>JAQLOL010000026.1:26412395-26436155 GCA_029783665.1 Naso thynnoides
CTTATTAAAGTTGAAGTAGATAGCTTCTGCAAACAAGCTAGCAAGCTAATGTTAGCTGTTGCACGAGACTCGTTGGGAAGCAAGTCTGCTGCAGCCGTTCACGCCGGCTCGCACTTTATTTCGTTTGTTGTTTCTCTCTCTTTTATGTCCAGTTTGAACTGAGAGGAAACGCTTGCAGGGAAAGCTGCAGCTGAGTAAACTGGTCCGTCTCAGCTCAAGCTCGAGCCGACTGACAGTGTGGCTCACAGACACTGTTGTTGGCAGTGGCTAATCAGAGCACTGTTAGCTAATCAGCTTGTACCGACATCATCCTGTTGCAAAGAAGCACAGCGTAGACTGGCGAATTAGAACAGAGAGTACAGACAGCATCACTGACTTTTCATTTTTCCGTGACCCCTGTCCTGGTGGCAAAGAAAATATGGTAAAAAAAACAAAAACAAAAAAAAACAGGCTAATTGGACACCAGTTTAGTGGCAAATTGTGTCATTTTTCTACCACTATTACACTGTTTAATCATCATAATGACAAAGTTAAGCCAAAAATGTTGTTGAGTTTCACTTTGAGATGTAAAAAAAAAACAACAACAAAAAAAAACCCTTACAAAACAAAGCATTCAACTGGTCTCTTCATAAATTCTCTTTCTGTCTGCATAACACCATTAAGATTTTATAGAAAATAGATGCTCGCTAACATGGTCCTGAAAGTAGTGTATGTTCTGGTATCACAGCCCACACGGCAGCCCTCCTACAAGCATGCTTGACAAACTTCCCCACTGATTAATAGATTTACGCATGACAAAAAAAATTGCCAAAATAACTCAGCATCACATTTATAGCAAAATACTGGAAAGTAAACAGACGAGAGATCGAATGATATGGGTAGAACAATCCTGTATTAAATCATGTATGAACCAACATGTTTTGATTTGTAAGAGTCTTCATCAGAGGATTTACTGTGACTATTTTAAAGGTGACAGCAGAAGAAAAGAGGCACCTGCAGGCAAACATTCACTACGTCTTCACTTCTTTGTTTTCCAAAGGGCAGAACCATCTTGTGTCGCTTGAGGGTTCGTCAAACAACACATGTTGACACCCTCCACCTCCGATCGACTGCATGAAAACTTTCCCCTTTTCACTGCATCTGTTTAAACATGTTGCTCTATTCAGGTGCTTCATGTCAAGAGGCCTTATTAGGACACCCAGCAACCAGCCAGGCAAAGTCTTCCTCCCCCCTCCCCGAAATGCCAAGTTTAGTCTTCCTCAAGGGGATGTTTTTGAGAGCTGCGGCATTTATATTCTCCCTCTGTTTGAGATGTTAATTGCTGCACATGTTGAAAGAACAGAAGAATTTTGTGAGAAGACTATATCTTTTAGTTGTATTGGTTTATTGTTGGTTCAAACCTGCTGCCGTCTTATCCGCCCTGAAGGAATTTAAAGTATTCAAAACCCTGTTTTGTAAATCTTATTATCCTGCACTGATCTCCTGCAGCTTCAGTATTGAACAAAAGGTGTCTACTCACCGTAGCATGACTGCCCTGTGTGAGGAATTTCTCTCTGAGGAGAATAAAAACTCAGCAGAAACAACAGGTTTGTTCTGCTGTTGTGGGACAAATTCCGCCCGAATGAAATAATGGCGATGACTTATCTCTCGCCCTCCTGAGACACTTCCACTGGCCCCCATTTTCTGTTGTCCTTTGATGTGAGGAGGACAGAGATTGTTTCTGGATGTCTGGGTGAAACCGCTTACTTCATAGACGTGGAGAGTGAGATAACTAATAGAGAAAGAGGAGGGAAGACCAAGCAATGTCACGCTCCATTATCGAACAAAAGGAGCCCTTATTTAGTCCTTCAGATGAGACGTGATGAAGGAGGAGAAGCAGGATGGAGAAAACAACAATGGATGCTCAGACGATCAGACGCAGATGAGGGGAGAGAAGACAGATAGACAGATAGTTGACTGAGTGGGACTCTGCTGCTCTCACGGCAGCCAATGGAAGTGTGTTGAATGTAAAAATGTCCTGTTGAGTAAGAGCAGCCTAGCATAGCGTGTAAAGATGTGTTTCGGAGCAAAGTTAGTAAATCACCAACTAAATCTCACCCTTATCATAACTTAAATCACCCAAAACAGTGCTAACTTACAAAAAGTAGAGCAGAACAAGTTTGTTCTTGTGCATAAATGATACTAAAACTCTATAAACATGCTAGCAGCTCTGAGGTTGTAGCTTGGCCAGCAGAGAGCTCTTACCCATAACGTTAATATTTTAAGTGCTGAGAACATGTTGCTTCCATGGAGAAGTTTTTTTTTTTTTCTTTTCTTACTCCTGCTGTGATTGTGTGGCAGACGCATAGCTTGCTGAGACATGCAGCAAAGTCAAATCTAATGTTCTGAACTTGCATGTGGAGGCTTCTATCAAAATCGCCTCGTATCAAAATTCCTGCTGAAAACTGAACCTTGTTGCTTTGATGGGAATACCTACAATGAGACATCAGACTCAGATTCTTGCGTGTTTTTCACTGGTTTACTGATGTAAATATGTGTTTAGTAAAGCTACGTGGAAAAGTATTTTTCCAAACAGATGCCTGCATGGCGCAAACATCCTGGACTTAAAGTTGTGGAAAAATGCTGCAGTTAAAGTTTGTGTAAAGACAGGAGCTGTCTGTCTCCAAAATAAGTAGACAGAACCATTTATAGTCGAGTTTCTGAAGCCTGGTTTAGTGCAATCAGCTACTGCGCTTGCTCTGATTTAAGCTACAGAATGAGAGAAAATCCCTGTCAGGGGTGAAGTGATGTTCTGGGAGTCTGTTCCAAATGAACCACAAACAGCCAAAGGACATTTCAGCGCGACCTGCCAGTGAACAAAGCAGACACTGAGAGTTTTGTTCGGGGACTGGAGAGCTTCCATGAGTCTGTCAGTGTCAGTGTTGTGTTGCACGTTTTGTCCAGATGCTTTTGTTGTCTGGTTATTATTATTGAGAATTTATCAACTCTGTTTCAGACCGTGACTCTTCTCATTGAATCTGATTCTTAATAGTTTTAGTTTGTGTTTATGTGGTCTGCTCACCTTTAGCTCTCTTTGTTCCCACAGACTTTGAAGATGAGGGTGTGGATTGTCTTCGTCCTGTTTCTGGCTGGCCACGCCATGGCTGCTCCTGTAAGTTACACTCTGTATGTGTGTGTGTCTGTTTTTTGTCTTTATGAGTGTGTTCCTCTCTTTTGTGTCCTTTCCTGAGTGCGTGTCCTCCTTTCTCCTTTCCCATCTGATCATCAATTCACGTGCAGGAGTGTGAGTTTCCTTGTATGCCTTTGTGCTGCTGTTGTGTGAGTGTGTGTGTGTCTGATGCCTTCCTATCCAAGTGCAGTTCCTGTGTATATCTACTTGTGGGTGTGTGTTTTCTTTTTTTGCAAATCCTTAATCCACTTGCTCCCTTGAGTGTACGTTTTGTGTTCACGTGCATAAAGACTCAAAGTGTGTGTGTGTGTGTGTGTGTGCATGTGTTAGCGGAATGATTGTGTGCTTCCTTCACTCAAGTTTTCACTTCAAGTATCCACGTGTGTTGTTATGTACAAGACATTTAAAGGCTGAATGTGTGTGTTTATGTTTGTGTGTGTCCTAGACTGAGGAGGAAGCCGTCGTGGAAGAGCTGGTGACAGAGGAGCCAGTTGTTGAGGTAAGTCCAGATGTTCATCCTGTCAAACAGCAGACTTTAAAAAAAAAAAAAAATAAGTGTCCTTGAATGCCTGCAAACATTTGAAACAATACGAGCCAAATGCACTCTATTATAAAAAACATATATGTCTCAATCAACCACAATAAGCAGACATAAAAGAGATGTCATGTTGCTGTTGTCATAAATTTAAGTGAGACATTTTAAGTAAGCTTGTTGTCACTTTCACCTCTCAATAAAGTAAATATTTTGATACACAGCTGGCATGTTTGCAAACAGTCTGGCAGCCCTACTGCACATGTTTTCTGCCCTTTTGACTTTGCTGTAGAGCTTTTATTTTCTTTCCAGATCTCAGCATCTTTTACAAGGTTGCTATAACTGAAAGAAAAGTTGGCCATAGTAACAAAAATTAGAATTTGTAAAAAAAAAACAAAACACAATAATAATTTAAAACCCATAAAAGTTCTGAGTTATTTATGATGATGTGTCACTGTTTTTTGGGGGGGAATGTTGAACCAAATACTTTTGCTCTCATCCGGGTTTGATTTGGCAGCTATAATTTGTTTCCTGAGCCAAGCAGCTGCTCACAGGGATGATCTGATCTATGATGGAGCTTTGGGGTTTTCGACTCTGCAGCCAAATAGGTTCAGTAGTATCCGTTCACGTGAGAGCAGATGAGACTTCTTGTGTAAACGCCCAAAGCCGAAGAACTGAGCCTGTGAATGAATCGATGCGCCACAGAATAATTGAAAACTAAACTAATTAGTGGAAGTTGCACGGAACAAAGGCAAAACACAAGCAAATAAATCATTCAAGTTTATTGCACTTGATACATTACTTGGTCAGATTCTGCTAACAGAGAACATTAGAGATCAGGTTTACATTATTCCAAGAATGCGGACATGTTTGTAGGTGGAGTCCGTAGCATTTGTTTGTTGCTGTTTGTAAACACAACATTCAAACTGGGCCCCTCCTCCCGGCTCAATGCACCTTAAGTATCGTAACTTAGTGTGTACTACATGTACTGCTATACCGCTTACCTAACGTAACACGGCAAGCCACATTGGGATATTATATTCTTTTAATGAAGAAGCTGATAATTTAGCAAGCTAACAAGCTTACAGCCAGTGTTCAGCACCCACCTGTCCATCTCAAAGTAGCACAACTCTACATCGCTCCTCACAGCCTCTCTTTCAGTGCTCCAAAACAGCTGGAAACTAAACTGAGACTCACTCTCACTCTGGAACAAGTTTTATCTGCTTGCTCCCTAGAGCTATATTTCCTTCTCTCTGCGCTCTGTCCACATTCGTAACTTTCTCTGGTCTGGACGGTGTCCAGTCGCTGTGCTCCGCTGCTCTCAGCCTCACCTGCGTGCTGCCGTTGGCTGGGGGAAACACACCACTTCACTGCAGTCACGCCATCCATCCTTCTGAGAAGCACGGTCACGCTATTGTTACTTCAAAATTGATTGCACGTCCAAATCGCTCTTTATGGTAACCTGTCCCTACAGGTCCTGAGTCAGCCAAAACATTAAAACACAGGCGTACACAGTCACCAACACACATATACAGAGGCCCAGAGGTTATGATTGAGCAGCACTACTTTTGTATATGTCTTTATTTTATTTTTTAGTAAAATCCTACTGGCTCCACCTTTAAAGGTCACATGTGTTAAGGGTCTGAGCCTCCAGATTAAAGTAATACTGACAGTTCTTCAAGTTAAGAACCATTCAGTTCAAGTTCAAGTTAAGCAAAGCTGTAACATTTTCAATAAGCGCAAGATGTTTTGTTTTGGTTTGCAGCTGACCTTGAAGTCCCTGATGTCAGTTTGTTCCAACAGAGTTTTATCTGTTCATGATGGAAATCCAAGATGTTACCAAAATCGAATCAATCTGTTCCACCAAATCATCTTATCTCTGAGACTTTTGACAAGCCTGTCCAACAAACACAGAGGAATGAAAACATGAAAATCTTCATGCTCTTCTTTATGATTTTACCGAAAAAGGAGTGACAAAAAATATATATTTAGAAAGTGAAGAACTTTTTTAATCTGCTGTAAACAATCCTGACCAACCAAATATCCCTGTATGAAACGGCTGGAGAGAGCCTCTATGTGAATGTTTCCTGCTCCAGAGGTCCAGCGGGACCAGAGATCCCACAGCTGTTAATTTTAGCCATTCAGCCTGCCAGCCGCTCAGGAAACCATTACGTTTTTCATGGCTTCACCACATGTGGACCCAGCTGCTTGTTATTGTTGGATATTATGGTCACGCTGCTCCCAGACTCTTTTTGGCCTTCAGGGAGGAACCTTTTTTAGTGGTGACGTTTTAACTTTTTTTTTTTTTTTTCTTGAGGAAAACCAGGGATATTTAAGCGGTTTGGTTTAAGTGGACATCATGCAGAAATAGACCCGAAGGCTGTCGCACGGCAATAATCATCATAAAACGTCCGCTAAGAAAAACATAAAGGTTGACAGGAGAGAGTGGCTGTTTGCAGTTTCTTTGTTCGCTCCGATTTTCTCATCCACTCACACACTCTGATCACTTCATGCCCTCGATGATAATAAATTCCTCTGCATGTGACTCATGAAGCTTTAGCAGCTTACATTCTGACCTTTGACCTCTAACATTCCCCAGGAGCCCGAGGTGGGGGCCAACCCAGTGCAGATTGAGGTTGGAGAGTTTGACGAGGCCATTGACATCGTTGAAGAGGACATTGTTGAGAGTAAGTTAACACAAGCATTGTATTGACCTGCATCAATCCCATAAAGTAAATCAAAATTAGGTTATAACTACATGGGTATTCTCATCCCTAATCCTGGTCTTACCCAAACACCAAATCCTAACGCCCAAATGTAATGGCTTATCTTGTGTTCTCATAGCACCCCTTTAACTTTAACTTGGGGTTAAAAAAAAACAAATAAACAAATAAACAAGTGGCAGAAAGACGCTGTATAAAGATGGACGTCTCTTCTTCCTCCCGCCCACTTCTGTGCAATAACAAGCTGTCAATCATAATGCAACATCCTTTTTTTTTAGGACATCAAAACCAAACTTATCAGAAAATGACACAAACTAAAACAGATGTACACTTGTCAGGTTTGGTCCATTCTTGTTCTTACATCAAGTGGGCGAGGTTTAAGACCTCTACTTGAGTCAGACACTGGAGGGCGATATGGATTTTCTGGCTTTACTTTTGAGATTCTGTCATGTCGTTCAGCTACAGTGCCTGGTTTACAAGGTTTAGTGAAGCCTCAGACTGGCAAATCAAACAGCCATAATGACAGAGTGCTTCATATCGTGAGCAGACGGCAGTAATTACATGTTCAAGCCTGCAGAGACTGAACCACAGGAAACACCAGCTGCAGAAAACGGTACAAAATGTTCAGGACGAGGTATTTAGACTCGCTGAGCTGCCTAAAAAGAAGCAAATAACACAGTGAATAAAAAGTTGGCAGGATTTACCCATGCAGATATTTCATTATGGTCATGTGTGAAGCCAAAAATTAGCGTTGACGTATTGCATTCCATGCCTGCATTTTCACTTATTTTAATTAAATCTAAATGTAAAGAAAGTTATTGTACTCATTTTAACCCAACATGATTTTTCCAAACATAACCAGGTTAATTTGATGTCTAAATGCAACCTAGGACTATTTTAGTGACCATAACCACATTTTTATTGCATAATGACCACAAAAGTCCCTCGACTTTGTCCTCTTCTCTAAGTTTAAACGCATAAAATTACGGCACTGCACGTAAAAGGAGGCATGCATGACATAAGAATGTACTAAAACAGTATATGTTATCTAATGATTTAATGCCATCCCATCTGATCATGTTGAGGTGAAATGTATTGGGAAAAAACATACAGAACAGTTTAGATTTAGAGTTAAAAATGTCTATCGATTTTTTTATTTTATAAAAAATTTAATAGACATGAAGCATCACAGTTTTGTTACTGAATATATTCAAACTACAACACTTCTACATGTCTAACACTTTGTTTTCTGTCTTTTATCCTTCACCAGGCCTTGTATGTCTGTTATTTTATGTATGTGACAGACTCGATAATGACAGCTGTCTTGTTTATTCGACACTTCATCATTCAGCAGATTAATGTGCTCATAAATGGATGCTTTTGTTTGAGTTTTCTTTCGGAAGAAAACGTTGCACTGAAGCACTGGAAAGTATTTTTGTCTGGATTAGCTCAGTGTGTCTGTTTGGCCTCTGCTGGACTCCTGAGAAGCAGACTGTAACTCTGCGTCTGTGCTTTTCTTCTCAGATCCCTGCCTGAACTTCCACTGCAAGAAGGGAAAAGTGTGTGAGGTCGATGACACCAACACCCCCATGTGTGTGTGCCAGGACCCCTCCACCTGCCCACCTGCTGAGGGAGAGTTTGAGCATGTGAGTTTGAAAGTGACAAATTTAACAAAAATTTTTTTTTTTAAATCCCGTGATCCCACACAACTTCACAACAACAATGTCATTTGTTCTCACTCTTCAGATAGAGAGAAGTTATAAACTGTTATAAAATGTGCATTCAAAGCAGGGACACCATCTCTTTGTTTGGAGTTTGGTTCTCTCAGCTCAGTGCTACTCATACACTGAGCTCATGAAATACTGCACGTCTCTCATAAATGAAATCATACAGGAAAAACAAACAGTAGCTGCGGCTGTGAAAACTCATCCGTCTGTGTTTTCCTTTTCAGGTTTGCGGCACTGACAACAAGACCTACGACTCTTCTTGCCACTTCTTTGCCACCAAGTGCACCCTGGAGGGAACCAAGAAGGGCCACAAGCTGCACCTCGACTACGTCGGACCCTGCAAATGTGAGCTCACACACTCTGTTAGAGTTTAGTAAATGTTTAGCTTTGCATACAAACAGAGTAATTCCTATAAACTGCTCTCTAAATCTACTGTATATATACAGTCAGGATGCAAGCGAGAGTGTTGTGAAAGTGCTCATAACTCCTTAAAGGAAAGTAGAAATGCGGGTTGTCTGCAAACATCGTCGCTTCCTGTTGTTTGAAATTCTGCAGATTTTAAGGAAACACGATGGAAATACTTGAGTGGAAATGCTCGTCAAGATAATCTAACCACTTTAGCCAGATTTGATCCTGTCTTAGTTAAAGAATCTTGTTTTTCATTTCATTCGCATGTGTTTTGTTTTGACATTATGTGGTTTCTTTTTTGTTTATCTGTTTTTAATCTGTTTGTTCACTATTCAGGGATCAAGATGCATCCTGCACAGGTTGTTCTCTCTCGTCTGTGCGATAAATTAAACTGAATCTAAACTCAGGGGCCTCTCCTTGTTTGTTAGTGTTCAGTAACTGATGGGTGGGATCTGACTCTGGCCTGCAGGCTGCAGCAGTGCAGGAAGAATCTGTCCAGACACGCAGGCAGTATTTCTTCCACTGTTAAAATCAGCAGGGCTGAAGGGTTCAAGTGGAGATTAAGGTGGTGTTCAGACCACCAAATTAAAGCAGACGGCAGGTTGTGATGATGGTAAAATTTCTACAAAGACATTAGAAATATTAGCAGGCATCATTCTAATACAACTTTTCTTCCAGTTTGTGTAACTTAGCTGTAATAAAAAGTAGAAACTTGGTGCTACAATAATAGCTAATGGTCAACATCAAACAAAACAAAACAAAACAAAAAAAATGCTCAAATCGTTGCTTCTAGGTTACCATTAATCAGCTACGACATCGTTTTTCTTGTGTTACAGTGAGGGTTTGAGTTGGAGTCTTTTGCTCAGTATGTGTGAAGTCTCCTCTTGGATAAAAGTTAAAGTCTCCCTGCTTCTGTTCTTCCCTGCAGTCATCGAGCCCTGCCTGGACACCGAGCTGAGCGAGTTCCCCCTGCGCATGAGGGACTGGCTGAAGAACGTTCTGGTGACTCTGTACGAGCGCGACGAGGACAACAACCTGCTGACCGAGAAGCAGAAGCTCAGGGTGAGACAGACTTACAGTTTACTTTTCTGTTCCCACTGTGTTTCAGTGCATGTTTTCAATGTAATATGCTGCACAGGAGCAATTTCTTCTTTCAGACAAATACTCCAGGAATCGGAGCAAAAAAATGCAAAATGTGATGTGTTTTAAATGAAAGGCAAAAAGAAAGAGGAAAATACAAATACATTCCTTTCAATGCAAGAGGGAAAAAAAAGAAAGAAAAAAAAGTTGCATTATTAAGTGTTTTAGATTTTCACAGGCTTCCCTCCAAAGGTATGAGCATCACATTTACATCAAGTGGAGAGGAATTACAGTCAACAAGATTTTGTTTGCTTCCAACATTCTTTGAAAGAGAAATAATACATAAATGTCACAAATATTGAGAGATATTACTAACACTAGTGGTGGGTGGAGATTGTATACTGTTTTAACATACTCACAGTGTTTTATTACATTTAAAACACAGCTTAATGCTGAAAATGGCCCAAATAGAACAAAGTCAGATCCAAACAGTTTTAGAGCGTAAGTCACTAAAACTGAGGAAATGATTATATGACTGAAAAACACCTAAATACCAGAAAGATGCTGTGGATCCACTGCGCTAGCCTTTATAATCAACATTCATTTATGAGTAAACAGTTGATAAAACAACTTTTACAAACAAAAGAAAATGAGCTTTCAGGCTGATTACATGCACTTTTAATTTGACAACAACAGCAGATTTTAGATGCAAACCAAAGTGCTGCAAACTTTCACTCATGTCCTAATTTCAGTAAATGATTGTGAAAGTTGCAGAACAAATATTAAACACAGTTTGTGACATTCAACTCCAGACAGCTTCAAACCTCTATGCAACCAGCTGTTTTGGGATCATTTACCGTTTGAAGCTCTGGTATTTTTGTGAGGTTTTATATTCATGTGGTTTGTGTGTTTGCGAATTTTCAGGTGAAGAAGATCTTTGAGAACGAGAAGAGGCTGCAGGCTGGCGATCACTCTCTGGACCTGCTGGCCCACGACTTCGAGAAGAACTACAACATGTATATCTACCCCGTCCACTGGCAGTTCGGCCAGCTCGACCAGCACCCCGTCGACGGGTACGTATGAGGAAACAAGAACAAAATGGACAGAATGTTGATGAAAGGGCTGAGCAGGGTGTTTTTATTTAAAATCAAAGACTCATTCAGCTTCCGCAGTTGTCTGTTATTGATGAAAAAAAGGAGCTACATTGGACATGACTCAGGTCATAATCTGACGTGGCAGAGCAAGCACATGAAAATATCCGTTCTGCTCGGGCAGTGGTTGAGCTTCTGGCAGATTGACAGCTGATTGGCTTCCAGTGTGGATGATGAAACCTCTCACACCACAGCAGCTGCAGACAGAAACTGATGGATCCAACAGATCCAGCTGCTGTTTACTTCAGAACCACTCAAACTGAAAAAAATGATGATGTGGCTTCAAGACACTAAATGCATCGGCAAGAACCCAAAGCTACCAGCATTTCTACATAAATACTTGCAAAATAGCTTTTGTCCGCCCCACCTCAGCTAGACTTTAGATGTTTTCTACCAAAACGGAACCTTTTCTGTTCCAGTTTGGGCATCCTATTCTGAAACTGTTTAGATAAAAAATAAATTGATTCAGAAGAAGCTTAAAAAGTTGGTTTCTAGCTGGAACCAAAAAACACCAGGACTGTAGCCGACCTGAACTGGGAATCAAAGTGGGTGTTAAGAAGCTGAAGCGCTTCAACTTTACAGCGCTCACACCTCAGATTTACACATTATTTTTGGTACAAATTCGTTGCAGGCTTCTGCCCGTGCTTATGGGATTTTTGTTATCGTACCGGCTTTCTTCTACAAATACTTGCTGTCAAGCTCTGGGTCAAAGACCACCACAGGAACTATCGATCACGTGCAGATTTCTCAGGCCAGTCCGAGTCTGGCTGAGGTGTATACATGCAGAAGTAATTTGACTTCCTGTCGTGTTATCTGGGTGTGTTAACTTGACTTTGAGGAATTCAATTTAGTACAATTTCTGCTGGACTAACATGTTTACATGTATTGTGAAAGTCCGGTTTTAGCCGGACTAAAATAAATCGATTTTCTCTAATGTCACATTCAAACATACTAACAGACACAGACCTGCAGCTCAGCGATGTAACATGGCCACTACATTTTTAGTGTCCCGACATCATGCTGGTATTGACTGGAAGCTACACAACACCGCATAAGGGCTAAAAAAAGAAACTTAGCGAACAGTCCTTCGTCTGTGATCATAAGATTACAGTTTGTCTTCACATTGTCTGATGATTCAACAAAATCTCTATAACAGATAAACCAGTTTGCCGATATTATACGACTGACATTGGCCTATCACAGATATATTAGTATTCGTGTATATGTTCTCCAATATATTAAAACTGTTTGTTAAGGCGGGAAAAAAGTGAAACGTTTACTGTTCAGTGCACTGATGTTTGAAATAAAGTTTGTTTAAATGTAACAGATCCAACCTCCGTACCACACTTAGCCAACATATACATTATCATCTGATGTATCAGAATTTTCTTGCTCCCTATTATTGGCGTCAACACTGGCCCTCAAAAAGCTCTTACTGGTCCGGCCCTACTAACAACTCAGTTTTCTTATGATCATAGAATAAAAAATCTTATGTCAACACAGCAGAAACAAAGACATCAACATTCATTTTAACTCAGAATCACTATTGAAACGACTATTCTGTCCTCACTTGCTTGTCCTCATGTCTATTTGTCACCAGATACCTGACCCACACAGAGCTCTCCCCCCTGCGCGCTCCCCTCATTCCAATGGAGCATTGCACCACCCGCTTCTTTGATCAGTGCGACGCCGACGGCGACAAATACATCGCCCTGGAGGAGTGGGCCACATGCTTCGGCATCAAGGAGCGTGAGTATCGACTGACGACTATCACCTAACAACAGAAACATCACAACATCTTATGTTAATTCATTTGCTGTTTTGTAAAATCATGATTGCCTCACTGGTCAGACCGCAGATCCGTGCTGTTGATGTTTTGTGTGTTTGTGTTTGTGTTTGTGTTTGCAGAGGATGTCGACAAAGACCTCATCATCTAAGCTCCTCAGCAGCAGCATTATGACAACTCCTAGTCGCTACTAATGGGACAAGGTGCTGATCCCTAAGTTAAAAAAAATCACAGTAACGGTGCTAATTGCAAATTCTTTTTTAGTCTTTTTTATTTTTTATTTTTTTTAAATAATGACCTTTTCTACCTATACCACTAAGAAAAAGATAACAAAAGAGAAACATGCACAGTCTGTACTAACCATTACATGTTCATGCAACTTTGAATTCTCTCGTTTGTTGAACAGAAAACCCAGTAAAGAAAACTAAAGACCTCTGATGTAAATGTATGTTGTTGACATTATTATATATATGCTTTGATTTGTGCAGGGCTTCAATTGGAGAAGAATCTGAAACGTTTTCTTGAGGAGACAAAACTGTAAAGTCAAAAATAAAGTTTCTAAATAAATGCTCCCTCTGCTTGCTTCCTACAAAACATCTATTTAGTTTTTGCACTCTTTTGGTGGTGGGCTACTTTTTTTTCTTTTTCTTTTTTTTTTTTTCGTCATTTGTGTATTTTGGTTTTTGATCTTTTAACTGCTGCTTTGAGAGTTGTTCGTTTTTATTTTCCATACCATGTCCCAGAGGAGGACGCCCGTGTACTGATTTTTGAAACAATAAAGAGCATATATTGTTTGGAGGTTTAATGAGGAGAAAATCTCGCAGGCTGAGAGTTTTTCTCATAATTAACATGTTTCTACTGACACTGAGAGCACAAGCACACTCTTTCCATGAATAAAAGTCTGTGAAAGATCTGGAAATCTCTGCATGCATTCATATCTGCGTTTTTTTCTCCTCTGTGAAGGAATTTTTGTTGAGATGATCTGATGAGGGATCAGCGAGGCTCTGTGAGTCAGAAGGAGGACAGTTTGTTTACAAGCAACACTTGACCAAGCTAAGAATCCAGTGTCACATTTTTATCCGTCTCAGGCGATGAAATATAAGAAGTCTCTTTGAAAGAAGCTTACCCTCTCGTCTCATCCTTTTTCTGTGTTCTTGCTCTGAATGCTGCCTTTGTGCAGCAGTAAAGCTCTTAAATCTTTTCCCGTGATTCTAGTTGAGACCAAAAAGAGCCATTTTATGAGCTTCTCGAAGAAGCTGCTTCCTCCCTTTCTCCTGCTTTCTTTTGCAGTCACTGAGATTTGGTTTTGGTTTTCTGTTATGGTGATGATAAAGACTGAGTTTATTCTGCTGTTACACCGATTGCCCAACATGAGCGAGTCATCCAGGTGCTTCAAATGCAGATGTTTATGGAGTTATTTTAGGTTTATTTAGCAGAAAATCAACTCAACCTAAATTCAAGTTAATTCTGATGTTTGTACACAACGTTGACCCTGTAAATAGGAAGAAAAAACGTGCCTCAGATTGAGCCACACAGCACAATTCCACTCAGTCAGCAACAGGTGGTGCTGCAGTGCTTGTGCACAGAGGGATGGGAGGGGGAGATTGGGACCTCACCTTTAAAAAAATTCTCCTCCAGGCACTGACTAAACCTCTAAAAACTCCCCTCTCTGCCTTGAAATATGTTTAAAAGCTTTTTCATAAAGAAAATCCCCCCATGCTTTTCACTGGCTTTGACACCTTTACCTTCATGCTTTTGGATGTACGCAGTCCCTGCATTTGTCTCCGCCCACCTCTCTGGCCACGCCTGCAGCTCTGACGCTGCTCATCAAACACACAAACCTCAGCAGCAGTTCACAAACTGCTTTAGCTTGCTGTAGTTTGCTGTGAAGTTCTTCGTCAGCAGCCCCAAGTCATTAAAATGTCCTGTTAGCACTTGACATGAATCTTCATCTAGCTAGGCAGGCTAACGGTAGCTAACATTAAGATTCACACAAGAAAAATAAATTGACAAATGTGTTGGCTTGACTTGCTGCATCTCAGCTAGAAGGATGTGACTGTTACTACACTACCTTTACATCTCAGGGTCTATAACAATTAGGTGCCCTCTGTGACTTGGCTTTTGTTGTGCATTTTCCATAATGATGTTCATTATCAGGCAGAAAGTAAAAACAGAGTGTAGATGTTCCAAAAGAATACATTTTAAGACCTTAAAAACACACCTGAAAGAGAATATTAAACTCAAACAGGTTAGAAATAAGCTTCAGTTATACTGGTCATGGTAATCATTGATTTCTCAGGATTTTCTCCTATAAAATTATGTCTACAAATGCATTTAAAATGTGTTTTAAACATTGGACATCTTACTTTGTTGCTTGAAATCATTCAGTCACCATTGATGGCTGATATATTGTACGTATGAACTCCCTTGAGTGCAGGTTTAAGTTTCTGTTACACTGCGTACAAAGCTGCTCATGGTCCCCTGGGAGACGGGGAGGGAGATCTGAGCACCCTGCTACCATCCCCACCCGTTCATCCAGACTCCAGCGTCAAGAATGTGAAACAACAGCCGAGCCTTGTCCAAAAGCCCAAGTCCCTCCTCTCAGCCACAGCAGGAGAAAAAGCTCTCAGCTTCCTCCTTCACTTTCTGTCCCAATACTGACGCAGAGAGAGGGAAGAAAGGGTTGGTATGTTACTGTAATCCAGCAGAGCTGTTCAACATACGTCCTTTTTGTGGAAGTTACCGTGGGTTAGTCTTTTATCTAGATGCTGCTTTTTACACCTGTTCTGGTTGATGGTGCCAGTAACAAAGCAGCGACCAAAAAGTGACACATTTCACACCATGATGACATATTTCATCAATCAAAGTCTATATATTTTTGTTCTGATTCAAATAAACAGCAGTCCTCCACACAAGCATCTGCTGTCGACGTCTCCCTGCTGCAAAAGGCGACATTCAGCCAGTTGGGTTGATATGTGATACTGATGTATGTCTAAATTATTTCACTTTAATATTTGGATTTTCACTGATGTAACAGAGTGGTGAAGGGATGATGTATTTTTGTCGGCCAACCCGGAAGTTAGCATCACACTGGTTCCCCCGACAAAAAGATTATGGGATTTTTGGATGGGATTTTTAAAATTTTGCCAGAAATAAGCTCTGTGAAGAATGCAAGTTTATGATTCTTAAATATTTAGTTCAGCGTGACAGTCTTCACAGATGAACACCCCGTTTGTGTTCTTTGAAGCATAAATGTAATTGACAAAAGGCTTTTGTTAGGCTGTAAACAAACTACACTGTGGTCACATGACTTAAACGTTAACACCCCGCAGAGTTCAACTTCTGGTTTGATTTAGCGCACTTAGCCCACCTTTTTACAAAACTGTCTCCTAGCGTGAACTTCAAAGTTTAAAAGCTGGGTTTCTACTGGCGTATTTAATGTTGCGGAACAAAATGTCTAAATATCTTTAGCTTGCCTTATCCACAGACCTAATTTCAAGCATTTAACTAAAAACCCATTCACAAAATAGGCTACATAGACTTTCAGGCGAGGGAACCGGAAATGCAAAAATGCCAACTGACTCCTGGGCTTTAGGACTCATTACTTCACAACTTTATATGCTAAAATTTAAAGATATTGCAATCTTCTTCTTCTGTTATTGTAAAAGTAGGGAAATAGTCAGGCCCCAACATCCCCATGTAGGCCTAACTTAATTTCATTTGATTTCAGTTTGTTTGGGACAATACAACTTTAAAACACAACGATGAACCAGAATGTAAAAGACTTAACTTGATTTTTAGCACAACCCTGTGTTAAACTTTAGGCTACAGGCTTCACATTCCTTCATTAATGTATCTTTAACCAAATAACCCCAAAATCAGTCCTACAGCAAATTTCTAACCCACCAGTCAGTATTCTGATCCTGTTGTTTGGATATCAGTTGCCTATAACACCCTCTTTTCTTTCAACTTGTGTCAAAGTTCATTGTTTACCTTCTTGACAGAATAATTAGGCCTGATGACGCCAGGCTTTATCAGCTGATGAAGACCACGGGACTGGGTTAGTGGACATTAGTTACAAGTATTTCGTCTATTTCATTGTGTGTGTCTTAATTAAGAACACATGTAGGCCTATTGATCTCAACCAAGTTATTATATCTCACACCCTCAGTTCAATATATGATATCAAAACTGAAAGAGAATCTGCATAATTTGATGACTCGTCTGCTCTAATTAACACACACAACACACACACACACACACACACAAAGAAAAAAACAAAAAACAAAAACATTTTGTCGCCCTCAAGCGGGGAAGTGGCTCCGGTGCACCGCCCTCTGTATGAATAAAAACAAACCGGTAGACGCCAACCGGTGAAACCATCGCAGCTTCAGCAGTTCCATCGGCACCATTGAGGAATCCGGGCAGAGACCGTTGAACTGTTTATGATTGGCTGTAAACTAGGGGGCTCTTCAGTAGCCGCAGCCAATTGGTCAACCACTCACAATGTTTCAAGATGATTGGCTAGATTGCCCGTAAGGGGCGGGACGTTACGTTAGGTTGCGGAGCTGAAACCGGTAACCGAGCACTCCAGCACGTTGTGAAGCCGCTAGTGTTACTGGCAGCTGCTGAGGTGATTCAAAGAAATCACTTGTTTCTAAATCAACGATTATTTTTGATAATTGACCCACTGGTAAGTTGTTTTCTTCAGTAAACTGTGATACATTTGCGCTGAAAAATTCGTCGTTTGTTTCTGGTTAAATATTCGTGAGATTAACTGGGTCGCTTTTTTTTAGGGCTTCGTCTACATCCTGGTGTGCAGATGATGGCTGTTAGCAACATTTGGCATTAGCACGTCGATTAAAGCTAACGTAAACTTAAGGATATTAAAAATATCTCTGGTCGTGATGAAAATATCAGCAGGCGATCTTGTAGATATTATCTTTTGCTGTAAAAGTCGGAATATAACGTTAACTCTTAGTCATCGCCTCCGCCGCTTAGATTTATTTAGAAAATCCAGGAGATATCCACCGCCCATGTTTAGCCCTTTCCTAGCTCATTCAGTCGTGACTCTCTCCCTCTCTTCCTGTCTTTCTTGATCCCATCGCTCCTACATTTTCCACCGCCATTTCCCATAGTTTCGTTTTGAGTTTCTCCCCATTTTCACCTAACTAGGCGGCTAACGTAGCTCGTCAGTAACACTAGTGAGAAATGAGGCTGGGGACCCGTCGGGACACGTGTTGGGGCTGCCTCTAAAAACGAGCGTTAGCCCCTGGCTGTTGGTAGTGTTGGGGGCCGTGTGCTCATCCAGCTGTCGCGGCTTAGCTCCGTAGTGGGCCAGTCAGCGTGCCATTTGAAGTCCACGTTATATCAGGAAACCGCCGGTGGACCAGCTCAAAGCCCCACCGATGGCGTAGCCGCCATGACTGGGGATGAGCGTGTATGTGTAGGCCGGTCGATAATGTGAATGGCACCGTCACTGCGGGCACGGCGTGGCCTTTGTCTGCATGCCATGCTTTCACTTAAACACTAACCAGCTGCTGCAGCACACCATGCCCTTATATGCGCGTATTCCTCAAATTAACTTGGATTTATTCAAGCTAAAGCTCCCGACATGTCAGCTGAAAACACGAGGTCTGCACTTTGAGGTCTCGCTGGCTGCTTCGCATCAGGAGCTCTAATGGATCAGTTAATGTTTGCTGCTTGTGTGTTGGTTGCTAAGTGAGTATCAGAAGAATAGATGGCTTTAAGTTGTGTGGGAGACAGTCCATTAAAAAGGCACTTGCTCCCCTGTGGGCAGACTGAACATGAAGGTGCATCTGCATGTTTTAACTTCCTTATTGCCAGCCACATGTTCTTCAAATAACACCACTGCTGAGCATATTCTCTGCGCTAAAATATTTGCAGACCAAGGCCGTTGATATGCTCTTTTTTTATATAGTCAAACATAACGTCGCACTATTAAAAACAGTGAATTTAATCACACTGAACACAACCACTGTGAATAACTTTGTTTCAGCCCTATATACAACATCCTTCTGCCTGAAATGCTCTAAGAAAGTCGAGTAATCGAAAGTCGAAAGTTGAGTAATTACTTAGCCAGGATGTGTAAGAAAACTACATATTTGTCCCGTTCTTAAAGATTTGCATACTCAATTGGGCCCTTTGGGCTGAGTGCCACAGACAGGCTGGGACAAAATATGACAGACTGGTTTTGGTCTTTCACTGGATTGTTGACAGCCACAAAAACACGAAACCTCCCCAGCCTGATCCGTAAATTACTCTCCTACCTTCCAGGCAGGCATCAGTTTCAGATCATGTCAGTATAGTGTGGAAATCTACTAGAAGAGACTTGCTGTGGTGATCAGCAAGCCTGACAAGCATGTAGGAACCGTGTGCAAATAGCT
Source organism: Naso thynnoides (assembly GCA_029783665.1). Taxonomy (NCBI): domain Eukaryota; kingdom Metazoa; phylum Chordata; class Actinopteri; order Acanthuriformes; family Acanthuridae; genus Naso; species Naso thynnoides. Next base: position 26,431,379 of record JAQLOL010000026.1, read on the forward strand.
ATAGGTGACTGCTTGCATTAAGTGGTTATAAGGTTTTTTTATGATATAGAATGAACAGGAAGTGAAGAAGAAGCTGTGTTTATAAAAACTTGACTCAGAATGAAACCACAGACTGATTTGAAAGTGTTCACAAACTAGTATTTAAGTACATGTCGTCGTCAATAAAAATGAGTTTTTGTTTTACAAACGTGCATTGGTTCTTTCGTGATAACAAAAAAAAAAAAAAAAAAGGAAAAGCAGAGCAGACGGATGTTAAAGTGGTGTTGGAGTGCAGTGACGAGCGATTTCAGATTTTTATCCACCAGGAAGGAAAACAAATGGCTGATGTTCCACGCCCGGGGTGGGCTTTTTTCACCCAAGTGCACACAGATGGGACAGTTAATGAACTTTAGAATTCAGTCAGGTTATAGATCAGACACACAATGTCTTCTTTTGGCGTTTCAACGTGGTCCAGGCAGCGGTATCAGAATGAGCCCATGATGCGATGAGAACCGGATGTTGTGTGCTGATGTGAAATCAGAGCAGGTCCCGTTAACGGGAACTGATTTACTCATTAGACTAATTGGCAGGATGTGATCCGATGGCTGCTTTATTTGTTATCACAGGAGTGTGCGTGCTCACAAGTGTTAGGCTAAAGCTTCTGTGGAATGTAAATTGATGCATTTGTGATATCAGGTGCCAAAGTTCACGGAACAACAAAGACAGCTCACTGGTTACCAAAGCAGTTGTCATGGCACCCTGTAATCCACTGGTAGTTGTATTGTACCCGTCTTGACTTGTGGAAATTAATTATATGAATTAGTTGTTTTTTGGGGTCCCTCTTTTTTATTTTAAAGGATTAATTCACTTAAAAGCATGATGACCGCTTTCACTACATTTTTATTGAAATTGTGCCCTTCAGAAAATAGTAAAATACCCGTTAACAATTTGCCAGAGCCCAGTATGACATCTGCTGCTGACAGTTTTTAGTGTTGCTTTGACAAAACTACAGGTATTAGGGCATTAAATAGAAAAGCTTACAGTTCTTGCATTTTTCAGAGCAGAGGCAGTGCATTCTTTCTCGCTTAATGACTTGCAGTGAATTTTTTTCCCCCCCGTAATCAAAATTGTGGGAGTTTTCTGTTGAACAGGTTCATTAATTGCACAGTAGTCTCAGCTCTGCTTGTGTGATTACAGTAATCTCACTCACATTCTAGTTTTTCTGCCTTCTGTTATTTTCACTATTGACTAAAAACAGGACTGCCATGTCAAAACCGGATATGCACCGGTGTTTATTAAACAATACCTGTTAATGACGGTCAAGTGAAGTATCTACGTTCGCATAAATCTTTGCTGTGTCAACAAATATATGTAGCCCTCTCTCCTCTTTGTTGCAGAGATTTCCAGTTGACCAAAGAAATGGTGATGGAGAAGCCAAGTGCCCAGCTGGTCGGGCGAGAGTTTGTCCGACAGTATTACACACTCCTGAACCAGGCCCCTGACTACCTGCACAGGTACGACCGTCACTGTCTGTTCTGTGATCATTGGTTGAAATTGGCGGCATTCTTGCCTAGTTAGAGCAAATGCTGTCTTGATGGGTTTAAGTCTGCAATATTGCATAATATTAATGCCCATCTGTTAGCACCACCTTTGTTTAAATTGCCCTTGGTGGAACTAATTAACCTTTCTGCGGTTGTGCCCAGGTTTTATGGAAAGAACTCCTCCTACGTGCATGGAGGCCTGGACAGCAACGGCAAACCAGTGGAGGCTGTTTATGGACAATCTGTAAGTAGGCATCTTTCAACAGATAACAGCTCTTAAAAAGGTTATTTCCAAAGAGCAGCACTGCACTTAACTCCCACGTACCTACACTGAGTGGGGAGAGAATAAAAAAAAAAAACTGTAGAGCTGAAAGGAAAGTTGTTTGCAATCCGGTTTTACCTAAAAAGGAAAGTTAAGGTTGTTTGTCTCTTGCCCTCTGCTGCACAGAAATGTTCAGAAGCTGATAATGAATCTGTTGGACAGTTGAGAAAAATGCTTGAAGTAACATCTCTGCTCGCATTATATTTATTTGTTTATTTATTTATTTTTTTAATGTCCGTTTTTTGTTAATTCTGTTAAAATCCAGAGTTTTCAGTATATTTTTCTAACAGATAAACATCTTCTGGTATCTCTGAATAAGTTAAACTAAGAAGTAGACAAAAATGTGTGTATACCAAGTATTCCAAACACAAGTAATAACAATAAGGGGTAGGATCATAGCAAACAAAGCCACAAAACAGAATGGGGGGGGCATTTGAAGGTAAAGGAAGGAGCGTACATATTTGGATTGGAAAAGTTCTATTGCTTTGTAAGATGACAGAGTTAAATTATTTAGTGAGCCTGTAAGAATGAAAACTTGCCTCTTCTTCTGCAGGAGATCCATAAGAGGGTGATGGCTCTGAGTTTCCGCGACTGTCACACCAAGATCAGGCATGTGGACGCCCACGCCACCCTGAACGAGGGCGTGGTGGTGCAGGTGATGGGCGAGCTGTCCAACAACATGCAGCCCATGAGGAAGTTCATGCAGACCTTTGTGTTGGCGCCAGAGGTGTGAACTTCACTTCAGTCAAACCTATAAGAATTCGTTTCTCATGCAGGTTTTGAAGGCTTAATCAATAGGTTTTGGACATTTTGCAGCTAAAAGTAATGTCCTTATTTTTCCTGCAGGGAACTGTTGCAAACAAATTCTACGTCCACAATGACGTGTTTCGTTACCAAGACGAGGTGTTCGGCGACTCTGATTCAGAGCCTCCAGAAGGTGAGACAACATGTCTGAAATAATTTTTGCTTCACCAGGTTTCAACTTTCTGTTTTCTCCCTGCTGTCTTTTCATCTTCACTACAGAAATGTTTCTGATCTTGGAATTATCTGACTAAAGATAAATAAAGATAGTGTCTCACTCATTTCACATCTTGTTTCATAATTCAGGTGCTTTGATCATCTTTCTTTGAACTACTGTGTCTTTTTATGACAGTTGAAGCTGCTGAACTAGTTTAAGAACACTTAAAAAGTTTGATGTCTGGGAGTGTTGGGCTCAATTTCTTGCTGTGTTTTTTCAATATGAGAAGCGCCAGATTTATTTTGACAAGTATTCCACTGTGGCACGTTGGTAGTGGTTGGCACTGTCCTCTCATAGCAAGAAGGTCCTGGGTTCGATTCCTGGCTGGGGCAGCACCTTTCTATGTGGAGTTTGCATGTTCATGTACATTAGGTCTATCTCCAGTCTGTACCCTCGACCAAGGTAATGGCTTAGAATCTAGAATTGGTCCCCTGGAGCTGTGCTGTTGCTGCCCACTGCTGCTCAGGGATGGGTTAAATGCAGAAAACAAATTTCAGTGTACACTGTGTGTATGTGATCAATAAAGTACCATTACCGTCTTTTGTAGAAAACAAAAGAATCTGGTCGTTTTTGTGTCATTCAGATTATTCCAAACACATACAGCCTGAGTGTAACATCAATTTATTTTGGTTTAGTGGGACTTGCTTTGATTTCTAAAATTCATGTTTTTCTTTCATCAAGAGCAGCAGGAGGTGCACGTCATTGTCGTGCTGATCATTTGTTTGTTTGTGTTTTCAGAGTCTGAGGATGAGGTGGAGGATATTGAGGAGAGGGTCCCCTCCCCTGACGGTGCTGCGGAGGAGTCTGCTCCCTTCTACGACCCGGTAGCCTGGTAAGGATCAAAGGCTTCTGCTTCCCAGAGTCTCAGTTAATATTCACTTTGTTCAGCTTGCAAAAAAAAAAGGCACTCTGAGGTTTGTTAATCCTTTAAACTTGTCAAATTGGCCAATCATGTCCATTATTCTCCTTCTGATGTTAGCAAACTTGAATTTTTTTTTTGTAAGTGTGCAAATTATGCAAAACGGAACACACATGTAATGACAGATTTGTGACCATTTAGAGACTCAAGCATGTACACGTCTGCTCTCCAGTCAAAAGAGTGACTGTCCGTCTTGTGCTGTTTTTTGTGAGGTTATTTGTCATTAATTGGTTAAAATCTTCTAACACGTCACGTCTCATTCTTTTCCCTTTCAGCTCAGAGCCGGCGGTTCCCGGCGATGAGGAGGAAGTGGCAGCAGCGAGTCCAGAGCCGGAGCCGGAGGTCGAGAAGGAGGTGGAGGCAGCAGTTGTGGAGCAGAAGACGGAGCCGCTTCTGGAGACACAAACAGATGCAAACATGGCCGACGACCAGACAGAAAAAAGCCCCATCGCTGCCCCGCCCACCGCAGAACCCGCCGCTGTGCCCGCTGAACCCACCCCTGCTGCTCCAGAAGAAAACAGGGTATGCCTGGACGATCTAAAAATGATAAATATGATCTAAAAATAACATATATGTAGAAATTGGAGAGCTATCACAATTTTCTATGTCAGCACTAGAAGAGAAAATCCCTGAGGTCCCACAACAGAATGTTATTTTTCTTACATTGTTAATGAGATATTTAATTTTATCGCCTGTCAGACCTTTTCATTGTCTCCTGTGTTGTGTCGTCTCACAGCCGTTCTCGTGGGCGTCAGTCACCAGTAAGAACCTCCCTCCCAGTGGGGCCGTGCAAGTCTCAGGAATCTCCCCACACGTCGTCAAAGTCACTCCCACAGCACCGGTACGTTTGCTAACGCTTATTGGTATTAAAAATCTGTAAAATACATCAGGCAGGGCTCCATTAGCCAAACACACTTTCGGTGGTGAGTTTAAGGCTTTCTTTCTATTTTGAAATCTTTTTTTTTTTTTTTTTTTTTTTTAATTTAACATGGTGAGCA
>JAQLOL010000026.1:26443107-26464552 GCA_029783665.1 Naso thynnoides
TAGTGTGTCACAGTGTGCTGAGCTTCTCTATAGGTTCATTTGGAAGGTGTGTGTTTAAACTGGCCAATCAGAGCAAAATAAGGCTTTAGAGGCGGGGCAGGAGCTAAAACAGAGCATCTCAGACAGAAGCAAAAATCCTGGAAACAGGACTGCTGTAGTCGGCTGTATGGGAAAACAAATGAGTTTTTTGCGCATCAAAGCATGTAAACCTGTTCTAGTAGTAACCAAGAATAAAATATGAACCCAAAAAATGAGCATAACATGTCCCCTTTAACATTCACCGGCTTCATCACCTGGTCCCGTGACACTAATCTGAGCTAAAAGTAGTTTAATTATTCATGTATAAAAATATTTACCAACCTACTGGAGCTTGTAGTTCGCTGCCTTTTTTAAAATATCTTTTTAATAAAACTCCGGGTTGTTATAAGTTTTATTTGTCAGTGAAGCCGTGACACCTTTCTCAAAGTGAGTGATGTGTGTTAATTCAGGTGTGTGTCTCTTGTGTCTCAGGATTTTGATTTCTTTATCACTGACCGCTTGAATTCAGAGTGAATAGAGATGTGTGTGAGGACAGAGGCTGCAGCTTACTGAAGGTTCTGTACCACGTGAGCCTGAACCAAGACTATCAGATAACTCAAGGGAAAACATTTGATTTGTAAATAAGGAAACAGTGCAGATTAATTGCTGCAATTAAATAATTAACCAGATCACAGCCCCAGTCTCCACATCTAATAATACTAGGGGTATGTAAAGCAATTCATACCTTCCATTTTAAACAATGACACGCTCACATGCGACTGATGCCCTTGCTCAAGGACACATGGCAGAAAATGAACTCATTCATCTTGCAGGGTTTGAGCCTGTGACCTGCTCGTTACAGCGCAGCCTGTGTTGGCACGATGACCAGCTTGCACGTTCACACATACTGTAACTGTGTGCATCAGTATTCAGTGTGAGTGCTGCCGTCCTGCTGTGAACAGATACATTATTAGTATTCGTGGACCTACATGACTTCCAGCATGTTCTGTTTCAGCTGGCTGCAAGATCCCAAGCACGGGCACACACACACACACACACACACATATATACATTTTTGCACTGTTTTTCCGCTGAGGCTAGTTAAATATGGACAAACGTTTTAGAACTTAATTCAAATGATTACTTCTACACCTGTAAGTCAAATGACTTGGATCAAATTTCTTGATGTAGCAGCGGGTTAAATTAGGGGTTTTGAAGGCAGAGCATTTATTTCAACAAACCTGAACGGCTATCTGGGTAATTTGTTGTTGGTTACGATGTTACAGTATTTCACCCAGTAATCGCTTTCAGTGGTTCTGTGTGCCAGTTCCCAGTGTGTGAGTGCTTGTGTGTCTGTGTGAGGGCATGTGGGTGTATAAAGTTTGATTGATTGATTGATTGATTGAGCTGTCTAAGGCCAATATCACTCAACAGAAAAGGGTGAAATCTATTTGTTGACCGGGGTGTTTTTGTTTGAACAGCCTGAAAAAGCACAAGCATGCACCATCTATAAAATCTTTATGAATGTAGAGATTGATTTCAATCTAATTTGTGTCTTTGAACTTCATATGTGGCCTGCATAAACATGGAAATTCTCTGGTTGAGAAAATGCAGTGCGATAGAAAAAAAAAAAAGGTTTCTGACAGCAAGATTGAAAATATTGAAAAATAGTGTACAATTACGTTGCCATGAGATTATTTCAGGTAGAACCTCTTTTGGTGGATTAAGTAAATTTTGCTGTTGTCTCTGTGCTCAGTGGTGCATTTCTGCAGAGGTGCTCCTGCTTCCACTGCTGTGGGTTATACACTGACTTATACTATTGATAAAGACCTCATACGACCCCACTTAAAACAAAAAACAAAAGACCAAAAAAAAACTAAATAATCTCTTAAATGAGTTTTAAACTTGAAATTTTCTGTCTAGTCCCCCAGAATGTGATTTAATGTGATATGGATAACAACACAGCATCTGTATGAAGACAACACAAAATTTGTTTTATGTCACGATTATTTCATGTTGCTTGTAATTCTGTTTTGCTTCTTACAAACTCTGGAATTTCGGCACTTCCAGTGTCTTGTTAGCTCTGTCATATTGAGATACTACGCACTTAAATTGTGTTTTACCTTCTGTCCACTAACTAACTCATCAAATCTCCAAAGATACTGGTTTGATTCTGATATTTTTGCTTTATGCTTGTCTGTTTTTCGGCCAGCCTCATGACCACCAACACAGTAACACATTCAATACGCATAAAATCTTTTGAATATGTGTTGCTGCATTACTTTTGTGCTGCTATTGTGTGTATTTGATGTATAAATAATAGCAAATCAGGGAAAAAAAAAACAAAGCATGGCAGAAACAACAAAAGAAGAGATAAGTGTTTACAGCAGCAGGAAAGAAATCTGTGCAGGAAGGAGTCGCTGTCATTAGTGAGTGAGCAGAAAGTCAAACAGCCTCGGGGCGCTTAAAGACTTCACGCAGGTGATTCCTATCAAGTGATTATCCACTCCTGCAGTCTGAGCTGCTGGATCAAGAACTAGCACACAGAACTGACACCAGTGACACTGTTTTAACCTGCATGTAGACAATGTAAGACAGTTAAAACTGTTAACAGTGGATGGTGCATTTTTTTTTTTTTAGCTCATCATGCGAGAAATTAATTTTGATAAAAGTAAAAGACAACCTGCGGATCACCTGAAGTTCACCCTCAACATGCTGCCTGCAGCTATTCACCTAATACTGTTCTCTGAATAAACAATTGTTGTTCCTAATTAGTCACTTAGACACAAAACCGTGAGAAATACATGTTCAAGTAGCAAAATACCACAGTTAAAATAAACATTAAACCAGTGAAGTGATGCAAACAGAAGTTCTTTTCTGTAACACTGGAGTTTTTTTTTTTTTTTTTTCAAACATCTTCTCCAAAAAACAATAAAAATGAAAAACATTTTACTAAGATGAACAAATCAGGTTTGCACAGCTGCTGTCTGCCCGTCACAGTGATGTCACACAATAATAAAAACACTCTCCAGCAAAGATTCATTTGCAGTTTTTAATACTTTTTCTTTAATGATTACACAGATCCTTGAGTTGAGTAACAGAAAGCAGAAGATCCAACTCCAACAACCTTGACAATGTTCAAAAACAGGTAAAGAGATTTTTGTTCAGAAAACCTTTAATCGTTAATAGAATTAGTAATATGACATATTTCAATAAATATTTAGATATATACAGATACAGCAGAAACGGTACATTCTTTTTTTCTCTTCAAATTGCTTCACATTTTTTTGTACAAGCCAAAATATCTGCCATTGTATTTATACTCATGCAAAATATTGTTTCTCAGATTAATGAAAAATAAAAAGGATTTGCTGAACTTTTCATATATATTTTTTTTCATCCTGCTTTGATGTGCACTCTCGGTTTATAAGCGTCTTAATGAGCACTGTAACTTTTGCAAATCAAACGGGTGCACTTTGTGCCAATACACAATAGAAGCAAGTAAAGCAAACTTAAGGCCATTCCAACTTGTGCAAAGAAAATAAATAAATAAATAAATAAGTAAACCATTATATTGATCATAATCAGTTTCCTTTAGTTCACAGCAGTTCAGGAGTCACTGTATTTTTCCTTCTTCCCTCAGAGCCTCAGATTGTACAATACATACAATAAAATACAAGAGAATCAAACAAAACCCCTAGAAACCGACAGAATCATTAATCATCGACAAATCAAACCATGCTACTTTAAAATCCAGTTGAGAACCAAAGGATTTATAAACTTCTAAAAGCACATCCTTCATTGTTCAGTCCGAATGCATCACATGGCACCGTAATGCAATAATAACCCAATATCTATCTCATGATATGAACCCCTCCCTCCCCCAGCCCGAACAGTATAACAATGATTAATACAATGATGTGGACCTATGACAAAGCTCTAAGTGACTATGATACACACGTAACACCCACGCCTGAGGAAAAGGGCATGAATCATGTAAAATGGCAGTTGAATGACTGCATGATATGCTTATAGGTCCTCGTTTCTTAGTTGCATATTCAACCTCCATATGGCACGAGAAGATATGAACGTACGCTCCGGAAAATGGACGTTTGCTGTTGGCAAAGAGGCTGATGGACAGAAGTGCTCCTGATGCAGCTTTTATGGCACGGAAGGAAAAATGAATCATCCTAATTAGACCGAGCCTGCTGATGTAAAAAATACAGGCAATGATCAGAGAGGAGGCTTGGCCACAAACAGACAAATAAAAGGTTCAGTCATTAGCGTCGCCCTGATGGGACTCTAGATGGTGCTGCTTTATTTTCATGTTTGTAATTTTATTTTGGCATTTGCAGTGAAAACCCACACTCCTTAGCATCCTGAAAGCTTGATAACATAATTTTCTTTTCACTTCTTGGTTCTGTATGGAGGTCACTGAGTACTAGGATAAAAAAACAAAACAAAAACAATAGATTTTGTTTCATAAGTAGGCTCAAATGCTGTTGATAAAGTTAAGGGCTAATCCTACTTCTCATGCTTTGTCAGCTCGCTTTTTAAACAGAAGGCAAAAGCTGACATTATTAGCAAAACAGTTTTAGCATAAGTAATGAATTGCTTTTTAGAAAAACTTTAGGCTTTTAAAGCTTCATGGTGCAAGCATAACAGAAAAACACACAAGAAGTGTTTGGCCAAACAAAGAAATGCTATCTGGAAATTGCAGACAAATTTCCTCTCAAACAAGCTAAATATTTTCTTTTCTAGCTTTTAAATGAGCTAATTAGGCTACATGTCTATTCGACTAATGCTTTGCTACATTGTTTTCATGTGTGTAAACAAAAGAGGGGCTGTTGATCGATTATTGTCAGCATTAGCTTGGCGCTGCTTTTAGGAAAAAATTCCAGGATTTTTTTGGAACTTGCCCTGCGATGTTTGTATGATACAAAGACAACAAAGAAAATGTGAAATTGATAACATAAAATTGCTTACTGGAAATGGCATCAAATTTAATTGAAAACAAAATTTACTGGCTCCTTGTTGGACTCCATAAAGTGACAGGCTTTACCAACAACAGAATCTAGATTTGCTTTTGGCCTCTGCAGCTACTTAACTACTTACATCTTTGTAACCTTTAATCTTCAAGGTGATTATTCTGAAAATGAATGTGACTAGGGAAAACAGTGTATAGATCCTTCTGTGTGCTTGTGAACACGAGGACGAGTCCATCACTGACAGGTTAGATGCTGGAAAAGCTAATACTGTTTACCCTGAAGCTGGACGACACGTTTTATGTCCCTCCAGATTTAGCATTTTTCCCTTTTGTCTAAAACTTTTTTATCATGTCTGAAAAGCTGCAGATGTGGCAATAGCTCTGCCGTAACCAAATCATTAAAAGTAGCATTCTTAGTGATCATGGCCTTGAAAAGTTTCACATAACTGTTTGTAAGAATGATATGCTGAATTTAATGCATAGTTTTTGACATGAATCTATGGCACTTCCACTTTAAAGTGAAACCATGTTGGAATGTGAGCAGGATGTATGTGCGTGGCATAGCCCTTCGGATTAGTCTCACATTTTGTAATAAATCAATTCATTAAAAGTAGCCCAGTAATTAATTTATGATTCAACGAGATAAATGGAAAATATCACCACTATGCACATGTTGACACATTGCTAGGCTTATTTCTTCTTATTTAAACAAGAGTAACAAGATGAAAATATGTCTGAAAAGTCTCAACGAGTCTTTTTTTTTTTTTTTACTTGTGCATCATGTTTTAGGATTACGATTGGGAAATAGGAAGGTGACTTAGTAAACAAAAACATCTTTCTTTAAGAACATAGCAACACAAGGATGTAAAGAGCGAATGTAGAGATTGTTTCATACTTTTTTTTTGTATATCTGAATTTGATCTGGCAAATAAAATTGCAACTAGAAATCAAATTAGAAAGACAAAATGATTATGATGTCACATTCTGCAACAAATCTGGAAACAATGAGCTTGTGTAGCTACCAACAACTCAATTAACAGTCCCCAATTAACATGTTATATCACAACCTTAATCAATCTTTAATATTCAGTGTGCATCAAAATGTAAAACCAGTCATGCTATGCTAGGCTGATAACGTCTTGAATGTTATCAATCATTTAATTAAACCCTTATAAAGAAAGAAAAAAGCACATTTGTTAAAATGTTCTTGGGAGTTTTGGTGTGACAGGAGTTGTTGGATATAATAACTCTTAAATGTCAGTATGAAACTATTTGGATTTGCTATAAAGTTTGAAACTTCTCTTTCACCCCTTTCACATTAAAACTTATAAAGTTTTCTTCATTTGAGAAATAAAGAAGCACATTTAAATTATGCAAGATGACAGAGAAAAATATGAAACAACCACTAGATTTTATGTCCTTTCTGTCTATGTTTTGACTGTCTCAGAGATTTGGCTCAATTTGCTTTTTCCATATAGTAATCTGCATCCACTGGGTGCAAAAATCCCTAACCAGGCTGCAGCTTCATCACCGTGTTTCATCACTTTATCATCTCCGTCTGTCAGCGTTTATCAATAAACTTAAAAGACTGTTTAGCAGTTGGCAGTGGGACGAAATAACGCACAGGAAAAAGTGTTTTCATGAGATGGAGTTGCAAAAAGAAAAGAAAAATCATAATTGCATATACTGATCATTGCATAGAAGCCTGGCACAAAGTAAAACAAAAAATAAGTCACCTGATAAATCATCAATAGAACCAATTGAGCTGTTAAATGATCAAACCCTCTCCGACATGGCTATGGCAAAATCAACTCTTTTTGTTACCCTCCAAGTGATGGCGATGTAGCTTCTCACAAATGAAGTTTGCAGCTACAGTTGGTGCATGTGAATGAGATGAAAATCTAGTTAATTAAGGTATAACAGGTGCTATAATCTGTTTAATTTACTACATATGTTCTCTCAGCTGGGGGCGGGGAGGGTGGGGCGTCACATTAAGGCGGGGTCAAAGCAAGGAAGCACTAATAAGATGTAAACATATCTGTGGTTCAGTCCCAAAGAACACAACAAGAAAAACAAACGAGGATTCAGTCCAGGATCGAGTCGCTCTTCTTCCAGTCGATGAAGACAAACTCATATCTGAGAGATTAAAAACACAGAGGGATCCTGTGAGGAGGCATCGATCGATACGACGACTGACGTCAAACCGCTTCCCTTCCTCTGGACAAAAAAGGGCAGAGCTGCAGAGCGCTGCACAGCCACAAGCGACATGTTGACTTGGCACATAAGTAAAACAAACAAACAAAAAAAAAAAGACAAATGCATCATGAAACAAATCAGCGACAGGTAGAGGAACACATTGACCACATATAAATGAGATATTTTGTCTCATGATCTTCAGCACTGCTCGTCCAGTGTTGCTTTTAAATTTTTTTTTCTTTTGTACCGTCATGTGATTGACAGCGGCAGCAGCAAACCTCAAGTGTCTCTGCAGTTCGAGGTTTCGTGGTGTCGGCGGCAAGGCGGGGAGGAAAAGCGTTGAGGAGTGCTTGCAATACACGTTTGAAGCAAATCTAGATATATAGAACACGTGATCCTTGCATCGCTGTATTTAATGGAAGCACTGATCCGCCTTCCCTCCTTTTTTTGGTGAAAAATCCCTCGTGTCCAGATGCCCGCCTTCGGTTCTTTTTTTTTTCCATTTATGATAGATATATGAGTATATTACACTGCTGTATGCTTTTCGCACATCCCCCACCCCGGCCCGACATCACTTTTTCATATAGAATTATATATCATCTGTCCTCACACAAAAAAACTAAAATCAAATACAAGACTCCCTCATCTTCTTCTTTCTTTCCAGTTCGTCCACTCCCGCACAGTTTGTTGGGTGTGCTGGCAAAAGTCTATTTGCTTTTCATTTTTCATCTTTTCATTAATATATTGCCACATTCATATATCATGCATTTTACTGCATTGCTATTGCACCGGTCCGGATTATTCAGGAGGTGTAAAGAGACGGGATGGGGTTGGGATTTGGGGCAGGAGAGGAGAATAAAGGGAAAAGAAAGCAATAAGTATCTCAAAAAATGTCTGGTAGGTGGCAGGTAGATCAAAGGAGGCAACTGTCACAAAAAGCAACTTATTCTTGACCAAAAGGGGAAAAGGGTGAAGGGTGAGGATGAGGAAAGGAGGCGTGGCTGGCGTGAAAAAGGGGCAATGATATCTTCAATTGCAGTCATCTTTCTCTGTTTCCTTCTCTCTTTTGTTTCTCTGCATTCTCTTCTTCGCACTGCTCCCACTCTCCTCCTCCTCCTCCTCCTCCTCCTCTGTCTCTCCACTACTGCTTGTGGATGTCCTCGCTGCGGATGATCTTGTAAATGATCCAGTAGAAAATGTTAAAAATGAGGAAAACGAGCGGGAAGGCCACGCGGGACACCGTGTCGATGCGCTTGGCCCGGCTGATGAACAGCTTCTTCATCTCCTCGATGCTCTTCTCGGGCGCGGCTGAGGCCGGGGCGTTGTTGTTGTTGCCCTTGATGGCCATGCCGTCTTTGGCCTGCAGGCAGGCGGGGCCCATGCCGTAGCCGGGGAAGCTGAAGCGCCCCTCACCTGTCTCATCCTCCTGCAACACAGGCCAAGACTCAGGCTGTTAGGAACCAGAGAAAGACGTTACTGTTGGAGGTGTGTGTGTTTGTGAAGGAGTGTGAGTGTGTCTGTGTGTTTGTAAGTATATGCAGCTGTTAGAGGTGTGTGTGTGTGTTTGTGTGTCAGAAGTCATTACAAAAAGTTCAGACATAAATTCAAAAATATCAGATGACATGAAGTGAGATGAAAAGTGAGAAAAGATGTATTTTTCCAGTTTCTTCATTTCGGTCACATCTGCATTCAGATTTATCAACCCAGTGAGTTTGGATTTCTATACATTACAGCGCTAACTAGTGAAGCCATAGGTAGCATGACATGTACAATAAGGCTTTAAATTAACAGAGCATATTTAAATTAGAACATATAAAGCTAGCCAGCAAGCACGAGACAACAACTTCTGATGGCACTTAACTTGATCTGCTATTTATTATTATACAGCTGCACTGAAATTTCTTTGTTTTTAACTTCTACAAGTTAAACTACAACAATCATGTCCCCAAGCAGCTTATTTGATTTAGAGGATTACACATCTCTAAATAAAGACAGAGAAAAAAAGATTAAAAACACACAAAAAAACTCTAATATATATAACAAAAAGGTGATCAGTGATAAAAACAACATAGGATCAAACACTTTGATAATTTGTTGATGTTGGGAGAAAACCGGAGGAAAAACAGCAGCGGCTTACATGTTTCTGTTCTTTAAATTTCCCTTTACTCCAAAAAAACAATAAACTGCAGCTGTATACCGTCTGACATTTACAGAGTCACACCAGTGCATAAAGACTGACATTTATGTAAGTGCTTTTCAAACCCAGTTTTCCAATGGTCTTTTGCAGCTGTTTGATCGTTTTTTGCACTTGCGGCAGCTCATTAGATTTTTCCACGTGTAATGAAAAACCTTTCAGCTGATTATCTTTCTTCATATTTAGTCATCCTTTCACTGAAGCTTTGGATTTAGAAATAGAAGGAAAATGTTTGTACTCCATCCCTCCATCTTTATCTTCACCTGCTCAGTGTTCACTTGGACAGGTGACATGTAAACACTGCCTAAGCCCCCAAACGCTGGATTCATAAATCATGAGCTGCACATTGATTACGCAGCTTGTATCGTCGTATCTTCCCCTCATCAATACGAGCCGAAGCTGAACACCGAGCGGGTTTATCTCAGTCGTCAAGGAGAGTGAGGGGTTGAGTCAGAGCAGCTGAATGACTCGGCTTGATTGACATGTGCTGTACTCAAGGTTGAGGCATGTGCGTGGTTTTTTCACCCGGGCACGGAGAGATATTGAAAATCCTATCAGCACCGTCACCCTGCCTTTTCATTACAGGAGACACAATGACTTCCTTATCTGGTTCAGAGACTCCAACACAAACACTGCGATGGGGTGAGAGACACTGTGGGTGTGTGTGTGACTCTGTGTGTGTGTGTGTGTGTGTGTGTGTGTGTGTGTGTGTGTGTGTGTGTGTAAACTAAACTAGGAAAATAAGCACTCCAAAGTGCCCTTCAAAGTTAAAACAACACCCATGAAATTAAAAAAAAATTATCAAACAAAGCCCCCTGATGATTAAGAGTCATCATTGTCTGGATTCACATTTTTGATAAAAGACAATGTTAAAAAAAATTGCATGCATGAGTGAGACTTGTGTCCCCTCTGGGCCGCTGAGGAAAACCGTGTGGCAACGGTATCAGCAGGGAATCTTTCCAGCACATTCCGGGTATGAAAAAGGAGCATTTAGTGATCAGGAAACAAGCAGGAATGCAGCCTGAAGCAAAGAGGAACTGTTGGCAGCAGGAGAACTTAACGACTGACGCAAAACCTCTGCAGCACCAACAAATCAAGCAGCCAATAAAAGAAGGCAGCTCGACTCTTCGACTCTCTTTACAGCCTTGAGTTTCCAGCAATGCGGAAGAGGCAAAATAATCATTGATAAGTTAATATTAGGACAATGTTTATCAATAAATGGGACAGAGGAGTACATATGGACTTGTCTTAACATTGTGAGTGTGCTGGTATGTATAGCAGTCATGTGTGTGTCTGTGTGTGTCTTGATGTATGTCAATGTGTGTATCTATAGAAATGTGTACGTGTGTGTGTTAGACCACCAGGTTGTGATCCATTTTTAGCACCCCATGTCCCCGTTCTGTCCTTGCATCCACACCTTCCCATCTATTACGGTTAATACATGTACACGCACACACAAACACACACATGCACACATACGCACTCACACACAGGGTGTCTACACATTAGCCGTGATGCTAGCCGACCTCTGTCCGTCCTTCAGTGACGCTGCTAAACTATTACAGATGCTCGGCTTTATTCTCCCTGCCATGTGATTAATGTGGAGGGCGGAGGGACGTGAGGAGGAGGCACAATGAGGAGCACAATGGAGGGAGGAGGAGGTGTGATAAGGAAAAGAAAGAGAGGAGGAATGAGCGAGGAAGGAGGAAGCCCTGCTCCCTGACAGACACTGTTCCGGGGATGAAAAGCACTGACCGCTTTTGATATCTGAAAATCTTAACCTCCATCCTGGGGTTACACAAGTGATTTAGCTATTACATTCTCACCTAATTAGAAATGTCCCCCATTAACACAGCAGGGACTATGCTTGAAGTCCACGGATAGATTATATGGGTACTTTAAACAGTCATTCATGTAGATTGATGTATTAGATTCCACAATAATGCACAAGTGATGCATCGGTCTGCAGACACAGTAATCTGTGACGACGTATGCTGCCTACTTGCATGCTAACAAGAGCAGGACATTTGCTACCACTGAGGACAAATGATTGACAAATGAGGACAAGGGTTGGTGGAGATGCTTCAACTTAAAGCCATCAGTGTTTCTTACATCCCAGATTCAGCCTTGGCCAAGGCCACAGAACCTTGTGACTGTGGAGCCCCTCCCCTTTCACTGACACATAGTCCATCTAGCTGCCATAATGAGCTCTGCTCATATCAGAGCAGCTCATCTTAAATGCAGGGCTTGTCCTACAAAATGAGTTAGAACTGACTCAATCATCTTGTCCTTTTGTCGTACAGAAACACATCGAAATAAACGAGGGAATTGTCTTTGCAGCAAGCAAATGTTAAGGCTGGGAATCGGTAGAGGCCCCACGATATGATGTTATCACAATACCCGAGTTACGATATATTATCGCGATGTTGCGATATGTTGAGTATCACAACATGTTGCGATTTTTCGCACCCTTTTCAAATGCAAATCATTTTCCAAAGGTAAAACTTGGTCAGCATCTTCTATTTCATATAATTAGATTAAGTTTTCAGTCTGTTCATCTCACTTCAGTAATTATTAATTGCGTTTTATATTACCTCACCAGACAGTGAGCGCTTAGCACCATCTAGTGGACTGAAAAATCAATTGATTTTTATGTTTTTATTATCCAAAAAGTTGAGTTTGTATTTTCAACATTAAGAATTTGTATTAAAAAAAAAAATCGATAGTTGATGTCTGTGAATCAATACTATCGTCACGCAAAATATCGCAATTACACAATAAATAATATGCATTAGACAATACTAATTTTCTCCCCCACCTCTCATAAATGTAAATACTTATGAGGCTACAACAGCAATTTATTTTGTATTCATGACCATTCATGATGGCTTATGTAAAAAAGCCCTTAGATAAAGTAAGTGGAGTCACTGAAGAAAAAGAAGGAGTGAACAAAAACAAGAGAGGAGGACAGACGAAAAGAGATCAAAGGAAACTGGAAGTCAAACAGAAAAAGACGCAAAAGACAAAGCTGGAAATCCAAACAAAAACAGTAGAGGCAGAGAAAAAGGAAACAAGGGGATAGAAAACAACAAATTTAAAATAGTGATCTTGTGAGAAATATGAAAAAACGAGTACAGATCGAACAAAAGTGGACTTAAATAAATCGTTTGTAAAAAACAGCTACAGTGTTGAAGAGAAGAGATGAAGGAAAGGAAGAGAGAAGAAAAGAGGAAAGGAAGAGAGAGAGAGAGCAAGAGGACCTCTTTGCTCTTTCATCCATCATGCTTTCCTCTCCCGATTGAAGCATTTATATCTCTGCTTCTGCTGATGTGATTAATCGAGCAGATTAGCAGGAAGCAGAAAGCAAACTGCGTCAGGCCTGCTATCCTCCGCCATCTCCTCTGCAAATATTACCCTTGGATACTTGTTTTAGAGACCCACATTTACATAAAACACGAATCGGAAAGGTGTCAGCCTCAACTAGCGCCGGCATCAGTCTATCCTGAAGGAGGCCTGCAGAGGAATTCCTCGGCTTGCGTTCTGCTTCATGATTTCCCCCCAGAAGCAATTCCAGGCGAGCAGCGGGGGGAAGGAAATATATTATAAATTTGCCTTTGCTGATCCATTTTCTGCTGGTTTCATCTCCACCTCGCCCTCTGTTCTCCCTCCTGCTCCTCTCCTCGATTAAGGCCATTTGAGTCTTTTTAGGACGTTTCAGTATCAATATGTCACCGTTGAATGGATTCTGTGGAGCTGAGAGGAATCTCTGAGCAGATGTTTAAAAAATGGATATGAGCTGACGGCCTCATCAGAGGAGGAGGGGACGGTGGCAGCGTGACAGTGAGATGGGACGGCTGAGAAAGCACCAGACCACTTTGAGACCACCATTCGCTTCCCGTTTCTCTCCACAGAAACTTGATATTTTTAACTAGACCTCAGGACATTTTCCAAGCATGTTTGTGGTGACAAAACCTGTATTTTGCACCAAAACATCATCTTGGCTTACCCTTAAACCTTTTTGAGCTTAAACCTCACCAGAATCTAACCACAACGTTTTCACAACATGTAATTTAAAAGTCAAACATATAGACATATCAGTCAAAGGAGCCTAAAATTCTGCATATCCGTGGTTTACAAGATCCTATAATGCCATCATTTACTCTGGGGAGCACTACTGTAAAGAGAAAAAACAACTGCGTGCTCAATCAGAGGACAGCCAATCATCTGTAACTGGAGGTTATAATGCTGCAGCCTACATGTAAAAAGTAGGGGGATCATTTTGTGGTTGAAGAACAACTGTGCTGCACCACATTGTGCTGATGACAGTGTGTTTAACTTCTTAAAGTTTGGCCTAAAGCATCATATTGCAGTTGCTAATTAATGTTTTGGTGGTAATCACATCTATATTTGACTGACTGCTTTCTTGAATTAAACGAGACGTGTTTCACTTTGTGAGGCAGCAGCACAGTCGCCTTGTTGCTGTCAATTTGGCTCACTAGGCTTGTGACCTCACTTTTCCTCTATTTTCAAACATTTCTCAAGGTTTTGACTGGCTCAAAAGTCCAACATATCTTTTTCTTACCAGCCTGGTTTGTATTTGATATAGTGAGCCAATGTCTGATGCGAAACCTCATCAAAGAAGAAGGTGCCCAGATGTCATATTAGGTAGATAAACTAGTTTTTCCTTGAATATGGGCACAAAACTCCAGTACATTGTTTTAGTGTTTCAGACAAATTGCTGAAAAACAACCTCTGGTACATATTGAGTGGCTGGAATAGTGGAACAAACATTAACTTGAAAATAGGACAAGAGAAAAACTACTGTTTACTTTTCAGTTACTGTAGCAAAACTAAATAAAAGAATGAGAAGACCGACATTCTGCTAACAGTTCTGAAAAAAAAACCCACAGAAATTTAGATGAGCAGATCTTTTTCTGTCAACCTATGACCGAAAAAACACAATATCACAATGAAACTCAAATCAGTTTCATCCTACAGACTTCACTTTTTTCCTAAAAAATGTGCTATTGTTGATTTTGATCCATCCATCCATCCATCCATGCACTTTCTCTCCCTCCTCCATTTGCTTCCACTCGAGTCTATGGTTGCATTAAAGCGTGGTGTGTTAATGTGTCTTGCTAATCAAGCCACTGACCTGGAATGATTATTCACATGATCTGCTGCACTGTTCCTTTCTATTTCGCCTATTTCTCTTCCAGCATTTGATCCGAATAACATTTCCGGGGAGTCGGGTCACCTTTAGCTTCATGCATTAAATGGCAGTTAGGGTTCACTTCAGCTTAATGTAGAGTTAAATCTGACCTCTGATATCAGACAGGGTAATGAAAACAAAGTGTTAATGATGAGCCAGAACCACAGCTTCAATTCAGAATTTCTAAAATAATACAACATTTGATTTCATATTTCTGGTAATATTTTTGTTACTGGCGACAAATCTTATTGTTTAAATCTTATGGTCTTAAGTCTTTTCATGAAAAGTCTTAAAATTTTAAAGATTTGGACCAAGAAAGAACATAGAACGACTAGTTCATTGTTGGTTTTGGTCGAACTTGATGAAGGACCAATTAAAGGGCCGATTATCTCACATTTTGAGATGAACAGCATTGGTCAGGTCTGCGCTCATAGTTTTTCTACCCTATGACTAGACAAAGAAATGTTTTTTTTCCTACACTAGGAAAATTCTCCCACATCTAACAATAAACTGTGAATGAATTCTGTCAAAAGACATCATGACTATTTTCTGTCTTAAATTATCTTATTGTGCTACCTTAGCTATACTTACATGCTTTTCTGGAGGCTTGGAGCCCTGATGTTATCTGATGAACCAGCTACCAGTTTAAGAGGAAACAATGATGATTCATCAACCAAGGATGTTGCTTAATGCACAAGGCAAACGGAAGCCAACACAGCAGTTGAAAAACAAAGAAGAAGAAGAGGAAGACAACAACAGTGGCATCATGGTCACATTAATTACCTGCAAACATTTGTTCTGTTATGGATATTTTATTTTTTCAAACAACCTTCTTGTTCTTCTTGTTCTTCTTTTCTTTGTTAATTATGGATCACATTCAGTGTGTATAAGTGTATGCTGCCACCTACTGTACAGGAGTGGGTAGCCTCAGGGATTCCTTCTATACCTCCTAGCCCAGAGTTTGTCACGTCCACCAATGTCTTCACAGTTCACAAGGAAAACCAAAAAGTTTTTGGTTCATTTTCAGAAGCAACTTTTCAAGTTCCGATCTATTTAGTTTTTGACTGAACGCTCAGGCTGGTTCAGAATTAGGTCAGAAACCAGAACCAACACGGTTCCCCGTCGGTCCGAAAGGCCTATCAGTGCTGTAGTGTTACGCAAGTATTTATAAATCAAATCAGCGGCAAGACATTCTCCATGAAAACTTTTACAGTTTAGTGCAGCTCTAGTTCTGGTTCAGTTCTGGTTATTACTTTAAATCAAGTGGAGAATAACAACTATAGTATCAGTATAGTTATTCCCAGTCCAATAGGACAACTTTTAGTCTTCAAAAAACAGGGAAAGTTGATGAGAAATCATGTTTTAATCCTGTGGCTGCTCAGAACATAATAAAGGCAGGAGGTCAAAATGTTTTATTGGCTGATGGGCAAAAACGTTAATATGGATATTTACATAAAGATCTGAAAGGTAATTTGCTCCTGTGGGTTATATTCATTAGTGTCGTTGGTACAAATGCAAAACACAAGCTGGATGGAAATAATTAGAGGATCCACTCTGTCGATGACTGTAAGCACTTCTTCTAATCAGGAGACAGTGAGTGTGTTGCTCGACACTCTGCAGCAGACCTGTCAGTCTGAAGGTTGAGTTCAGCCCGTGGAGATCACTGATCGCTCTCCCCGCGCTGCTTCAGGCCTCTTAATCCCCTCGCTCTCTTATCTGTCTTTGTTCTCAAAGCTGCTGAACAGCCTGTGAGATCAGGGTGTTTAGAGCGAACCAGCGTGTGAAGCCCCCCCACAGCGAAACACCCCTAATCACAGCTAACGAGCTGATTATAGACGATCAATCAGGAAGTCTCTTCCCTAATAAGATGCCGTTATTGTTCCACTGCGGGATGGCGTCTGCAGTCCCAGTGGGGTCATGCCCCTCAGGGCCACTTCTCTAAATGTACATTCCATTTCCCAGAAGGCCGAGTGTGCCAAAAACAGAGCCAGCTGCAGGGGAGGAAGCATCTCTAAGCTCGACAGTCGTCCTTATTTCTTTCCTCATGTTGCTTTGGTGAAAGTGGAAGAGGACAGTCATCAGGCTTTTGTGGCTCTCTACCTCCAGGCAAAGTGAGGAATGGTTTAATGTATTTTTTCTTTACTGTAACACCGAATGGGATTCCTAATGTAGGCCAGTTATTTTTAGTGCATCTGACAGGAGTCATCGCCAGGACCAATAATTCCCCACAAATGATTTATGTTAATGAATGCGTTTCTTGATTTGAAAATACTAATTTGCATCTGCACCCCGAACTTCAGTAACAGAAGTGAAGACTGAAGACAGTCCTGATTGAAATGGATGGCGAGAGGTGGTAATGTTCGACTTCCCTTTGATTTCTAAAGGGGCTCTCTCTTTCAGTCTCGAGTGCTTGTCTGTGTTAAACAAGTGAGCTGCTGCCAGGCGGGCCTATCCTTCAAGGATGAGTGGTGCTATTGATCTGATCCCTCTGCAGTTGTTTCACTCCCCCAGCAGGGGGGGCTGTCACTCTGCCTCGACACTCGGAGGAGTCCGCTCTGGCTCTGCTCTCTCCCACAAGGCTGCGGAATCTGTCTATGTGAGGCCACTCGCTCTGTCTTTTTAATTAGACAGCCTTCTGAAGCAGGTAGCCTCAGTGCAATGGCTCCCACTCTTCTTCTCTCTGTCTCGCTCTCTCTGGACTATCAGTGTCACTAACGAATCAATAAAGCATCAGGGTAGAAACTACAAAAATCAGCACAACTGGGACTTCCGCAACTATTGCTGCGGCGGCTACCTTTACTGCAAGGACAGCCTCAACTGCAACACAGAGAGATGGGCTGAAGTGCAGCAATGCTTTCATGTTAGAGATGATAGTACAGATAATTACAGCAAATTCTATCCAACTAATGTTCTGTCAGAAATCACCGAACTAGAAAGCCATGTTTCTTGTTTCCTTTCTGCCTCATATATGTGCCCTCTCTGCCTCAAAGAACACTTTTGAAGCAGCACACACACATCACTATGGTTGCATAAAAGCCATAAAAACCCTTTAGGACATTCTTTACTCAGATAAAAGAGACTTCCAGCTGCACCTCATAGCTCTTCATCACTGCTGAAGCCACAATCACAGTAAATAAATCCCTCCGGGGATGTATTGCTGTAATCCAATACGTCCGACCATCCTAACACAATTAGCATAAGAAACTGAAGATGTGCGCTAGCCATGTTGGTAATTCCCGGTAAACACGCCAAGCTGAGTCTCTGCTCATGCCAACACAGATTGCTCGGTTTGCTCGGTTTGCTCTGTTTGAATTTATTTTCTTGTTAAGGAAAACCTTTCAGACTGCACACATGCTGGTAATCATGCAGTCCATCATAAGACAGAAACCCCTTGAGAAGTGTCACTGTTGCATTTGTAATGGCAGGTAGCAGCATGCAGGGTATTATGGTTGTGATAAAATACATTCCCGACAGGCCAGTATTCAACAGTGCAACAAGAGTCTGGCTGACCATGTGTCCCAATTGACTTGACTCGCTATATTTTATGCATGAGATGCTGAGCATTGACAGAAAATATTCGCATATGAGTGCATGTATGAGTGCAACAATCACAGCTTTT
Source organism: Naso thynnoides (assembly GCA_029783665.1). Lineage (NCBI taxonomy): Eukaryota > Metazoa > Chordata > Actinopteri > Acanthuriformes > Acanthuridae > Naso > Naso thynnoides. Next base: position 26,461,334 of record JAQLOL010000026.1, read on the forward strand.
AAATTTGTCCTTCTCTGTCTTCACACCTCCCTCATCTAAGACCTGACTTACACACTCTTTCTCTCTATAAAAAAAAAGCTTTTTACCATTTTTACTGTTTTAGTTGCATGTAATATTTGTTCAGCACAATCAGTACACTGTAGGATTTTATCTTTTTGTGAGACTTATTGAAAAGAAAAATGTCTGTCATTAAATATAAATCTCAAAACGCACAAGGAATGCACCAAAAGCTAGTTAAATGCATGCGTAATGTGATGCACCTGCAGCCTTGTGGCGCTTGTGTCAGGTGGAACATAAAGGTGAATTCAGAGGCACTTTAATGCTTAAAGGCTTCTTCTTCATCTACTGATTGTACCTCATTTGTGCACAGCTTGTGTTTGCAATACAAATACATGTAAATGTAAAAGATATGATTAAAGTCGGGTAAAGATTGAAAAACATACAAGATAAAAACAAGCGCAGGAGGAGCACGCCAGTGTTAACCATTTGTCATCGTCCTTTGTCAACATCGGCCGCATTGGTTACATAAACCCCACCCTTTTTTTTTCCAAAATAGCTTAATCTATGAGATAACCTTTGTTTACATTTTGTCCATATTCAATAAACATTACAGAAAGTAGCTGAAAATGTGTGACAACCTTAGTTAAAAACAACATCTGTGTCAGAATCCTTCTTCAAGCTAATATTTGAGCTAGGCAGGCAGCACTTGTAAGGAACTATTTTTCCAGGCGTAATAACTTACGCCCCCATGGCTCCCAGCTCAGCTCTTTCTCTCTATGAGTGATTTTTGACCAAATAAACGCAGACATTCTCTTTAGAAGGGTGACTTTGTATCAACTTTCACGTCTAAAAGTGTTTCTATACCCTGTTTCAACATGAATGGCAGTGAACGGGGTTTAAATATGCAGCCTAAGATCTACCAAAGTATACCCATAGGCTAATTTTAACATTTGCAGAAGGCAGGGGTGATCTCTGCAAATGGTGAGAAGTCAAAAATAGACTGGTATGGTCCTTTAACATGATGTGTTGATGTATTATAGCACATTTGTGCCCAATCACTACATTTGTTCTTGTTTTGACACCAAGTGTTGCTACACTGAGCTGGTTTTATGCTAAGTACATAAAAAATCAACTGGGATTGTCTGTTTGTTTCCTTCCTTTGTGTTTGGAAGGAGAGAGGTAAGCTAAGCATGAGCAGCACCACAGCTGCTTCTGGTTCACATGTGCTGCAGGACAGCAGTGACAGTTTCCTCAGCAGAGCTGAAACCTGACTGATAGTGCTCTCACAGCCTTAATGGAGGGCTGTGGATCACATTAGGCTCGCATTAGACGGACTGGCCAGAGAGGTTAATTAACAACGTGTGATGCTCAAGCACTGCATCCTTCCCTCTCTCTCTCTTTCTATCTCTGTCTTCCTTGGTTTCAGCATTTGCTGGATTTATTTCACAGCAGAGCAGTTGGGATTAATGGTGAAAATCTCATTGATGGCGCTCATACTTTTAATAACAAATCTTACTTTTTAAAAATTTTTTTTATTGAGCTTGAACTAAAGTGAAGAAAAAAGACCTGCAAGGCTGATTTTATAACCGCTTTACACTTTTAGATGATTTCTACATTTGAAACGCATTATGCAAACCTCTCTGCAAAATCCTGTTTTAAATGCAAATACTTCAAATTCGTCGATGTTTCCTCAGCGTCCTTAGAAGTCTCTTTCAGTTCTGCTGCGATTTCTGCAGCAAAGAGGAAAAGCTCCTTCATATGTTGTGTCTGTCAGCGTGTGTGACTGTAGAAAGTAGTACATTCACGTAAAGTACACTTTTAGATACTTTAATACGTTTAATTTTTCTCTCTATGCTCTATTTGTCCTTTTCTTATCAACATCTTATTCTGATGTGCGTCTTAAACTGTTGTCATTAAATTTTCATGCTTCATTAGGTGATGTCTCCTTTCTCGGTAACATCTCAGTCACTTAAGTGAAGAGTCAAATTGCTTGACGGCTACAACTTGCCCACATTTATTTTTTAACACGTGAGTCTTCTGTGTAAGAGACACTGTGTTTGCGTGTTTGCTTTCTGCTACATGCTATAGATAGGGGATAAAGATAGAATATTCCTAATGCATAAATCATGCAGTGTAAAAAATAGACTGCACAGTCACCTAAATTCACCTCAAGACAGAAAAAAGGACTCAAATAATGAAGGAAGTCAAACATGAACACAGCTCAGCTTCGGGCTCTAAACCTTCTCACGCAACATGACGTAAAAAAACTCATGTTATGCAAAAGCTGAGGACCCAAATTCACCTATTTATGTGATATGGATTTACAAAAAACATCGATGAGGAGTCCTTCATAACAAAAATGCTGTCAGCTGTGAAGTCTGCAAATGTTGACCTCAACTGAACAGACAAGCTCCTTCATTAACAAAACTCAAATTATGCAACAGCCCGATGGCCTATATTCACCTCCTGCTCTGAGCAGAAATAAACTGTGTAAGAAAAAAAAAAACTAAAAAAAAAAAAACTATGCAAAATGTTTGGTGTGCCAGATGTGGGTCAATCCTGAGCCTGCGGCCCTCCCGCTCTCTCCTCCTGCTGTTGGGCTGAAAGAGGGTTGAGATACACAGAACGAGCGAGGCAGTCAGGGTTACTGTCTGACTCACCTGAAAGTGCAGCGGCAGCTGGACCGCTAATCTACCTCTTCACCTCCCATCACAGCTCGGAGGATTAAGGATTACAACAATAGGATTTAGGATTTATATGTTTTTATTTTTCTCACAAACTCCCCTGAACTCCCTGATTCCATTTTCCTTCTCGGCTCCTTGGCAGTACCTCATGTGAAGTGAAGTTCAACTCGCCTGAACCGAGAACGCTTTCACTAACAGCAGGTCCTGGTTTGTTTGTCTGAACTCTGATTGTTCCTCCTTTGATTTGGATTTGCAAATATGATTGATGCTACTTTCGTTTTGATCTGGTGGCAGTTAGTCAGTTATCATCTATCCGCAATGGTTCCCAACTTTGGGGTCAGGGTCCCCCAAGTGATCAAAGGATAAATTTTAAAGGTTGCAAGATGACTGCAAAAGTTACAGAAGAAGAGGAAAAATCTTTCATTTTTTGATATTTTTCTAATCTTTTTTTGGTCCTTGTAGCCGTACTGAAACATTTAGCTGCTTTTACCAATTGGTCATTTTAAGTCAGTTCAGTTTAGTTTGTCACAAGTTG
>JAQLOL010000026.1:26495206-26507217 GCA_029783665.1 Naso thynnoides
CTTTTTTTAAAATCTGTCTCAACAGCTCAACAGCTCAACTGATAGACTATAGCTCTAAAACAACTTAGATGGACCTGAGAAAGAAAATGACGGTGTTGCTTGAATGTACTGCAAATATGTGACATTTTTGGGGGGCTTTGCTGATATGACTGACATTTTTCTTGGGAGAGCAGTTTTAAGAAGTTACTTGAGGTCACTTTTTGAGGAAACAAACATTTTTAAGCATTAAATAAAAGGCTGATGCTGTCATTTTCTGGTGGGAGCAGACATTTTGTATTTTGTCTGGTCATCTTTCACCTCAACAAATTGTTGTTTTTAGGGTTGGAACTGGAATTAGTTTAGGCTGGAATGAAGAATCGATCCAGGTAGCAGATATTAACTGTGGCTCCCTCAGAGCTTTATTGTATAACCTGCACCGCCTGCTCTCTGCACCCTGTTTGACAATCAGAGATGGAGTGTCTTTATTCAGTGTGGGGTGGCATTTAGCTCGCTCCTCCATCCCCCTAATTGTCAATTATTCTCAGAATATGGCGCTCAGCCACTGCGGCCGCGCTGCACCTATCATTAAGCTGTATGGCATAGCAGACATGCATCGCCAGGACGATGCCAGCAGCAGCAGCGGGTGGCATTTAAAGGAGCAATCAGCCGCGACGCTGCATGTGTGTTAATACTGTCACATGGCAATCAGCCTCAGTGAGGCCCCTTCACCGTTTATCACTGTTTATTAGACTGAATATATCACATGAAACAAATGAGCTTGACCTTTCACGAATGAGTCGCCTTTTCTGCGGTGCGAGAATATGATAAATAACCTGATATGGCCCAGACAGGAGAGGAGAAGGAAGGAGGGAGTATGAAGGAGAGGTATGAGCCAACGCCACAATCATCCATCACAAACCTGCCTGCGGTTTGACACCAGCTCGCAAAGAGCAAAAGTCGGGCAGATATGGACTTGATGGAGTCATTAAAGACAAGGATGATTATGAAAACAGAGTTCACACAAGTCCAACTACTTTTGCTACAATGTTGTTAAATTTTTTCAGCATCAACTTCTCCCCCACCAAACTCCTTCATCCTGCATCTGCAGCTCTACACACTTTTTCTGCATGTGTTATTCACCACGATCAAAGATTTAAACATACAATGTGATATATTGACAGTTTATCTCATTTTGGAATACAATCCTAAAGAAACAGGTTAATGTATTAACATAAACAACTCCAGTTTAAACTAGCTAAAAAAACTATGCATTTTGGGCCAAGTAAGTTTATTTTCATAACCTTATTTTTTATTTGTGTTCTTCTCTAACCTTCATATACAAAGTGCTTTGAGCACACAAAATACTGTGTCTGATGCAAGTAGTCATTAAAAGATTGAAAACATGTTTTTTTATTGCAAAAAAAAAAAAAGCCACAATTGCAGGTGAAAATCTATCCATGGAGCTGCAGCTTGAGAAGTCAACTAACCGTGCATGTAAGGGACAAGCACAAGTTTACAACATGATAAAAGTAGAAGCATAATTAACTGCAAGACAATTAACCTGTTAACACTGCCCTAATAGTAATGTATTACCAGAAAGCAAGAAAAAAAAAATCATATTAAACTGATTCAAATAGTTAAAATTTCTCTTAATACAATAAGAAAATTAGCACTAGCACTTAAAATTAACACTCAAATAACTGAGTTATGTCTATTTTATCTGACTAACTTTCATAAAATTAAAAATTGTCAAGTTACAGATATCAACTTTGGCATCTTATCTACATTCAGGTCAGTCTGGAGCTTTAAATCTTTTTTTTTTTTTGTAAAGCAATGGGCTTGCAGATGTTTTCTGATCCATAAAACATCGACTTCATAGGTCAGAGGCTCCTCGTGGCTGCAGACAGATGCACATTCAGTGCATTAAACAGACACTTGGGTGGATGGCGGCTGCATGCTAACATTTAAATGAGAGAAAAGTAATTTCGGGGAGGAAATGAATGATTTCAGGGGATGATTTAGACCTGCAGTGACTGGATGACTAATTCGATGTTTATTTTAAAAAATGCTGTTGATGCTGAGGCAGCTCCGCTCTAAATGCTTCCTCCTCCTGAGGATGCACAAAATGTGCTGCATGATGGCAGCATATGTGCAGTAAAAAGTGGGACTCTTACCGCGTCTGTAGGTTCATACTCATGGTTTAATATCCTGACAGAAGGTTGTTGGACTGTTAAATGCTATCCTGAAATTACAATACACCACCGCCACGCTGCTATGAAACCATTAGCAGAGGAAATGCTGTACTTACACAATAGCAAACTCATTTCAGTATGTATTAAACTCAGGCAGTAAACCACGCATGATAGACTGCAATCTTCCTCCCCCTCTTCTTCTTCTCCTCCTTCATCCAGCAACAACAAATACAAACACTACAGAAACAGCAGCAGCCATATTCTAATTCCACGCCTGTCATAACATCCTGCCAGCTCCCCGACGCTGCTCAGGTAGAAAGAGGAGGTAGGAGGCTACGGAGGCTCACACATTATGGCAGCACATCTGCTCAGCTCAGACAACATTACGTTGAGAGAGAGAAAAGTTGCTGGTTTCATTGTGTGGCCTCAAAATAAGCAACAGCAGCAGCAGAACTGTGGGACGTCAAATCGATTTTCAGCAGCAAACTTCTCACTGGACCTTGGGGTGGTTTTGGCAAATGACAAGTCTGAAGCTTAATAAGTGCTGATGCAAGAAGCTGGTTTGTTGACACAGTTACTATGATCCAAAAGCATGAAGTGATGAATCCAAACTGGAAAATGATCACTGTGAGGGAAGAAAAGCAAATGTCAACGCATCAGAAGGAGGCATTTTGTAGCACTATTGCATAAAAAAATGTGGTTCGGGGATAATATTTGGATCTGCAAGTACACACAGAGTTGATACTGTGCTGGATCTGGATCAAGATACATTGATACAGTTATGATGACTATACACAACATAAGTTTATTTCAAAATAAAGGTCCAACATGTATATTAAGTTTAAAAAAAGTATCTTTTTCTTTTCTTTTGTTGAAAAATCTTAGTGTAGCTTGAAGATAATTAAAATGCTACAGAAGGGTCACACTGGGATTTATGTGAGTGTGTGTGTGTGTGTGTGTGTGTGTGTGTGTGTGTGTGTGTGTGTGTGTGTGTGTGAGAGAGAGAGGGAGAGAGAGAGAGAGAGAGAGAGAGAGAGAGAGAGAGAGAGAGAGAGATTTGTATAGAGTGGGCGATCAGTGAGTGTGTGTGTTTTACAGAGGGAGGAGGTGAACATGAAGTGATTGACGCTGGTGTGAGTACATGTGTGTTATGAGAAGAAATGAGGGAAGAAGAAAATGCATGACAGAGTTGGATGAAGAGTGCGAGAAGGGGTCGTGTGTTTCTGTGAGTGTGTGAGGGAGAGAGAGAGTGAGTGAGCAAGCGAGCGGGGAGAGCGCTGAAACAGGAATAAAGCTGTGTACCGCCGGGACTTCAACACGCACTGCGCCATTCTACTGACTCCATCTATCACCGTGCTCTGGCCCCGGCAGCACTGTGTGTGTGTATGTTTTGTGTGTGTGTGTGTGTGTGTGTGTGTGTGTGCTGAAGATGGAGGGATACTGTAGTTCAAGCTTAAAGCGAGAGCTACACACTACAGCAAACGCCATCTCTGCATCGAGGGACCGTCCTCAGCCTCCCGCTCGCTGTCATTGCCTCTGGAGCTTTAAAATGGATTTCCTGGTTTGATAAAACCTGATAAATCCAATTATTTCAGCGCTTTGTTTTTGCTTCTAATCCACCCTTTGAGAGATTAGAGGAACAACTCTGACTGTGGGCGAACTTAGCCTCAGCATCCAGAGGTTACCCTGCATCTGGCACTTGATTGACGGGTTGTTCTTTCTGACAGGCAGTGAGCAGGGATCTGAGACATCTGAGCTCTGACAATTAAATTTTATTCACATGGACAGAAATCATGTTTTGTTTTCTTTGTTTTTTTTTCTCCCCCAATAGGTATACCTTTACCATATTTTACCTGACAAAAAATCTGCCCTCGAACACACAACACTGACTACATCCGATGGTCTGCTAGCACGAACATTCTGTGAGCCAAAAAAAAAAAAAAAAAAAGGAGGAAATGGAAAAGCTAGGAGATCTGTGGACAAAACAAAGCGGCTTGTGTTTAGCCACCTACCTTGTCTTCGTTCTCCACACAGGAAGATAACGTTAACGTAAATATGAATAATTCTTGAGAATGCCAGAGCCGCTTCCTCCTCTCTTTGTGCTGATTCGCTAGCTCTCGCAGCTCTCTCACTACTGACGCCCTCTGACAGCCGATGCCGATTCAACATTCTAAATCGGCTCTGATGAGGTCTGACAAGGCCGACTAGTACTGACAGTGCGGGACACAACGGACTAACAACTGGGACCACAAACTGGAGCTGACCTGCGTGTGGCAGGACCGTCGGGCCGGTGTGTCCTTACCCTTATAGTCATGTAGAAGTTTTACACAACTGCAATTTGGATGAATTTGATAGATTAAAACAAAATTCATGTATTTATGGAGCTCGGAGAGTCGACTGTGCTTCATTTTTAGGTGCATTCATAGATGCTGAGATGCACACACACACACACGCACGGTTCAGTGTAACCAAACAGCACATGGCTTGTTGCTCTGTGAAGGTTGAATGTTCAGTCATATTAACACTAATGGATTTTCTGTGTAATGAATGAGTGGAGAGTCACCCTCATTGCTTGTAAACAGGCTCGACAGCAGGGCCGCCGCGGCGTTGTTATGCAAATGGCCGCAGCAGTGATGCGCTCTTTCAAATGAATAGTTGGTAATGGGAGATGGGCTCAATGAGGCAGAGACATTTCTAAACACTCAGAGGGCAGAAGGCTTTTAATTTTTGAAAGGAAATAAAAATGAAAGTTTGGATGCGGCGCTGTCATTTCAATTAATCGCTTCTTTTTTCCAGGGCAAAATTACATGAGTCAAAATGGAGGCCCGATGAGATGTGACAATTTCCATTAACCGCTAAATCATCCACACACACAGACACACACACACACACACACAAGTGACAAGTAAATAACATCAAATCCTCATATCAAGCTGTATTACAATAAGAATGACGTAGCTCACCATCGTTGTTTCGGCAATGGACCCAAAACTGTTGATAAAAATGTTGCAGGTTACATTTACAGGCGGACCTACAGAAAGAAAAGAGAGGGAAAGAGACAAAGAAGAAGGAGATTAACAACCAGCAAAGCATTCATTTACACAAATTAAACAGCTCAAGTGAAACTATTTCATACTTGAACATCAGCAACTCCAATAAACAAGAAAGACTATTTTCTGCAAACGAGATATAATTATCATAGATGGAAGGTTTTGTTTTTCTTCTGATCCATCACAAAAATATTCCTGATATCAAACAACATGTACGTGAAATACAAATGTCAATAATTTTCTTTTGAGATACTGAGCTCTAGAATATTAAGACTGACGTTTTGTTTTCACTTCATTATACAATCTGACATTGTGTTAGAAAGGAGGGTTTGTTTGTAGGTGGATTCAGACTAATGTTGACCAAGCTGCACAGACTTTTTAATTTTATTTTTCATTATTGGCCTCTTTGAGGGAGCAGAACAATTAGCTGAAGTCAAAATTTTAATTTACGATGAGCTGAAAGACACTAAATTACTCCACAAAACTGAAGGGAACTGCAGAGTGGGTGATAAATCTCTGTAAGTTTGTCACACATGACCCTTTCCATTCCACACACAGTAATGTAATTTATTGTTAATGCAAAAGCAAATTGACTGATTATTAAAGCCTTATGTGAAATATCCATGAGGCACATTGCAAAGCTCCACCCATTTAAAATCCAATTTGCATGTTGTCAAGTGAGATTAAGGGTTTTAAACAACTCTGAGAGCAAACAGACATTTTTTTTAACTTCATAGATTAAATTGTGCTCAATTCTAACAGTTTTTTGAGCATGTTAAAGTTATAGACAACTAATCTAAACTTATTTTAAACCTCAGGAAAACGAGCTGTTTTGAAAATCCCTAAAAGATGCGGAATCTGACATTTAAATACACCATAAAATACCTCTCTGCATGTTTATTTTCCAATTTAATACTTTCTTAACTAGTTTGATTCCTGTTGTGTTTCACGAAATATCGTCTAGTAGGACAATAAAGATCTGAGCTGAACTGTATTTCGTGTTTTTGTGTTTCAGTCTCTGTGTGTGAGCGGATATTAGAGCAGCAGAGAAGATTAAAGCTAAAGTGAGCTGACGGGAGACTGCAGGAAGTAAACAAAGTGAAGGAAAGGTGAGTTTAACATAAACTGTGCAGCTGTGCTGAATAAAGAAGTCCCTGCTTTCAACTTAAACACTCCGACAGCGTCCGACTGTGTGACAACAGCAGCAGGTTTGATCCGGAGCCGCTAAAAAGCACAACGTGTAAACATCTCATTACGACTTAAGAAAACAAGAAAATCGATGTCACATCCTCTTTGATACTTAAGAAGAACTGGCGGTCAAACTCAGGCGCCATCAATAAACGCTGGTGTCACTTCAGTGGGATTCATAATGACAAAAATAGTTCTCGTCAATCTCCTCACAGAGATCAGACGCTGTGGTCAAGGTTGTTTAGAGGAGTGAGTTCCAGTGAAGGTAAACAGCACTCAGGCCTTTTGCGACTCCATCGATTCACTGCATTACCAGGTTGTTCAAACACAAATGCGATTACATGGCGGCAGGAGTGGAGATGCAGCGAGGAGCCAGAACCAAACACAGAGGCTCTCATTTCTTTCAGGCTGCGCTTATGATCGTGGCTTTAAGAGCTAAATGACAAACTCCTTTAATCCACATAGGCGGGTGGTCACCGGTTTGAGGATGACAGAGAATCAATCTACAGAGTTACTGCAGAACCAGTTTATGCAAATACAAAGCTGAGAGAAAGCGTCCCTTTTTACACTGATACGAAAATAGCAGAAGTTTAACATTTTAGGAAATATACTGATTATATTATATTATATTATATTAGATTAGATTATACTGACTCATTAATTACCCCAAACCACAGTTTGGTTTCATATGAACTGAACATATGAACTCCCCAGATTCATGCACTTAACTTTAAGATATAATATGTAACTAAAATGACTTAACCAATGTTATATATATTATTAAGTTGTACACTAAAAAATGTTTCCATCAATTTTCAAACTCAGAGAAATTATTATTATTTTTTTAATGTATGTAAGACATGGACCATTTCATTTGGTTGCCTGTTAATGTTGGCATATCTTTTGTCCCCTAACTTCTTATAAATCCTGTGAAACACAGTGGTGCAGCAAACACTGATTACATTACGAGCCATGAACTGAGAGAGTGAGGAGATTTGACCAGCAGGACGATGGCAGACATTAGTTGTCGAAGAGAAACACAAAAAGCATCTACTTCACAATATTTGGATGCTCATAAAGAATTTGAAAGAGTAAATGAAAGATACAGAATTTTGTTAGCTCACTTGTCTTCAGGTTTTCATCAAACAGTTCCTTCTTGTTCCATTACTTTCGCAGACGGCATGAAACTGCTCCAACGCATAAATGACTGTCGTTTTGCTCCCTGAGCAACTTTTTGATGATCGATAGTGGTAAGCTAGCTGAGCTACTGAACACGGTTTATGCTGTGACTAGCCTATGTCAAAATAAAAGTCAACGTGCGTTTCGCCAGTTAAATGCTTTTTAGCTGTGGCTGTAGGAAATATTCAGTTTGCATTCACAGTAACTTAACACTTTGCTCTACAAATAGTGTGTTTTTCATGTAGAAAGCCAGTACCAAAGTGTCACAAACTTTATTAGTCAGTGGAAATCTTTGTCACTGCAGCAACCTTACAAGACAAGTAAGCAAACACTCTGCCCCCTACTTTTACTTTTCTCATGCCACATTCTCTGTCTACACATGAAATGGGATGTCTGATCAATTTTCATCCGCAATGGTGCGATGAAGACACTAACTACCATGATTCCACTCTACTTCACGATGTCATCAAAGTCCGGCTTTTGTTAGTGTTTTGACCAAAAGCCCTCTGGTGACAGAAATTACACACTGTGTGTTTAAATTTCCAGAGTTTTCTTCGGAGGAGGATGTACCTGCAACAACTGCTGACTCTCTCAGAGTAAGATGAGGTGATACATGTCTTGAGTCTCGTGTCTAAACATTAGCATCTGTGGAACTGAACTTCAGAGATAATTAGATTAAACAAAACAAACCAGTCAGCACTTTCCCGGATGGTAAAGAGACTGTGAGAAACAGCATCAACAAAAACACAAAGTGTTTTCTCTCACTGTTGATGAAAACAAAAGCCCATTTAACCCGCTGTTTGTAAAGGTTTAGCGAATCATCTGTAAATTAAAATAAAATCCTGTCAGACTAGTTCTTTACCAAAGCAACTCCTTTGAAAGCAGCATGCCAAAAAGTGCAACTCTGCAGTTTCCATATACAAAATGCATTTATCATAGTCACATACATGTTCATGTAACCATAAGGTCAAGCACACACACACACACACACACACACACACACACACACACACATACAGAGTTGTGTTTAATGTCCCTGGCTAAACTCAGTGTCTAATTCCGCTTGCAGGCGGCGAGCTGGGAATGAGGGAAGGGGTCTGGATTATTTTGATGGCCAATTACTCTCCCTGTCACAGTCTGAGGACTGCTGGAGGCCACTGAGGAGGAATATCATCTGAGAGTCATTCACACACACATACACACAGTAACACACACAACACACCCGCACACATACACACAAGCACGCAACTGTGGTTAAACCATAGAGTAAAATCATAGGGTTGGAGATGCACGGTTAAGAGGGAAAGAATCATTAAATTGAGCCGCAGGCAGTCGTTCCCTACGTGACTTACATGTACAGCACCTAATTACAACAAACAACAGATTACTCACAGGACTGAGAGAGGAAACGAGGATGAAGTAATAAAGGTGGAAATTAAAAAAACATTTAGTTATTAAATCAGCCAGGTTCAATTCAACTGCAGCAAATGAAACTGGCTGCAGAGATGAGGAAAGCAAGACACTTAAGCTGCAGGAGGCAGAGGTTCAATTACTTTAAAGGGTAAAACTTATGTATGTACTGTGGGAAAAACGAGAGCAAGAGATTGTTTCATCAGCCAGAGTGACGTCTAAAAGCAGCAGCCTGGGAATGCTGACACCACTGGGCTTATAGTTAATTGGTTTATTGTTGCACCTACAAACCTCACTTGGGCTATATGTCGCTCAGGTGTGCTGCTAAGGGGCAATTTTTTATTTTTTTTGATTACACAGATTTTAACACTGAAAAACACATTTTTTAAAGAAGAAAGTAAACCCTTCAATATTACTGTTTCCTTTAAAGATAGGGTAGGCAATTTATCTTTGGTGTCATCATGCAAAAATTCCATAGTAACCTTTCAGCATATTGTAATTCAGCTGGTCTGAAAGAACACTTGACTTCTGTGTTTCTTTGTTGCTCTATATTCAGAATGTGATGGGGATTTTTTTTTTCATTAGCTGCTTTATGCTGTGCTTCTTAGCAATGGGTAATGTCAGTACGAGCTGTTTGGCTGTTGAAACAAGTGACGTTCCTTACGCTCAATAACTGGCCTGCGATGACAATATGTGTCTGCTGGGAACAGCGTCAGCTGGCTTGAGTTGAGCTGAGACGGAGCAGTTTACACTGCTGCAACTTTTCTTGCAACTGTTTTGTCTCGGCATGAATCTTTGATGTGAACTTGCCTTTGAGGAGAGAGCGACAACAAACGAAATAAAACCTGAGCCTGAGCGAAAACAGGGAGGGGAGGGTGCAGCGGAGTTCCTTTCCAAGGAGTCTCATGCTACAGCTGGCTTGATTTCCATATGTTGCCTGCCTCACCTTTAAGTATTTCTCTGAGGGTTTGTTTTTATATTCCTTGTTCTAATTGTTGCTGTGTTGTTTTTAACTGCTTGGCACTTAAATGCCCTCCGGGATTCATGAGCTGAATCTAACTGATCTATTCTAAATGTGTGCTTTACTTGCGGCTAAACTAATTAAACCTAAGAAGAGTAACTGATGAAAAAATTGGGGAAACACATTTTTAGTCACTAGAGTCCCTCAAAGATTTGGAATGACAAAAAAGAGTGCAAGCGCTCCAAACCTGAAACATTATATTGTGCATGTACAGAATGTGGAAACTAAATTAGGTACAAAAATGATTAATTTGTGGAAACAAACTGATCGTGATTAGCAATAAATTCAAGTACATAAAGAAATTAAAACGTCAAAACACATTCTTTGCCAGAAAATCATACAGAGTAGAGTTTGGAAGACATATTATTATAATCATGCCACAGTGGTGCAGACTCTTGGCTCCTCTTGAATCTGAACTATGTTTCCTGATTGCATCATGTTTACCTGCGCTGGAAAGAGGTAAATATATTGCATAAATACAGTATATGAAGACAGAAATAAACTGGCTAAGCATTTACTTAATCGAAACACATAGGTTAAATTATGCTGGTGTTACTGATTTTTTTTCCATTTTTTTATCTACTATGTAGCATTTATAATAAACACCAACCTTGACATTAATTACTTGTTTAGATAGTATGTTCTCCTTGTTTAAATTCTAAGAAAACAAGCAATTATTTGGCACTACAGGAGTAGTAGTAAGAGAACAAGTGCCCTGGAAGATAAATTGACTCTAGAAGCTTATTGGTAAATAATCACTGCAGCTCGACCACCTGACTGTATTTGCTGATGTATAAAGGCTCCACAAACCCAGTGAGCCCCGCTCTGATATGTCTAAATGCATCAGAGGGTTTATCCATAAACCAACTGGTATTACATTATCACTGTGTTTCCCCCCAGAATGTCTTTTCAGGCCTAACTCGAGTCCTCTGACACATGTTCTCTGCATCCTGGCTTTGTTCAAAATCCCTCCTTCAAAGTCCTCCTGCTTCGTGGCAGGAGGGAGGCGAGCGGAGGGATATCATAATTTGTCTTCTCTTGACGTCCCTCGCAGCGCCTGACTCAAAAAACCTGAGGACGATGAAGAGGAAGAGGAGGAGAAGAAGCTAATACCCCTTGAAACCCTCCTCCTTCTGCGCTCTCCTGCTTCTCTACCACAGTAGTTCATTTAATAACCATCCAGAGGAGGAGAGAAGGAGAGGGAGACAGTTTGCTTTATAGCTTTCCAATAAAAGACAGAAGATGGGGGAGCAGCAGAAAACGACACGAGGAGAAAGAAGCGACAGCTCATTAACTGTCATGGAGGACGGGCAGGCACAGTGACTCACAGGCTATACTGTAGCTGCACTCAAGTGTCTGCTCCAGTGTGTATGTGCCAAATGGCCTGAGCTACACACACACACACACACACACACACGAACACACACATACAGTTAGACACGTCTGTTCTTCAGTCTCTTGCATGAATGACACAGACGTGATAACGTGACAAACACAAAAATGCATTCAATCTACAAATATACAGTTCACAAACAAACATGCGAATGAGCAATCAAACACCAAATTACATAGATACATGTAAACAAACCCCACATGCAATTATAAATATATTGTGAACAAAGGATAACGACACACATAAGGGAAATACACATAAACAGACATTTAACACACACAGACACACACACACACACACACACACACACAACAACAATAAAGTGTACAGATGTGCAGGAATGAAAACATTAAAGAAAACAAAGGATGTATTTAGTTTACAGGCTGTGTCACACACACACACACACACACACACACACACACACGTTAACTCTCATTAACATCTAGCTTTGTATGGATACGTAATGTCTACATGCTTCATTGGTTTTTAACCTTTTGCAGCTGATAACATTTAAACATGTTCCACATATTTCTGTATTTATCCAACTTTGTCCCTGCTGGCCACAATACATGGAATCAGCACAAAGCAAAGCAAATCTA
>JAQLOL010000026.1:26515977-26530554 GCA_029783665.1 Naso thynnoides
GTGTGTGTGCGTGTGTGTGTGATGCTCACCTGCTCAATAAATCAGTGTGTGTTTAATGGTGTGTCATGATGATGTACGCTGTTAGCACAATGCTTTTAATCATCTTGAGAGGAAGGTATATCATCATGTGAGATTGGTGAAGAAATACCCACCCACACACACATACACACACACACACATACACTTAAATCAGGTGGATTCAATATTGTCTTGCCCCTTTTCATGTTTTAGTTATTACACTCCTAAAATGAACAGGTTTTAAGATTTAAAACCAATCACTCAGAAAATAATTATTTTATCTTAACTTTTATAAACTGCGTTGGACTGCATGTTAAATTAATGTCTCAGATTTCATTTTCTTCAATTTTATTTAAATTCAGTCAAACATTGTTTTGTCATACCACTCTGAAAGCATTCTGTTACTGATGTCATAATCCAATGAATTACAATTTTTTTTCTGAATCAAACTGTGAATATATTTCAACTCAATGACTTTACGGCACAAATTGCAGAGGACATAGACGTTTTTGTGTTACACATTTCTGAAAGTAGCAATGAAATGCCACCATGTTTCGTTTCTGGTTAGCCAGACCTCTCTCCACAGCCTTCAGTGCTGGGAAAAGGTCCGGCTCTACACATACACATTCCGATGTAAAGAAAATAATGCTCCGCCTGGTTTGTTTTTCTCTAAACCAAAGCCCCAGATACTACGACTGTGCCTCTGCAAAATAGGTCGTGGGAAACTCGTTTCAGTGAAAGATTTAGAAGTGTGGAAGAGAGCCCTGGTGTTAAAATGTCTAAATCCCAAAACTTCAGATTAAAACTTGCCATTTCCAGCATGTTGGCTGCTTGTTCGGAGGTTGTTGTTGTTGTTTCCTGTAGCAGTGGGTACTTTGAAGTCGTAACATGCAGAAAGCAGAAGGGGTGGGGAACGCCGGGCTGCTCTTCCAGCACCCACTCAGCCAATGCTAGTCTTATACCCGCAGTGAACTCCAGGTTGGTCAGAAGAGTTTCCAGTCTGCGACCTTTACTTCTTCTTCTGTTTACTACAGCCACGCGTAACCATGCCGTTACCGCCACCTTCTGACCAAACTACTCTTTGCAGTCTAGTTTATCTGCTTCAAAACAGTTGCTGGAAACACTCCTAATGTGCATTTTCTGGTTCTTTTTCAATTTAATGCTTTAAATCAGCTATGTTGACATTTCATTGACTTGTGTTAGACTTTGCACGTTATAACCTTCCCCAAGGATCATGAGGTGGATGTTATCGTTTTGAAATCAGAGACGAGGACTTGCATCCTGTCTCCTTACAATGGTCAACACTAGTTTATCTTCTCATTCAGTTCTTCTTGTCTATGCTTCACCAGACTGTAACTAAAGAGGTGTGGAGGAGCTTTCATATCAGACATTACAAACAGCATTAACAAATTACGTCTTCTGCTGTGAGGATTTGTTGGAATTTCCTCAGTTGAGAAAAAAAAAACCCTGCATTCACACTGAACATTTCCTTTCTGAGGGACTGTGCAGCCATATTATACATTTTAAAATAGGCCACTTGGACAGGCATTAATCTGTATGTGGGGATATTCTGCTTTACATTCCTTAAACCACACTCTGGGCTCCAGCCTGCAGGAATCGTTTTGCAGTGTTAGCTTTCTGCAGCACTCTGCAATCACATTATAAAGGTGTTCTCCATGAGACAGGCCACTTGGATAAGCATAAATCTACATAGCAGTAGATTATTTTTTTTTTTTTTATCCACTCTCAATAAAAAAAGTAAAATAACCGCAGTATGCTCCGACCTGCAGTCGTCACATTAAAGTGTCACTTCTCTGAGGCACTATGCAATCATATTACAAAGCCATCCGCCATGAAACCCAGCACTCGAATAGGCATAAATCTACAGAGACAGATTGAATCCTCTGGCCTCTTGCACGGCACCGAGGGGGAAGGAGAGCCCGGTATCTGCTTGCAGACAAATATCCCTTGGCCTAACATTAATCTGCATAAGGCGCCAATGCGAGTAGGTGAGTTGTGCGTAATATGTACTGAACATTCCACAACAGAAGGAGCAGTGCAGAGTCTCTAATCAGGAGGAATGGCTGCTGCCGACGGCGGCTGTGGCGAAGCTTCAGGCCCTGACCTGCTGACTGGATTGTGCTGAACATGCTGGAAGAAACCCCGCCCCCCCCCCTTCCCCACACAATCCCTCCCTCTTCCTCCCCCCTCTGTGAGTCCTCGTTGCTATCTCTTCTTTCCTCTCGTCTCCCCTTCCTCCCACATTTTTCCCAATTGAGGGCTCTTAAGTGTCTATGCTGCTTCAAGTCTGAACATACTGTTGCTTTGTTTGACTCATTCATTCACTTTCCACTGCTGACAGTTTGTTTGCTGTCTCCATATTTTCCCTCCTTCTGTTCCTTATTGTTCTTATTTTAATTTTCTTTTGTCCATTACATTTCCTTCCTTCTTTGCTCTCTTCTGCTTTCCTTTTCCTTATCTTTTTATTTCTCTACTGATGTTTTGTTTTTTTAACCGTCCTCTCTTAAACATTCTTGTCTCTTACTTTTATTTTGTTTCATTTTCATGTTTTCTCCTTCTCTCCTTTTAAATGACTTTGTTTTACCTGCTTCATTTTCTCCTGCATCACTTTTCTCTTCGTTCATCATGCTTGGGTAGTTTTCCTTTCCATACATTTCCTTCTCCCTTGCTTTCATAGTCTCCCATCCCCCTCTCTTCTCTTCTCGCATATTACATCTTTCCTCTCCTCCTTCTACATTAACTTAATCTTTTTTACTTTCATGTCTCCTCTGCTCTCCCTCTCCTCTTTGAAAAATGTCATTTCAACCAAAGTCTCAAGCCAACGGGCTCTGTAGATTAAAGAGATGAGCCTGCGCACTTCTTTGTGCTTAAAATATGCGTTACCATTTGGATGATAGCGTGCATGTCAATAACTATCATTACAAGTAAATGAAGGTCCCACTGCATATTCTCGAGGCAGATAAAGTCACAGAAAATACAATACTTTTATTGCTTGCTGCGCAGAGTGAGAATCGTGATCAGAACAAATCAATAAGCTCTAATCTCCAACAAGCCAAATCTGATAAGGTGCTAAATGTTAATAGAGTTCTTTCAGGTGATTTAGCTCCACATCTGTATTAGAGGTCAAATTCAGCTAAGATGTGATTACAGTTACAGTCGGCATGTACTAAACTATGTATGATATTCCTCATCACACTGCATCCAGTGGATGTTAAAACTTGTTTTGTTCTGTTTTTTGAAAAGTCACTCTGAGTTAAATGCAGAATTGTTTCTGGATCAGATGATGAAGCAGCTGAGGCGTGAGTCGTCTCACTTCGTTATCATTTCTGTTGAAAATTGTGCATCCGCAGTAACAATCAGGCAGGATTTATGGGTATCTTTAACAAGAAATTTAGAAGACATGGCCACATGGCGGACTCAGTCGAAGGGGATCTGCTCCTTCTGCACATATTTAATGGCTTGAGTTTACGTGATGAAACACAAAATCCTTATTTTAAATGATTATACATAATTTAACATAATTTGGAATGCTATATTTATTTTCAGCCAAATGCTGACAATAGATCCTCCAAAATGTTACACAAGGCCTTTAATACAATGGAGTTACTTCACTGAAGCCATTTTTGAAGTTTTTATAACATGGAAACTTTATCATATTATCATACAAATTGTATTGTAGTAATTAAACATTTTTTGCCTCAAGACAGTTTTAGAAATATTGCATTATGAAATTCCCTCCCCTCTAACACATTTCCAAACTCCACAAGCTGTAATTCTCCTGTTATTTGCACATTAAAATGAGAAATTAGTTCTTATTAGCGTAGCAGTTTTCTTCCCCTCCGCCGAGCCACTGGGTAAGTTATGCATCACAGCAGCCTGGAGGCAGACGGGCTGCTGCCTGCTAATATAAAACGTCGTCTCCTGTGAAGCCGACTGGCCAGCAGAATAAGCTCAGGAGTAATTGGGGTCTTTAGTCTGCAAACCAACTGAGTCTCTCTCAATAGCTTTAGCCACCTAAAGAGATCAGACACAAAAGGATCATATCTGCAGCGCTGCAGATGAAAACGCTGCTGAGGTGTAATTTTTGTTTTAATCTCCTCAACATGGCCTGACCCAAGTCAACTTTTCCAGCACTAAGACTTCAGCATTGTTGCTATAATCACTGACAAATATTCAGTTTCCAGGAAACATTAAAATTAGCTTCTTAACCTGCATTAACTGGGTCTGGCAGCATTGCCCAAAAAGATTGCCCAGTGCATCACCTCTGTTTGCTTCATCACCAACAGTAATTGTCTGGAAAGTCCTGCGGCACTAATGAACCACTGTGTGTGTGTGTGTGTGTGTGAATGAACATTCTGCCATGACTTCCTCTGTGTGCATATAAATTAGGGCCACACACACATTAGTTCTGACTGACAGGAGCCACTGTGTGAAGGGACTGCTGTGCTATTACGTTAGCATTTTAAGCTAACGAATGAAATGGGCTGAGAGAGATTTTTATGGTGGATTCACAAAGAAATAATGGAGACAGGTGTACTGTACTGTGACCCTCTGTGTTATACTGTACTCCACTGTGTACTCTTCTATTTAATATGATACTGTACTATACCATAATCTGTGTTACCATTCAGTTGCTAGCCTACTGCCACAAACCTGATTCCAGCAAAGTTGGGATGCTGTGTAAAATATGAAAAAAAAAAAAAAGTGAAAATTCCCTAATCCTTTTTGACTTAATACTTGTACAAAAACATTTATGCTATACCTAACTAATCTGTGTAAATAGCCTATGTGTTTATTATAAATTAGATGCAGAAACATGTTTCAAATTATTTGGGACAGGGGCAACTAAAAACTGGGGTTATGCTGAGACAACACCTGTTTGGAACAGCAGGGAAACAGGTTCGCTGGTGATAGGTGGTAGTATCATGGACTCAGAAACACCTCATAAAACTTGTTAAACACAGTTTACTTGCAAATGTTGGCATTCTGTTTTTATTTACTTTTAACACAGCTTGTACAATATGTCTGCAGTACTCAATGGCATATTATATAGAAATACACTACGTACTTCAGAGCACAGTTGTGCTATACTATGCAATACTATACATCAATACTTCTCCTTACAAACTATAGCACATTTTACTTTTGTATTATACTAATAATCACTACCATACAGTATTACACAATTGACTACAATAATCTTGGCTACTTTACTATGCATACCCTTCTAGACTTTATTTCACCATAATGCAGATGCTGAGAATGCTATCCCACTGCAAACTCTACAATAACATTGATCAGAGTTTATAAAAACAAGGCTGAGTCACTCTTGTGTGATTCTGCAGAGTTCAGATTGAATTTATATGGCGTGTTTCCTTTCAGTCTGTTTCGATTCTCTTTGCAGAACAAAATGAGGACCCCAGTGCATTGCTGGGTGAAACATTAAACTATGTAAAGCTTTTGCTAAGTCAAGATCTGTCGTACGTTAACTCTGAGCTGTCAGAAAGAGCAGCTGGTAGGTGACACAAACAGTTACCATGATTGGGCTTATTTAACCTACAGTTGTAACCTAAGCCTGCATGTTGCTAGAAAATAGACTATATACTGTAGGCTATACTTAGCCCATAACACTGTCTACACATCAGCCTGTATTAAGTGCAAAAAGTCTTGTTGTAAAGCTAAAAAAAAAAAAAAAAAGCTTATATGTTCCTATTATAAACTGGTTTGATAGAATTAACTGTTGTCATACTACAAACTTCTTTTCAACATGTTCTATCTTATTTTAAAAAAAATTAGATAAAGTTTGAAATATTACTGATGTTTGACAAATACTCTCCTGTCACCAAATGTTCTACAGTGATGTCTAGACAATAAATTCTGGACCCTTCTGATTGACACAACTTACAACAATACATATCTGTCTCTATATATTAAAAAAAAACAAAAGAGTCCCTAACATTCTTAATGTTTTCTAAACATTTAGAAAATGCCTCATCATCGCATGAGACAAACACAAATCATGGTCAGGGAAGAAAAGAAGAGAAAAAGTTCAAAAAAGAAAAGGAAAAAAAAGAAAAGGAAAGTACCTTTCTTGTGAGTAGCTTCATTTTTGGAGCCTTTGGGGTCTAATAAAAAAAAGATCAGAATTAAACACAGCATATTCTAACAACACGTTACCATCTATTCGTTGTTTGTCCTCATTAAGGAAAACAACCGCTTTGTCTATCGAGGAGCGAACAAGACAGCAAGGCTCGATTATCTAAGGTGTCGCACTGCTGCCAACACTCAGCGGGGGTGAGTGTGTGGCAGTGGGGGAGACTTAGGAGGGGCAGGGAGGAGGAGGGGCAACATACTGTGAAGGCAATAGCAGGAAGGAGGGATGCACGAGTCTGTAAAGGAACAATCTACTGCCATACTGCAGCGGGCAGGAGAGGAGAGGCGATGCACTGAGATGAAGAGGAGGAGGAAGAGGGTTGCAATGCAGTTCTGTCAACAGGAGCTGAAGTAAGACTAGCAAAATGCACTACAGGAGATGCAAGAGGCCAGAGAGAAGAAGGAGGAAGAGGAAGAGGAGGGCAGGGAGAATGCAAAGACTACATGTCAAACTGGCTTCATTTAGATTTTTGCCTCATTCGGCCTGTGAGGAAATTACACTTTGCTTTCTAGTCTTTAGGGCAACAGGCTGGTGGTGAGTTGCATATTCCACAATGACTTGACTGACTTCCAAATGAAATGAACCGATCTAATAGCAAAGTTCCTAAAATGGACCCTTTGTCCCTCACAATGATTTGACTCCTACTATAGAAATGGAGCTGTAACCCCACAGGAATGGATAAATGATCTCTAAATGTGAAATGAAATTCTACTTCTTTCTCCAAATGGGCACCATTAATTTGAAGTCATTTGGCTTAAATGGAGCCCATCGGAATGACAAAAGGTTCTACTTCCTCCACCAAAAAATGTAGATCTTCAACCTCTTCGAAATGGGCCGCATAATTTCAACTGCACCACAGAAAGAGGTGGATTTATAGCGCAAAAATGCCAAACTGCTAATGTCAAGGATTTGAAAGTTGAGGACAAATAATTCAGTGTTTTACAGTGACAGAGCCTTTTTTTCTTCTGTTCATTATGCAAGTTGCGTATTCTATGATTGTGTCATTGATAATTATTGACTATTGAAATGTGTCTAAAAAGTTCAATCAAGCACAAAAAACAGAGACACACATAAGGCCTTTAAATAGCACGCATGTAACGCTAAAGCTGCAGTAGGTAAGAATTATTAACAATTATTCAGTCATATTTGCTGGAACTGTCACTATATTTTGATAGTAGGATATTAAATGGGTAATTTAGGACAAAATCCAACTCCTCTGGCTCCGCCTACAGCCTGTAATCGTACTTGCCAAAATCCAACCGGACCGAAAGCTCTCCACCAATCACTAGAGGGAGCAGGAGGAGCAGCCAATCGCAGCTCATACACGTCCTCAACACGGAAACTAAAGTCCGCGACTTGGTCAGGAATTTCAAGACGACACACCGTCAGGTCCCTCTTTTCACCTCTGTCAACCCCCCTCCCTCCCTCCACACACCCAGACACACTCAAGAAGAGTGTATTTCATGGTGAGAGAGACGTGATATTGTTTTGGAGTCTCCCGTTGCTACGGATACGCTACGTCTTCTGTGGGTGCATTATGGCTGCTTTGCGTGTGTGTGCCAGCACCTGTGTGTGTATGTGTGTGTGTGTGCGGGGTGCTTGGCAGAGGTTCATAAAGGGATTTGGCGGTGTATTGTGTTGAAATTTCAGATCAAGTAGTGAGTTTACTTTCACTTTCACAAAGTTACCTACTGGGGCTTTAACTAAGTACAGAAGCCATCTCAGATATATCGTGTATGTCCAGATCCATATGAGCTGTCACAGTTTTGCTTTGTTTTAGTTGAGGCACACGTGCTTGAATTAATACAACTACAAAATCACAGAGTATGTGTGTGTGTGCAGACTGTTGATGATTCAATAAAGACATCAAAATTCTAAAAGCAGCATGTTTGGAAAAGCTTAAAAGACTTGTCTCAAGGCAGCTACTTGGACTTATAATAGTTACATATTACCTCCAACAGTGTGTTTACATTGAAGCAAAGCAAATTTTGAGCTTCATTATTACATACAAAGTCAATGCAAACTGAAAGAGACACAAATTTGTGCGCAGCAAATGATACAACAGGTACTGGGCAAAGACCCAGAATTTGCAATAAATCTGCTAGTTCAAAATGTTCAAATTCATGTGACACTATGTCATGAAAGCCAATCTGC
This sequence comes from Naso thynnoides, assembly GCA_029783665.1. NCBI lineage: Eukaryota > Metazoa > Chordata > Actinopteri > Acanthuriformes > Acanthuridae > Naso > Naso thynnoides. Next base: position 26,524,325 of record JAQLOL010000026.1, read on the forward strand.
TTTGTCCTGATGTTCACCTAATCCAATGAGGAGACAGAGTGATCTTTCATTTGCTGACACCAGGAGCTTCGCCACAGGACTTTGAACTCTTTAATGACCACTCAAGACAGAAGAAGTTTTGCTTTTGTTTGTTTTCTCTGACGCTCCTGGGATTCCCACAGCAAATATAGTGCAGTAATCATGGTTATGTCAGCCATAGCTGACGACAATCAGAAATGACAGGCCCCTCCCCCTCTGAAAAGGCAAATATCCAGTTTACTCAAAGTATACAGTGTAATGTGATGCAAATATTCGCTTTTCGTACAAAATTAACAAACCATAAGTTTTACCGAAGCCATTCTTCTTCTACTCTCAGGTATGCTGAATAAATTTTTTGACATTTCCCCCGGATGATGCTGAATATTCAGGGCATGTCAAAAAAACAAAGTGGCACATACATGCACATTAATACAAATCAGAATCTTCTCCTCAGGAACAATTCCATAAAATGCAAATGATGCAGGTGACCTTGCCCAGCGGGGAAATGAAAGGCAAAAGCTGCACATCCTTGTCAACAGAAGAGATAGAACCAAAAAATATTCCCTCAAGGCAACTTGACCATCTCTATTCCTCCTCCCTAAAACTGAAGCGCTACCAGGAAAAAAAGTTTCCAATGTTACAGAGCATGAAAAATTGTGAGCTTCTGGATATTGGCATATTTTAATGCGGCTGTGTTTCTCCCAGTCAAGCACAAATGATCTCCATAGTGAAGCAATGGACTTTTTTAAAAAAAGAAAAGAAAATCTGTGTTGTCGATATCAGTGAGTTGTCCGCCGTCTGAATAATGGATGAGGGTGTGAAAGGAAAGGTAAGGTAGGAGTGGGTGTATTCATGTGCTGTGTGCTCCATGAGATTGGGAAACACAAGAAAAATCGCTGCTTTCCATTTCACATGCACGGTCACACACACATGCATTCAAACAGACACAAGCACACACATGAACTGCACTTATATTTGAATTTTCAAATGTTTGTAAAGGTTTTTTAATATGTGAGTGTGATGTTGAAGCGGCAGTTGCTCCACAACATGAATACTACAATGAGTTATGAAGACAAAAGAAGTTCTGCAGACCTGCCAAATACATTATAGCACTGCCAGTATTTCAAGTTGATTGCAACTTTAAACCAAATATACTCAATATTATTATATGTTAACAGAGCCAGTTTCCAGTTATCAAAAAGTTTGAACAGTGTGTATTCAAAGAATTGTTTTACTGTCCATCTTTAGAGGAAGAACTGTGGGAAACAAATGGCATTGTCTACCTTTGTCCAAATTGTTAAACATGCAAGAAGTGCACAATATGGTATGTAACATATATTTTATTGGCAGCATTTTTAGACCTTGATGCCTTGTTTTGTCAGACATGATGTGGTGACTTGTGTCATTTTCTTCAGTGTCTGTACAGCCCTGTTATGGATTTAATAGGAACATTTTGTTCACTGTGTGTGAGTCCTTGCTGTTCCTAATTTTTCTTATTGACTAGCCTGCCAGAGAAGAAAAATAGAGGAAAGTTTTTCGAGGCGCAGCTAAACCTTTGTGAACCACTAAAATAAAGGTAGAAATGAAAACATATTCATGTTGACCTGAAGAAGAGCAATGGTTCACCCGAAAAAGGAAATGTTTCAGAAAAAGGGATCAAAAAGATGAGACATATGGAAAGTAATGTCCAAGGTAAAATAATGGAGGAAAATGACTTTGACTCCAAGATACAATGAGTGGTGTGAGATGTAATGTGCAGCAAGGTTATGAAATCCAAAGTCCAAAACCCCCAATCAAAGCTCACTTGAAACCCCAAGCAGGTCTCCCTGCTTTCCATCTCTGTCATTTCTCTGCTCAATAGTAGTTCATAATGTCGAGTTAGACTCCAATTTTAGCCACAAAATGAAAAACAAATAACGTCTCTGCACTTCTGCACTCGTCCTCCAGATATGTGAGCGACTTGACACTTGATGTGAAATGCAACATAAAATCCATCAAACCCGGGTGTCAATTTCACACCCATTCTTCATTTGTCACTGGAAGAATCCACATCTGTGTCCTCCTGCTGCTTGCCACACTTCACTCCGATCCACGCCAGCACAGGAAAATTACAGGAAATTAAAATTCCCTCTCAACATACAGATGTAGGCCTGTGTGAGCCACACCAGAAGACGAATAAATACAGCAGCAATGCAGAGGAGTCAGAGCCCGGAGCAAAGCACAAACCTTGATTAATCGCTGCAGGGAGGAGTGAGACGAACATTAAAATGAAGCAAAAAAGAACGAAATAAATTCATCCAAAACAAGATAAGCATCATGGAAGTGCAGCATCTCAGAGGAGCTGCATTATACATAAATTACAAACAATCACGCCAGTACTTGGAATTGGAAATGTGTGTTCAGCTTGATGCATATGTGTACTTATGTCTGTGCGAGGCCAGATACATAATCTAGAGATGGTATCGTCTGTTTTCAACTGTGGACAAGACTGAAACACCTTGACTACAGTGGAATTGTCTCTGATAATGTGACTCTTTACAAACAGGGGCATTAATGGTCAAATGTACCCCTCATGATAAAGACAGAACACCTCTCAACTTAATGACAAAACTACGTGCGACAAGACACTGAAGTACATGTGAGATGCAGCATACAGACTGAGGAATTGGTCAAGGTACATTAGCTGGGATGTGCAGTTCCATTTGGGGAGTGAATGTGGTTAAAATTGATGTTTGTCTGGAGAGTCAATGCATTTAAACACCCCAAAATAGGACAGTGTAGTGCACTGATTTCCTTTGAAACTTGCTCACTGGGTGCATATGTAGAAATATACCCCCTCAGGTTTTCTTGTGTTTGGCCCCAGACAGTGTGTACAATCCATTCATGCCTATTGAGAAGCAAAAGTTTATAGGTTCTATAGAATCCTGTTCAAGGACAACACAGCAATACCACGTTGTACCAGTGTTGTTATATTCTCTCTCAGGCCTTTTGTGATCTTAGACATCTTAGCCTTGGTGATCTTTGACAGAAGTACACAAAACAATCACTTTGGACCCGACAAAGTTTCTTAAATAATTCACATTCACACATAATTATTTGTGGGAAAACCATTCCTTTTTTCCCGCGCGTTTCTAAAAACTCTGGATGTATTTCTCAAATTTTTTGTTAACATAATTGTTACAAATATATCCTTTAAGACTTTTAAGCCTTTTTGCTTGATGAGCCATCTTACTTCCTGTAGGTTCTTCCCACAATGCTTGCCATCATGGGGTTCAGATGGTGTGTACTCTAAAGTTTTTAACATAGGAAACATGGGGTTGGCAATATACTTAATATCACTCTTTGTAGTGTATGAATATGCTAAGCTAAACATCCTAATATGCTAACATCTTATAGGCTACATTAATTTGTAAAAAAAAAAAAAGACGATGCTAAATGCTTGCATTTTACTATGCTAACGCTTGACTCAAAGATATGCTTAATTTTAGCACAATGTTGAAATGTTCATAACATCAAGCTATGATGCAGAATTCTCCTAAATGCTTAAATATTAATTAAATACTCAATATTTTTTTAAAGGGACAGTGGACCTTATTAACATAAAAAAAAATGTAAATGCAGCTGAGCTAGCTTGGAGGCCAGTTTTCACTGGCAGTCCATTCGCCAGCTGTTAGTGGGAATAATGACATCTAATGTGTAGTCACATCTGGTATTAACTGACATCAAGTTGTAATTGGTGTGTGTTAAAATGCTACTTTGCTCTAATTATTTTTGTGAGCACATAATACAGCTGATTCGACTAAAAGACAGTAGCACATACTGATAATAGCTTGAAGCTGAGTCTGAAAGCAGAGCCTTAGATGTAGGCCCTCATCAATGATTTTTGTACAGTGTATTTGCTTCTGAATGTTCCATGCAGAAGCACATCTGGGAGGCTGAACTTTGCACTGGATTAACTGGGGAACTTTGCACAACTGTCCATCTACATTTTTTTCCCTAATGTGTAAAACCGTCACCACTTCATGGTAACGTCTAACAAGTGGTCTTGTTTTATACATTGTGGGCTCTATGACAAGCATGCATCTGGAGGAATCATCTTCAAGTCACTCTCACAACAGACTTCGTGAAAATTACAGGTTTGGAGCTCTGCATTGCACAAATGTCTGGTATTATGGTGATTACAGGGAATAAACAGGGATGATGGTGTGGAAATGGGTGGAGAGACGGAGAGGAAGATGGGACAATTGACCTCCTTTTCTGCCTGGTGTCAGGAGCTTGCATAGACATTGACACGGAAGTTACGCAGTTAGTATATACCCTGCACCATCCACCCTCATATCATTGACAGTTAGGAAGAGTATGGGAGAGTATGGACCAAGGAAATTTCCACCCTGGCAATCTGATGCTGCCGATTTGGGCATCCTGACTTGGAAATGGGTTAGCAATACCCATTGAGGCCTGTGTGAGAGCAGATGCCCTCTTTGTGTGCTACACCTCTGTATCCACCTCTTCATCCTTTAAATCTTTTGCCCGTGGCACAGCTGGCCTACATAGCTGACAATGAGCTTTTCATTGCTGCCATTCACCTACACACAAGCCACTGTAATTGTTTCTCGCTTTGATTCTCACTTTGATTGTGCATCCCCCGGCAAACCGCCAAGAAAACTAACAAAGAAAACCACGGGAACTGTTATCACTGCAGATGAATGGGTGTATACTAGGTAAATATTTCAGCGAGATGGAATGGGAACAAGAAAGGGGGAGGATTAACTGATGCCAACTGAAATTAAACAACCCAACCTCCTGTCAGTGGTCCAGCATTTCCATTGTCAAAGTGTACAGATGTCTCACCATCTGTAGAGGGTCTTGTAGGGTACAGGACTGCACTGGTAAGGTTAAGAGGAGCTGATATATGCCTCACAAGCTCATGCACCCATTCCCATCTCAAAATTTCCCATTTGTTAAACTAGACAGTAAAGGATTTCTGTGGTTTTCTTTTGAGAGCACAGTAATAAAACTGGCATGGCTACAGTATAGCTGTTTGAGAAACCCAAAATAAATAGAGAGTAACTGTCAAATGTATAGATAGCTGTTTGAGCGCTGCAACAAAGGCTTTGCACAAACAGACAGAAGGCACTGCATCAGCAGAGAGATGATAAGTTGACAGACGGTTACAGTACAGCGAAGTATACAATGTGTCCTTGAGACACGTGTCACTGTGAAACTCAATAATTGTCTACTCCGAAACGCAGAAAGCGCATCTCCCTAGGAAATTGACAGCAATGATTTATTTGCATGTCTCAAAGAGTCCTTTGCTCTACATGGTTCCCATGTTGTGTGTGTCTCTGTCTAATCTGTCATACAGCAAGATGCACATCAGACCACAACACTCCAATCTGTCTCAGGCAATCTCTCATGTCATATTGCCACTCTATGAGATGATTACATGCATTTTTTTAATGCACATGTGGTTGTTACAGGGCAGGAAGACAACGAAAGCATTTTGTGCACCCACTGTGGGATTGAAAATGTTGTAGTGCTACACCATGAGGCATGAGTTGAAGGATGTGATGGAACAGTTTGTAGTTTCTAAGGCCACACTTTCTAACTTTTTGACAGGAATTGTATGACATACAGCAGGCATAAAATGATTCAGTCTATTGCTACTCATGCTTTTAGAGTGCACTTCTAGCCTTGACTACATGGGACCTTCTGTGCACTAAAAATCTGGAACACTCCACATACTCAACTGGAAATAACTTTTTTTAAGTAAAATGACAACTTTAAAAAGGGTTATATTGCAAAATGATGGTTTCTTTAAACATATATTCACTTTCTTTCAAGCTCTGCTGTTGGTTTCCACCACCTCCTGAGAGAAATATCTAGCTTGTGTCTGCTGAATGCTCCATTATATTCACTGGCTATTTGCCCACTTAGTCTGCACACTGTCTGATATGAAGCAGGTAGAGTACAGCTCAAATCTTTGCTAATATGTGTATTTAATAATTCCAAATGTTTTAAAAAATGTTCAGATCCAAAGAAATCCATAATGTTGCTTAAGGTAACTGCTTGTTTTGATTTGTCACCTTTCCCAGTAACACATTCAGAGACAGACTAGTGCGGACTAGTGAGACCGATGCGTATGAACTGATAAAGCCCCTTGGATAAGAGGCGAAACGTCTTCCTAGACAAATACAAGTCCAGTTGCCTAC
>JAQLOL010000026.1:26538243-26554515 GCA_029783665.1 Naso thynnoides
AGAAAAAAAAAAAAAAAAAAGGAAAATAAAAAGCTCCATGGCAGCATTCATGAACATAAGCTGTGGTTCACTGCTGCACATTCTAGCAGTCTGATTTTCTGTGTGTTCAAGTGTAAAAAATATTAGAATTCCTGTAATTTCACCTGTTAAATTTGCTGTAAAGTTGAAGAAATGATGCAAGCAGTCAATAACAGGATCCAGCACATCATCCCTCCAGGTTTTACCATTGCCAAAGGTCAAAGTTCACAAGGATTTTTGTTAGACCTCTGATTTCTTACCATTTTTTTTTTTTTTTACTTTTGCCTAAATCAGACCAGCCGTGTATCACATCTGAAAAACTGAAGATTTTTTTTTTTTTTTAAAGAAAAAAGTTCATCGAGGATTGTCAATACTAATGTACTTTTGCCAAACCATCGGTCACAGATCTAAACTTTTGAAAATATCAAATTAGGGCCCACATGATTCTATTTTTGGGGTCGAAACCGATACTGACGTTAGGGAGCAAAACATTTCCCATATCTCATTTATCAGCCAAAATTATAGGTATAAAATACATGACCACAGTGAACATGGTCATCAAGTAATCATGACAAACACATTGTTATGGAGGCAGTATATCTTACATTTTAATAAATTTTATTCCAAACACCAGTGCACGGAACAGTGAGCACTCATTAGTTATTAAATAACAGACTGCCCTCTGCTGGATAAGGTATAAAATTACACCATTTTAAATCACTAATCCAAGCATTTTTCTGCGGGCTCAAAAAACATTTTAAAGTGATAATTCAGAAAATAAATTCATTAATTAATAAATAATTTTGGATTTTTCATCAGTTCAGCTTGCCACCAGACAGCTGTTTACATCTGATCTTGTGCTGTCTGAGCCCAACAGCTGATTTGCAGAGTGATAATGGCACGAGAGGACAAAGTAATATACAGAGGGACTATGGCTAAAAAAAAGTGCCAAAATAAACGGCTGTCTGGCAGCAAACTAAAGTGGTGGAAAAAATCCTAAATTGAGTGAACAGCTGAACAGATTTTGATTTTTTTAAGTAAGCATATTGGGCAAAAAAAATTCTTTTTTTTTCTGCAATAGTACAATATCTTCTCTCCCTTTCCTCTGGATAAGGTAACAGACTGACTATGCGTAAGTACTACATAAAACCCCAATTCAGCAATACTGAATTATCCCTTCAGTATCGGCACATATTGGAGAAAATATACGCAGATACTGATACATGTGCAATAGGCCAAAATCGGCTGATAATATCTGCAAAGTGATGAATCGGTCGGGTCCTTTACCAAATTGCTGATTAACATTTGAGAAAACTTGACACCAGTACATTCTGTTAACAAAATATGCAGTTTTAACTGAAGTTCAGTTAAAACAGAACTGAAGATTTTTACTTAAATGGTGTCTTACAGGTACCACTAGCCTGATTTTAGTAAAACCTAGAGGGAATGTGCGACTATTTCTCCCCTACTGACTGAGCCATTGATTTGTGCAACACAACGGCTTCACTGTATGTACTGTACTGTAACTACAAGTATTTTATCATATTAAAAAAAAAAAATGCAGGTATATGATATAATTAAAGGATAAAAGGGATTCAATACTTGACCTTGAAGTTTATATTCTAAATTATTTTGGAGGTACACACAGACAGGCTGAATATACCAGGGTACTAATATTTTCTTCACTCAGAACACACAAATGACCTGAACTGAATTAAAAATACAGCAACAGAAATTACTCACATCCATTCTGGAGAATAAGATATTTCAGTGTTAACATGCAACAGGCTCAAATGTATCAAAACATTTTATGCTTTCAATGAGTAAAATCGAATAATATTGAAAACACAAAGTGAAACTTGTTCCAGTTTCTGTTTCTGTAAGATTTCTGTCTGCTCCAGTTAGCCTAAAATTATTTTTTGCTGCAGAATTTTTTACATACATTTTATTATTCATAAACTTCAGTGAATATGCATGATTGCCCCAGTTTTTGATGTTATATAAACTTTTTAATGTCCAGACTGTGATCCTAATGTGAGAAAGTTTAATCTAGAAACCTCTGACATGTGTCTTTATGGGTGTGTCCATTCAGGGAGAGGTTACAAAAGTTTATCTAATCATTATCACCAACATCATCATCATGGAGTCAAATTTAGCAGCTGACTTGAAGGAGAGAGGCACATTACCTTGACCACCAAAACAAGCACTCAGGATACTTTGTGGATACCAAGGAATGTAGCCAACTAGCACCATGATAACCAGAGATCCTAATGTATCTTAAAGTTGCTTTATAGGCTAATTGGGACAAAAGTGCAGGTGCAAAATTTGTAAAAGAAAAGGGGGTTGGGGATGGGTTTGGTTTGGGGTCCAAAATCTTAAATAATCTACTTCTTTCTTAGCATCTTTAGCATTAGGCAGAATTACCTTTGTTCCACACTGCAAAGGGCAAATGAAAGAAATCCAAAGGGTGAGAACAACCAAAACCAGTGAGATGATTAAACACAAAGCAACAGAATTTTAGTAACATCTGTATATATCAACTTTTCTTCACTGTTTTTTTTAGTAAAACAAATGAATACAAACCTGTCTTGGCCATAAACTTGCTTAAACCCTCAAAAAAAGCATTTGGAGTAGGTTTGAAAATGCAGAAAGAACACATTCCCAAGGTCTTTTCAGGATAACGTTTGGCTACATTCCTGTCTTATCCGACTGAGTCTTGGTGGCAGCGCTTACCTTTGAAATTTGGCCGAATTCTGGCATCGTAACCCGAAACTTTGCCCATGAGCTTGTCCAGGAACTCGGAGGGCGGCATCGGGGAGGCAGCTTTCCTCGCTGCAGCTTCTTTCGATGCTGCCAAGCTGGAAGACAGAAAGATAAATCTGGTTAAAGAATGATGCAAAGAAGAGAGAGACGCAGAGTGAGGTATTTGCAGTGCTGTGGTTTGGACGAAGAGGAGAACGTTTGACAGGCGGACAGATGAAGGTGAGATTGGACTGGAGCACAATAGTCTTGGTGTGAGTTGGTGAGTTTCACAACCAAGATGATTTCTCATCCAGAGCAGCAGCCTGACAGTGTTACAAGCTCCCAAGAGAGAAAACAGGCTGAGGGTCAAAGGTCACAGTGATCTTATGAACTTTTTCTTGGGACAAAACTACAGCATTGATTTATTGAAAAAGAACTCAAAACAATCTGACTTTATATTAAAGATGTCCTGAAATTGTGCACTTGAAATCCTGGAAAGCACCAGATGCTGCACTGCTGGATGGAACTAAAAAAGTCCAACAAAGAAAGTAATCATAGCTCAATTAAATAATCCGTCTTTTACAGCTCCCATTATTCAGTTAGACTTCATTTCTCTCTGTAACTAATAGACCAGACCCTCTGAAGGTCTTGACCTCCATTCAGATCTAAGCAGAAGAGCAAATCAATCCAGACCTGATGGATACCTGGTCCTGTGAAAACAAAAATTTTATACATTTCCTATTGATCAATCAATGGTCAGTGATGTTAAATATAGCAGTGATCATGTCCCCAGATTAATAAATTAATGCTGTCATGTTGGTCCCACCACAGATGTGACAGCTCTAAATAGAACAGTGATGAGGAGCCAAAAGAATAACCTTCTTTTAATGCAGGACAAATTTATAATGAGGCGTCCAGAGTGCTGAAGTCAGAATGAATTAAATTATTTGAGAGTCAATTTCTATCTATTAGCTGTGTACAAGGAATATATAATTTATCAAGGGAAAATGGGAAATAATGTGAAAAATATGCTCATTATCCCTTAAAACAAACTCCCACTGCTTGTTTTGGAACTAAAAGCTCACTACATTACAAAAGTTAGGATATTTTCAAAACTTTGCTCTTCCAAATGAATGGTGTTTTTAAAGGTTTTTCTTACGTCATCTCTTCACTGAAGACACATTGTACATCATGACATTTTTATTTTCCTTTTATATTTTATTCCTTTTTTTACTGTTTGAAATAAAGATTACCTAAGAGCGTTTTTATGCACCGAAAAGGTTTCAAGAGGATTTAATTCCATCAGTTCCAACAGAGATGAAAAGAACTGAAAGATTTCATTTTAACTCTTAACTGTCATTCATTCATTGTTTTTAGCTCTTTATAGTTTCTCCCTGACCTCACTAGGGAGTCAAATTAAATTAACTAATAATTTAATTTCATTTACTTTTATCTGATTAAAAAGTGAATAACCAAAGTCAACTTGCTGACTGAAGGTTTAATGCGTGGTGGTGGTTATTACACACACTTCCTTCTTAAGGCAGTTGCTCAAACTAATGCTCTAATTCACTTAACCAGCTCTGCATCCTGCTGAGTGCCACATTGATTTCACAATAAGAGCATGGCATTTGCACAGTTGACCTCTTTACCTTAATAAGCCCATCATGCTCATTAGATGCTCTCTGCATAATGTCAAATCCCCAGAACAGCCTTTAGCCCACAGACGTACGATGACTCCACAGCTGATGACAATAACACTTCACACACACACGCATGAACACACACTAAATTATCCAAGCAGCCTGTGTTCATAAAAAAAATACTGTCAAAGAAAATTTCTGAGAGGAGGAATAAATACACATGAAAATGAATAAATTAGCTCACTAATTGGCTCCCAGGTTATTACAAGATGAAGGATGGCAGCCGATAAACAGCTACAGTGTAAAATATATTTGACTTGTTGTACACAGTAAAGGTCAATGTGAGTTCAGTGTGCAGTAAGTTTTATTCAGATGGTAATCCCAGGATTTGAGATGTTCAAGATTGATTTTGTTAATATAATTTTTCTGTTTATCAAGAACTGTTTACTGCTCACTTACTGTCGTACGCACAGCAAATATATTTGTACTTTTGAGGAACATTATTTATTGCACTCCCTCTCTTTAACCTAAACCCACTTCAAACCCAAACCCAAAGTCTAATCCCTGAAACAGTTGCTCAGGAAGAGAAAAGCATAGATGTCTTTTATTTTCCCCGAAAATTCAATGTTCAATATTCAAAACTTTGCAAAAGATGTCCTGACCTTCTCAACATGTCCTGATGCCTCGAAAATATCTGCACAAAATATCTGCAAAAACAGCTTATCTTAACATTCAAAAGGAAACATTTTCTTTCTCAGAAAATGTCATGATTTGCACTTAAAATAAAATAAAAAAAACTTCAAAATACTTTTTCTCACTTACCATCATGTCCTGACTTTCCAAACATGACTTCACTTTCCCCAAAACACCCTAACTTTAAAAACTCTTCTTTAATTCCAAAAAATGTTCACACTGTCTCAAATCATTAATTTTTTTATCATAACATTCATTTTTCTTCTGTTAGTGCTCTTAGCAAAGTCACCAGTTGTTATGATTTACACGGACTCACTTATTCATTCATTCATTCATTCATTTATTCATATAAATGTGTGATTATCAATATTACTTTTAGTATCTGTATTACAGGCTGCATGGTCATTTGAAAGAGCTGAGTCTTGGGATTTGAGATGGAATGCTTCACCGTTTGAGTTGGATTGGAAGTGACTTCATTCTGAGCGGGGACTCGACTGACCCGTGGCCTTACAGTGGAACAGGATTAACAGCCACTTGTAGTGCAGTTTGTATTTGATTGCATCATTTCTTGCTGCGCCCGGAGAAAGAGCAGGACAGCAGTGTGAGCTGGGCTATAAATAAGCTTCTGTACTGACCCATTTCATTTGACTACAGCTTCACAATGAGCCTTTCAACCAACAAGACACAGGAAGAACTTTGTGGCCTTTTTACCACCACAGTCAGAATGAAATGCTGCCAAACCAAACTGATACTTTGAATTATTACGTTTCACTTCTCTACAGCGTTATCAAAATGGCCTGGTAACGTTACATGCAGCTGAATTTCTCATTGAGAGGCAGAAGGGATGGTTGTAACAGCTGGCTCACAGCAGACTGTTCATGACAACTGTTTGTTTTCAGTCTCCACTGAGAAAACCCAGTAACTTTAGCAAAATTTACGTCATTTGAGAGACAATTTTTACTTTTTCATATCTAGTCTGCATTAGTTGCTTTAAAAATTCATTTTGTTCCACTTCCGTTGGCTCATTTGAACTCTGCTGGAGCCATTTGATTTGATTAGGTTGTCCGGAATGTCCCAATGCTTCATGTATGTAGATTACGTAAAAGTGCTGCTTTAAAAATTGGCAATATTAATATTTTAGTGCCTTTAGCTTCAGCATTTGAGCATGCTGCCATAGAGTTTGGTAAGAAGCACAGTTTAAAAATCAAGATTTGTGCAAACACAAAGAAACTGAGGATAAATTATGGGAAAATAAAAAGCGCCACTTCAATCATTCAATTAAGATGACCTTAAATTCTTTCTAAAGGCAGAAAGGAACTAAAAAACACTCAGAAACATGTTTAAATTCAGCTGTTAATGAAGTGTCAGTCATTCACTGTGATGATTAAAATCCCTTTAAACATTTAAATGTAAACAAGTCTCTTCAAAATGTATGATTAAATATGAAAAATGCATCCAAACCCAAATGGAATTTTCTCTGACATGCATGTTTAATTTTGGTTCTGGCTAAGCCAAAGCTTCAGAGTGAGGAGAAGTTATGGACCCTGTTTATGAGTAATAATTCATCTTGGTGCTAGAACATTTTCACTTTGCAGCACTCAGACGTCCAGTGAAGCAGCAGTCCATCTCAACCATCAGGACTTCCTCCTGACTGCTCAGTTCATCGTATCAATGATTGAAAACGGACAAAAGTTGAATCAGAGCAGAAAAACATGAACTTCTTTAATGTTGCTGGAGGTTTCAGACTTTTGTAAGTTCATAAAGTTCCTGCAGAGACTTAAACTAGCATCTGACTTTTCTTGACCCCCAGTTAAAGACAAGAAAAAAAAATAAAAAATCCATTATAGCAATGCTGAAAGTTTAAAGTGATAAAAGTGAGGATGACAATTATTTAGCCATTAGTTGCAACTGCTGATGAGGGTAGAAGAGCATTGCCGCATTAATCTCTCATAAATTAAAATGACAGATTAAACAGCCGTTCCTGCTTAAAGTTGCACCTTCTAAATGTAAAGCTACTCGCTGTGAGTTGCAGTATGGTAAAACTGTGACGCACGGCATGATAAATGGTGCCATTAGCAATTCATAAACACGTAATGCAATCGGCGCTGACGCTTTATCAGAAAACTGCTGATCAGAATCAAAGTCCGCCGTCTGAAAATGGGAGTTATGGAGAGGGCGTGATTGGAAAACAGAACAACACGTGACAAATGTCTCGTTGGTTCTTGTCTCGTGACGCGTTCATGTACTCAGAGTAAAAAAGGCATAAATATTAACACATACTTGAATAGAAAAATGCAGAAACACACTTCTACTGCAGCAAGACCTTCAACATACACACAACACACACGAATACTTGCATATGCAGACACACACACACAAACACACACATCGACCTTCCAAGCAACTCGCCCTCATCAGTGAACAACATCGAAAACAAATCATGCAGGACATCAAGGAGACAGAGGAGGAGGGTGAAGGAGGGTGTGTGTGTGTGTGTGTGTGTGTGTGTGTGTGTAGACCAATAAATGAAGTTCGGCTGCTCTCTGCATTTACGCTGCTACCAGCCGCTCAGTTCACCCTGCCTGTCAGGTCACTGACCAAGCTGCCTGCAGTATCACATGACCTCCTCATTACACACACACACACACACACACACACACACACTCACACCAGAGGGCAGCTACCAATGACGGACGCAGCCATGCAGTCTCTGCCTGTCTGTGGCGTGAAACTGTGACGACGCTGATAAACGACCATAAATCATCACTGATAATGACATTAAAATGATCATGACCGCGGATTCTGATGACGGTGCTTAACACGTGTTACCATTACAACAGCAACATAATGACACAGTCGTGGTGCTACGTCTCATGCATTATGGTGATGATGACGAGATAAAACATCAAGGTAAATACTGGTCACCTCCTGATGCTCAGTTCCTAGCATAAAACACAATACAAGCTAAAGCTGCACTTTCAGTATCATGTAATATTGCCCATTGCTTTATGGCACATTTGCTCTGTGGTTATATCTCAGCACTTTTATCAACCTGTTTATTCAGCAGCAGGCAGCCATTTTCATCAAACTTACAATGCACAACCTGCTCTGCACCAAACAGCGGACACAGTTCTTTGAGGAACATCCAGCACCTACATGATCAAACATTTATTTTAAGAGGTGGTGGAGACAAAATTAGAGCTAGCGTGTTTTTTTAACATAGCGTACTGTTAACACAATAGCTAAGGGCTAGACTTGCTCAGTAGCAAACGTTTCACAATTGGTAGGAGGAAAACAGGGGACTGACTCATTTCCCAGTTTGCCTTTCAGGAAAGGTCACAAATCCAATCAAAATCTGGGAACAGCAGGAAGCCACATGGAGGCCAGTGACAATATTGCAGTGGTTACTTTGTGGTATTTTCAACTTCAGTCTCTCTGTCAAACTCAATGCTGACAGGATGATGTTGAAGCACTGCTTGAACAGAGAGCGGCTGAGTGGCTGGAGCCATAATGTCCTAGCATGGAAAAAGGAGCAAAAATGTTAGTGGATGATTTTTGCACAGTGCGAAAACGATATTTGTTTGTAAACATGAATGTGTTATACAACTTTTTAATTAAATCTGATGATTATTTAAAGAACAATTATTAAATTTAAGGGGAAAAAGGTAAAAAAAAAAAGGATAGGATAAAAGGGTGAAAATCGACTATTTGAACAGACTGTTTCAGTTTCGTTCCTTAACAAAAGCTGGAATAAAGTAAATCTAATTAATAAAAACCTCATGTGCTGTTTGAAGCTTCTGTCACTGATGTTACTGTAATTTTATCCTCAGCAAATAAATGACGTCTCACACTGAGTCCACGCTGACAGATGAGGCTGCGCTCTCTCTGTCTGTCTCTGCTGTAAAATGATGACAGTGATGCTGATGATGTTGTAATGATCATAAATCACATCACACATAATTACATTACAGCCATGACTGATGATGTTTATGAACCGACTGAAACATTTAAGTGGACCGATCATTGATCAAAAGATCATAAATCAGATCATCAGATGATTTTGATGAATGTTACTGTGATAGCTGTATGTTTTGTTTACTTGTAGCATCAATTATTGTTTTTTAAATATCTATTTTTGTTGCTCTTTTTTTGTACCGGTTTGCTTTTGATAGAATACACGTTAGCTTTTTATTATTTATCTTGACAGTCATGAAATCTGCAGATATTTCATCTTCGAGGTCATTATGCAGTAACCAACATAACAATGGTTTAAATAATAAAAAAAAAAAAATCTGTATCTAAATATAATCACGTATCCTTTGAGGACAAATCAAGCCGTTGCATCAGCTTACATGAGTTTCAGTGGGTCTGAATCCAAGCTTGGCACACATACGTCAGAAAAGGGACGGTCACAGTTTGAGGGACTCAATGACAAATAGTCTTACAGAGTACGAGGGGGTTTGACTCAGTCTGCTGCCTCATGATTCAGTCTGCGTCCACTGGAACGTGGACGGATGTGGAACAAATAAGCAGTGGCAAGCTTCAGGCCAATCAGAAGCAAGATACATCAAAGTTTAGTAACGGTTTTGGCCTTTCAAGTCTGAACTCTTGACCTTTTGTTGAAGACCTCTGTTGCGGAATGAGGTAATTTTTTAAATGCCAGTGCACAGAGCGAATGTTTGTCACACCTCTAAGTTTCATCGCAGTCGAGCCAGAAGTGTGTGTGAGAAACGATTTGGACCAGAGATGACAGCACATCACTGAAATCCAGCACGGTTTGACTCGTGTAATGCCTGATATTTCTTCATTAAAACATCTCAAATTAGCTCGCTGCAGAGTGCAGAGAGCAGAGAGATGCACAGTTAGCCATGTTAGTCTTTATGCACCGTCTGTCTGTTCTCATCACTGCCCCGTCTCATCTCTGTCTGACATCATGATGACAAGCTAAAGTGCTGAGCAGCAAAACAGGGTTAAACTGCAGTTAATCACATGACCTCCATGTCCTCAAATTTTAGATAATGTGATTTGACTCTGTGAGATAAGGATGTGATATCTCAAATATGATGCCAAGGCAACAAAAAAGAAAATAATCATAACAACAGACAGATCAATTGCCTAAATATCTACAGTATGGAATACGATGAAAAAAAACAAATGGTTGAATTCAGAAACATCGAATTAGGTTAAAGTGCACCACATGTAATAGCTTCTATGATTTAGTTTCTGGAAAACACACTCGAGCTGGTAAAGTGTTGAGTTCACTGTGTGGAGACTCCTGTGTGTCGTCAGCAGACTTCCCTCCAGTCGTCCTTGTTATGATGACAGAAGGTCACACGTCTGTGGCCAACGCCGCACATTATGTCCTCACTGCTCTAAAATAAAAACCTAATGTTTAGGTTTTTTTATTTCCTATGAA
Organism: Naso thynnoides; assembly: GCA_029783665.1. Classification (NCBI taxonomy): domain Eukaryota; kingdom Metazoa; phylum Chordata; class Actinopteri; order Acanthuriformes; family Acanthuridae; genus Naso; species Naso thynnoides. Next base: position 26,548,753 of record JAQLOL010000026.1, read on the forward strand.
TGAAAAGCAGCATTTTCACAGATTTTAAACTCGTCTGGCTTTGGTGAAAAAGAGACTAAATCTGTTTTTTTAATGTTTTGGACTGACATCTAGCCGGTGGATTTACTGTCTATACTGCATCATGATTGACCACAATATACTTAACAAGCACAGTTTATTGTATTTTACCGGACTGGAATGTATGTGTATTAACAGCCGATGGATTTAAATAACCCAAATTTTTTAGAGTCTGGAGTATTTTGTTGTGAATTATACAAAGGACGCATGATAACTTATAGACTGTGGCCTTATTCTTAAATGTTTGAATGGGATCCTTGTAGCTGAATTACAAAACATATCAGAGATTCAAGCAGCTTTTCAAACAGATTAGCAAAACTGTTCTTAGATAAGTTGTTTTAGACATTAGCCATGTTTTAATATGATTGCTTAGCAATTCTAAGCTAAATTTTGACATATCACAAAAAAGACAAGGCAAAAAAGGCACATTTCCATCAACTGATTATGTTACCCATGGCTGTGAGAGACAGAGTGGAGGTAGAGGTCACAAGCCTGAAACAAAACCAGCTGTTTGCCAACCACCAACATAGACGAAAAACAACAAACAAAACCAGTTGTCTTGGCCGTGTCAGTAAGAAGAATGGAGAGAAGTTCTTCAGTAGTTGGAAACATTTTTCCTCATTTTCTTTTTTCTTCAGTTTTTAATCTCCATCGATTAAATTAACTTCATTGAAAAAAAGGCAAAAAAACAACAACAACTCGAGCATTAAAAATATTTTTGAGAAATTGAGGAAGTTTTAAATTTGAAATTTTCATCAAACTTTTCTCATGCAATACTTAAAAATGTGCATAAAAATACATTAGTGGAAACACAACTACTGGCCTCAGTCAAACAGTTGCTTGGTCGCCAACAAACAATCGTGTTTGTTCAGGATAAAATATCTCAGCAAACTTTCTGCACTCACCTTCTATTCCTGTATGAAGCATTAACTTGTCCTGAAATACACTTTCAGCTACATCAAATTCATTACAATCATGCAGAGTTTTATTGTGCTATATTTGAAAAAATGATCTGAAATAACTAAATCAATCAAGCACGTCCGTGAGCGATAACCCTGTTATTATAATTGTCTGTTTGAACATTTTCAACACTAACTGCTCTCTTGTTGTGCTCCCGAGGTCACATGAGTGACTGATGAGAGCGAGGGAGGTGAGGGTAATTGATGGTGACGACGGTTATCAATAGCTTATCAGAGCTGAACAGCCTAAGGTGTCACCGGAGAATAAGTGTGGACAACTTGGACAAAACACACCGTCTCTGAAGCATCGATAATCAGATAATGGACCTCTGATGGCATCTCCCATAACTACAGCACACAGACTCAGAGTTTATGCCGATCAATGAGAAGACATGAGTTTTTTTAAGGCCCATCCGATTCTTTTGTCTGTGACAGCAAATTAGGTGGATCAGAGATTATCTCAGCACCAGTAATTCCCGCCGCGACGTGACGAATCTGAGCTTAATCCTCTTCACAACCACGACAAGTGGGAGTGTGATAGGATCAGGCTCTCGCAAAAAAAACCTAATTTCTGTTGTTTGGGCAAAGCGCTCGCCGCTGAGATGATACAATAAAGCATAAGACCCGTGTGAATTGGCTTTCAAATGAGCATGGAACAAACAGAGTGCTGCGCTGATGACGGCGCAATCAGATTAGTCACAGACTGGGATTACACCAGTGTGTCCTCCACACGAAGATCATTTTCCTCGTAAGTGCAACATGGGGCAACACTTTCGGCTGAATGACACCGAAACTGTGAAGTTCAGAGGCGGGTCAGACTCCTACTTGTAGCCTTTTAACCTTTGACTGTCAGACGACTCAGAGGGCTTTCTGTTGAACTCTTTTTTTGACCCCTGACATGACTTTTGTTCCTATCAGCTACACGATACACAAGGCTGGGACATCACAGCTTCATTTCAGAGTACCAGGAACCTTTTTTCTCTGAATCTAATTCTGTGATTTGCCCTTTTACAGCAGAAACGGTAAATGGAAAGTGGGACCTCTCACTGACCGTTCATTTCCTCTATCAGTGTCACATGGGTTTTGCCAAGGCTCCGCCCCTTTAGGAGACCAGAAGCTGTCTTAAGTCCATTTTTACAGGAGAAATGAAACACAAATTATGGCCAATTCTCTTACTCCATCGTCAACGAGATACACTCTGGACCCATTTTTCACAAGACACATGTCTTCCCAACACATTTTTCAGACACATAAATCAAGAAAACATTTACTTTGTTCTGGATCTGTCTCTGTCTCAGCAACACATTCTCGCGAGATTTGGGAACCGACGCTTCCTGCCTCTTTCACAGTGGGCATAAACAGACACTAACGTTGTCTTATAGGTGAAACCATAAATTCAAATTTAAAACTTACATCAAACAAATATTGTGGGATGCAAAATCTATCTGCTTTAATGCATTCACAAGACAAGGTGGAGGGATGGAGGTGCCAAGCTGTCTCCACGGGAGATATAACTCCGCCCACTTAGGAGACGGGAAGTATACCATTATTATACCATTTTACACCACTGGCACAGCGTGCAGTGGAGGATCTTGTGTTAATAATAGACTATCTTTGATAACAGGATCCATTTATTTTATTTTTTAGTTTGGGGTAAAGATAAAGTTTCTAACTAATTAACTATTTTTTTTTTTCATTCAGTGTCACCATTGAGATTTGTTCACAATTGTTAATAGACAAACAGTAGTAAACGCATGTTAGTAAAATGAGTAAAGATAGACTAAAGAGGTTTTTTTTGTCAAACGAGTGTAATGAAGACATGAAACAGATAAATTAGGCGGAAGCTGGTAGTTTTAATCTCAGCTAAATGAATCAGTTTGTTGAAAGCTGTTACTGCAGTTTCACTGAGCAGCTCCCTGAAAGACTGAATACACAAAGGCTGCATCAGTGGATAATCCTCAGAGAGGATATTTTACAACTGCTGCTGTATATCTGAAACCCTGTGTCGCAGCATCTAAACCAAAGAACAGTTTCTTATCATGTTAATCAAAGGAAGCTGCAGTTAATGAATTCCAAATCCAGGTGGCCTGATCGGTCTCAGGTTGTGTATCTCTGCCCTCCTTTAGTGGGACTCTAACACACTCAGATCCCTTTCACACTGGAATAAAATACACACTCACTTACTTCTGCCTTTTTCCTCTGCGGGATTGTGTACAGTCGGCATTCATTCTCGGCTCAATTAGAGGCATCCCCTCCGTAATTTTCTGCACCTTTTCATCAAAGGCCTTACAATAACTCTCTGTCTATAGAAGGGTGAATTAGCCATGCATGTACACACAAGCCATGCATGTACACACCGTCTTGCCTCATGTTTTCTGTCACGATGCTGCTGCATCAACGAGAATACAAATAATCAATACTTCCCATACAAGAGGTCAGTGTCACCGTCTCTTAAACTGGACCAGTTTCAAGTCCAAGTTCACTCAGATTAAAGAGCCTGTTGAGGACAGCGAGCAGCCTGAGAGATAAACAACAAACAAATCATTTACTCTCTCCACTTTCTGGCAAACGTCCCTCTCTGTCCAATCATCAGGGAGGATCTGTGTCATGACAGTTTGAATCTAAATAAAACAAATACATAATATGCTAAATAGTTTATTTAGAGAAAATGTGTCAGTTTTGGTTCCTGTGGTCACGAAAGAGTACTTGCTGTCCGTCTGCTTGATACATACTACGAAGAAGTCAAAAGGAAAGGAGCATTTCAGTCTTATCCTCTTCTTTCTCTGTTGTTCCACAAAATGTACATTCATTGTGTCACAGAGCTGAAACGTCTGCCAGGTGTCTGCTCCACTTGCATAAATGCTTTGGCTTATAGATCAATTTGGTGTTTTTAAAAGCCCAACTGCTTCAATATCACTGCAGAACTGCAAATGTGGCTCGCTCAGTTTCCATGAATAAACCAATTAAAATAATATTCTATCTCTTACTCAGACTGTCTGTGGATCATTTCTGATGGTGGAGGAAGAAAGAGAGAGAAGCTCCTGCAGGAAAAACCCGATATCTGTGACTGTGGCACAAACAACTACAGGACAACATGACGTATAACACAGCGTACACAACAACAAAATAGTTGCACTATCTCTTGCTCATTAACTTACTTGACTTCTTCCCTAAAGAGACAAACTCTCTAGCTGTGGCTACGCAGGACATGTCTTTTCCACTGAAATCTTTATAATTCTGAGTCTGTGGCATGTGGAGGTTTGGATCCAGTGTGAGAGCAGCTACTGTCAGCAAAGAAACAGAAACTGAAGTGAACCAATGCCTTTTTTCAATAGTAGACACTTCAGTTTGTTGTCAGGAAACTGCAGGTACTATTAGGTCCAACTCCTGCTAACGTCGGTCTACTAAAGAAGCAAATATACAGAATGTAAAAAAGATGCTTTTTCGAAAAAAAAGACAAACTGCTGAAGCCAAGAAACAATACTTTATATTCTTAAGTAAATATAGGAATCTGCTGTTTATACATGTTTGCTTTAGACTTTTGTTTGCTGAAGATTCTGAACAGACTGTGAATATATCTTTATGTCAGGTAAACAATTTAATTTGACAGAAAATCACAGAGATTTGGAACTGCACTTCTTTAACTGAGAAGAAATGGTCGACATCAGAGCAGCAGGGGGGATTTCCATGACTGATCAAGCAAAAACAAACATTCTCTCCATTTCCAGCTTGCCCAGTGCGAGGACTTGCTGCCTTTTTAAAAAATTGCATTGATATTTGAATTTGTTTAATATGTGGGGGTTTTGAATTGCTGCTTAAATGAATGGATGATCATTTTTCTCAGTTTTTCAAGACCAAGAGATTGCTTGATTATTCCAGAAAGTAACAATGAGCATAATTCATGATGGAAAAAACTGTTGTTGAAACATACAGCATAAGTGGTTCGCAGAAACATACGACAACAATTTTCATCTAACTCTAGCAGTTCATTTGACCTGCAACAGAAGCTCTTTTTACTTTTGTTGTTTGTTGTTGTTAAAGCCTCAAACATGCGTTTCCTTTCAGATTTACTTCACAATAGTTTCTCTGGTGCTCAATATGCTCAGACACATTTTATAAAGACTAGAATTTGGTCACTGTGAATTGAAGTGTTTCACGATCGACCGTCTATTGGGAAACAGCGCACGTGCTGTACAGACAGTCAAACGCCGTCCATCTGCTGTTTTCAATGATAATCTTCCCACTGAGCGTTCTGTTCTCTGGGTCTCCATGATCAAACTTCAGAATTGCTTTCATTATTTCAGATCAATACCGGCTGTGGCTACTTTGGAGCCCCGTGTCCAACGCTGAGGCAGCAAAGAAGAATAAAACCGCTGAGTCGTCCTGTGCCAGTGTCTAATATGCACACAGCGAGAGGTGCTGCGAGAGTGAGGTGTGGGCTAATGCAAGGCTCCAATCATTAGTCCTAAGTGTTCCTCATTAGGTTGCTAAAGCCTCTGAAGACCTGAATCCCTAATTGATCTCATCCTGGCATTTAGTAACACTCGGCAAAGCAAAGGACTGCTCGCTTTCCTGGCACTAACAGATAGGCAGCCTGCTCGCCCAGCAAACACTCGCTCATCACTACAAATGAAAGGCTGATACTCGGATGGCTGAGCTGCGTCACACTTTCTGTTTGTGTTTGCTGCGGTGGTTTGAGTTGGTTTGTTTTTTTTTCTGCTCCCGCCGGATTTGAACATTTCAAACA
>JAQLOL010000026.1:26563443-26582810 GCA_029783665.1 Naso thynnoides
CTTTATTTATTTATCTTTTCCATTGATCGATAAATTTTAAAAAATGAAATAATAATCATATGCTCTAAATCACAGGAGATAGAAAAACAATAATACAGTATCAAAATATATCCAGCGGGTGGCTCACAGACTCAAACGGATCACACTGTTTTGGTTGGCTCGCCGGACTCACTTCTCCCTCTACTTTACAGGTACACAGTAGCAGGAAGATCTACTCTCAGGTTTCAAGGGTCACAGAAGGCAGAATCATACAGAAGAGAAAAAAGACCTGGCCTGTGTAGGCCAAAACAAAGATTATTACAGTATTCAAAAACATTTATAAATCACCAGTTAACATGAAATAAAACAACTGTATATTAGTATCTTGTTCAGCTTCTTTACTTTACATCTTTACTGTACTGCCACTCACTAAAACTATGTGAGGATAATCCAGTAATATGAATAAATCTTTGCAAACAACATATAAATTTAACATTAACTTAATTTTAACAAATACACATTTTTAAAAAATATACTCATGAACTTGCATCATCTTTACTTCGTTTTTACTCACCAGAGAATCAATCTTCACAAACACACATATAGGCATCACACTGCACACAGCTCGCTTCAACCCAGGTTCACGCTTTTTTTGAAAACACAAGGGACACGGGAGTTCAACGACATGTGCTTCTAACCGGAGCTTTAGCTCAAGCAGCTAACAGTTTAAGCTAGCGTCTTAGTTACTTACTTTTCACTCGTCTCCTTAGCGGAAACACCGTCCGTCTCATATTCCACGGCCCAAAAACACACTACGTTCTCTGCTCTTCTTCAACTGCTGTTTAAAAAAAAAAAAAGTACCAAATGTTCAAGCTTATTTAAACAGGAAACAGCACGAACTTGGCTGGCAGCCATCTCGTTCTCAGTCTGGCAGAGAGAAACCAACTAACGTACTGTTTATGTGCATGCCACTAACGGCGGCTCATTCGCTCCGCTTGATCACGTGAACTCCCCGTGTCACTTGTGTCCCCATTACATTTCAGAAGGGCATATTCATTACTTCCAGAAGATAATAAAATACCCTTTTAAATCAATGTAAATAAACCTGTATGGATCAATTTTTAAATCTATTTATTATCATAGTTAATTTCATTTCATTTAATCTAAATCCCTTCTATGTATTTATTTATTGTCAATTATTTATTAAATGTGCAATATTATTTCACACATCCTATTTATTTCTCTGGAAACCTGCTGAAATCTGGCTGACGGACATAGCAATCAGGGTTACAGTTACCAAAATATTTATATAGTAAAAATTTGACTAATACTAGGGTGGTTAATAACAAGACTACGTTAAAACTTAGTAAATGGCTGGTCCTGTTTGTATGAATGTGTTTTTTTGTTTTGTTCTGTTTTTTTGGCTGATGTGTTGTTTTTTTTATCGATAGGTGATTAAACAGTGACCATACTAGTTAATATTGCCGTGCTAGCTACTAGCTTCTAGCTAAATGCTACTACCTAATTAACCTGTGGAAAATGCCTGGAAATGAATTGGCAGCAACGTGTATTACGCATCGTTTAGACTCCAGCACAAAATGTCTTCTCTTCACTGCTGAGTGGAGCTCTGCAACGGGCTTCCGAGATCAGTTTGCCATTAGCACATCTCTAGTGTTAGCTTGTATATACCAGAAGCATATTTCTCTGCGCCAGTCAAAAAGCAATCTCGCTCGTCTTGTCTCTTGTAATCACATAGCCTATAGCCACTGCTATTATTGGCACAGGGTGTTTTAAATCAATCCAGTGCAAATATACAGGCTACATTATGAACTAGCATGCAAGTTAGTCATTGTTCTATGAGCTAACGCTAGCAGCAAACACTAACAGCAAACCAATTGAGAATGTAGCGTTTTACCCGGTCAAAACAGTCCACAACAAAAGCGAAGGCACAGAAAAGCAAGCTTCTTAGTCATGGCTGTGCCCAGCATTGACAAACAGAGCTGCCTACGAGCTAATGCCAGCAACATGCCTAGAGCAAACTGATAGAGAATGCAGTGTTTTACACAGTCAGAGCAGTCCACAACATAAGCTCCAGAGGGACCCGCGTATTGAACCCGAGGAGCTACAGAAAGACCCAACGCACTATGCTCACCAAAATATGCTCAGTCAGTCAGTCAGTCAGGGACATACTCATGTGTTTGGCAGATCCCTTCTGGGACCGGCCAGTAAGCCACAGTAAGAGGCCCAACTACTGTCAATGAGAATCTGCAGGAAGACAAAGCAGAAGGTCCTCGGGAGAGGAATCAAGTTAGTATCAGGCAGTAACACTGGTATCATCCTTGAAGGTCCATTTACTCGCTTTTTAGCCTCATCACATGTATTTATCATACTCCCAGGTTCAAGAATTAATTTTCAAGAAACAAACTTTTATCGTGGACTGACATTATGCCAATTGTTATTTTAATTTTTTAAGGTTTTGAGCAAAGACTTTAATCTCTTATATCAATTTGCTGCCAAATTGCATTTTTCTTGCCATTACTTGAACTCAGGTATAATAGTGGCACCTGTGGCAAAAAGTGTTCAAAATCTTTCTAGTGTAAAAATTAGATTCAAGTAAAATATGGAGCAGAGTTTGACAGAAAGCAAAAACCTGGCTTTCTTGTTCAGGTCCCTGTTTCATCAGGGTGGCAACCTCAGCATTAATCCAAGTGTAAAATTGTCTGGCCAGTGGTTTGTGCAGAAAGGTTATGCAACGTGTAACAAGTACAGCAATGAGAAATGAAAGCAAACATGGGACCAGAACAGAGCATGCTGAAGAAGCTGGTGGACTACATAAGTGGTGGTATGACCTCTCAGCATCTCAACTGTTTTCAAAACCCAATACTTTTCAATTTTAAAATGACATTTATCTGAGAAGGTAGATTTATTAACATTTTTATTATTGTCTTAATACTGTGCTAGAAATATGAAGTAAAATCCAATAACTAGTGGGGGGAAAAAAAACAACTTACTGGTCATAAGTAACAGTGTAAGGGGCCGTCCACATGAACGCGGGTATTTTTGAAACCGTGTGTTTCTCTGCACGGTTTGGCCTTTCATCCACACGTAACTGCAGTTTCGGGCTCCTGTGACCAGAGTCCAGGGTGAACTTTTTCGAAAAGTCCGGTTTCAGCAGTCATGTGTGGACGGGAAAACAGCAATTTCTTGTCGACATTGTTTGACATCACACTGTGCGATGGTAAACAGTAAGTTGTATCCATGGAGACTTGTGGAGCAATCTAGATGTGACCAGCTGACAGAGTTGCTGTTATGGAAGACCAAAATGTTGACTCCTGAATTTAGCTGATTTTAAATTCATGAGTAACAGCGGAAAGTAATTCAACTTCGCTGTCAGTCCACACGAAGCAATCTGCCCGGCCTCGGTTCACCATTGTTGTTTTTCCGGTATGAATTTTTCCAGCCTTGTGATTGGCTAAAATGGCCTTCCTGTTAGGAGTGCTATCGCCACCTACTGCTTTGGCATGTGCATGACATTGTTTGAGGCGGTTTTTGCGGTTTCATGTGGACAGAGCTATTTTTTATCACACCAGTGGTGTGGATTGGAATTTTTTTTAACAGGGGCCATAAAAGTTTGGTTTAAAAAATACCCGCGTTCGTGTGGACTGAGTCTTAGTTTTATCATCTGTCTGTTTGCTTGTGTCCTTTTCTTCCCCTTCCTTTCTCTCTCAGTCTGCTCACCTGGTCATCATCTGCAATCAGCACACCTGCCAGCCATCTTCTATTTGACTTTACTTAGAGTTTTAAAAATCTGCCTGCTTGGCTTTTGCTTCATATCTGCTCTGGATTTACATAAGTCGATCTTCTCTTTTTTGAAATACCCTCTGCCAGTCTGCCAAGCCCACCATCAGTTCTCTTTCCTGGATAACCGCTGAAACAGTCTCCCCTGGACTCCATTCCCTTCACCTCCCTGACTCCCAGCAAACATCTCACCATTGTTCAATCAAAGTCTTATTTCTCACTTACCATCTTGCCTCTTGTCTGCATTTGAGTAATTCTGACATTCTGTGAACAAACTCTTCCATCTAGAAATGTTTAGGCTGTGTGAATTATGTAAACATCTGTTTTATGTCTGTCAAGTCATTGCTGTTTACTGAGTTATTAAGTTTTTCTGTTGTTGCATCATTGTTGTTATCAGTTTTAGATCATTTTAAATAAAAGTTGGAATTAATATTACATTATATGAACTAATCTTATTAGTTTACCATGAATATATAATTTGCTTCCATTGTTTTTACAAGTGTGGGTACAATAACTGAGACATTACAATGCCATGATATCCTAATAATACTGTCTGTGATGTTACACTTGCACTTTCTATTTCTGCAAACGAACACATAGACATGCACACACACACACACACAGACACACACACACACACACACACACACACACACACAGACACACACACACACACACTCACACACACACACACTCCTCCTCGGGACCGTTTTGTCCGAAGTGTCCGCTGGAACGTGACTCTGATTCTAATTCCTACAGGCACTGAAGGAATCAAGGCTGAGTGATACTGGGACTGAAGAGTGCAAATACACAAACACACATTCCCTCCCTCTCTCCAAAACACACACACACACACACATACAAGGACAAGATGAGAGAGCTGCTGAATATAAATATGATGTCTTCATTAGTGTAAAGGAAAAGCTGCTTCTACCTCAGACTCAGACCTCTGGGTAAATAATAGAAATACTTCATGTGAGTCAAGTCAATTTATTTGCACAGCTCAACATCAAGCATCATAAATGTGCTTTGAGGGCTTTCGAATCTGGAAAGGATATGGCATCATCTCTTTTTGGATACTAAGAAAAGGAACATTTCTTCATTAACCAGTTTAACAGGGAAAAAATAAAAGAAGGAAACCTCATTCAGAGCAACAGAGGGAGGATTCCTCTTCCAGTACGGACAGAGATGTAGTGGATGCTGTGTGTAGGTGGAGAATACTTTTAGATAATCAGTTACAAACAACCAACATGGATGGTTCATACAGGCTGTAGAGTATGGCAGAAACAGAGAGCTGGCAATTTTTCTTTTTATACATTTAGAAAAAAGTGGAATGCAAGGGAGGCGTGATGAATATTTAAACCATTACACAGCCATTATAGCTCTTTATGTAAATGCAAAGTAAAGTGCTGTGGTGGTTATTTACAGAAGCAGCAGGCTGTAATTGGCCTCAGTCATTGTTTGGAGTGGCTCAACCTGCTTGGCTGACCCATCGCTGGAGACGCTGATGAACATGGAGGAGGGTGGGACAGCGTGGAGCTGCTCAGACCAACAGCTGTGTGATCGGAATGTCCTGGTTCAAATCCCTCATAAAGAAATCACAACTGAAACACGCATGGCTTCATAAACAATTGCCATTTTGTACCTGAGCTTACAGGTTCTTGATAAAATTGGATTGGAGGTATTTTCAAATGCTGTCAAGCAGCAAGAAGAAGAAGAGGAAGAAGAGTTAGCCATGCTTACATTGACCTGGGAAGACTTGCAAATCACTATCGTCAAGTTGTGACGGTTTCAGCGAACAACTGTTTGGCAGTGGCCTTCTGAATTTTGCTGGTTACGTGCTTACAAAGTAGGCTACTGGGCAACATTTCCAAACAACAGAGGCGAAAATTAGAAATCGTTTCCTCCATAAATGCAATCCATTTACACCGAAATCAGGGATAGACGTGGTGTGTGAAGTGGAGTGCCGTGTAACCTAACACACAGGGATCATACCTGATCACTCAAGTCACTTCCTGCAGCAACAAAGTGACTGAGAAAAACACCATTCACCCTATTACACATCAGTGCTCCATTAAAGTGATTCTGAAACTGTTATTTTTAGGTGAAATTGTTGCAGAAAGGAAAGTCTGGGACTCCCTGCTGATACTGCTGCATCTGCGACCGGACCTTGGATAAGCGGTTGACAATAAATGGATGTCGCACAATGTTGCTTTGATACACCATTGTGCAACAGTTGAGTGTGTGATTGACTCACACTTCAGGACTTGTTCTGGTCTGAAGCACAGAAGAGCAGATGTGATTTAAGTGTCTGAGCAGCAGCAAGGAAGCCCAGTATTACAACTGTATTCTGTCGGGTTTACACATATGTTCACTGCGTTGATTTGTTTGCTGCCTGCTCAGTATAATCAGTTTCTATGTACAGAGGGTGTTGTTCATCAGGTTAACTGGTATCTGTCATCAGTTTGCTGCTGCAGGGCGAGCAGACGCTCCGAGTAGAGACCGTTTTCAGCAGCAGATCTGAAGGACGGATCAATAACTCCAGTTTCCTAATAAAAGCAGTGTCTTACCAACATTTATCCATTACTAAAGGTCATCATGTCCACTTTCACAGTCTTCAGAGGAAGACTTGAGGAAAAGCCTGAACTTGAGCATTTTTCATATCAGAGCAGATAATCAATGGCAGCTATAGGAGGCAGCAGTGTAACAGGAAGAGTGGAAGATATCTGAAATGGATCTGACATGGAGAGACGATGTAACTACAGCATGAATCTCTCTCACAGCTCTGTGTACAGCACAGCACACTTTACTGGCAAACTTTGCTGATCCTAATCTCTCGAATTGCCATAAAATTTGGTGACTTAACAAAATGTTATTTAGAAACACTGACTGCCACAGCGTTATGAAAAAAAAAAAGATGTATAAAGGAGGAAAATCAGTTTAGTCCAACTGGAGTGCCATTTCTGTTTGTCCAAGCCAATGTCTGATATTCCTATGACCATGTTATGCATTTCTTGTTTTCCCCATACCTATTCCCATCGAATTCAACTCAAAAATGTATTTTATGTTCTTTCCATGCAAGGCCAAAAATCACTTTGCACACCCACACATGTCCATTTACTGCCACTGGTTAGATCTCTGTTATAGTTAAAATTTGGAGAATTTCTGAACAGGAAAAGCACAGGTTTAAAAAACAAAAATACTGACAGCTGATTTCTATTTAGTTGCATCAGTTTTAGAGTCATGCTGGCTCACTCTCACGATGTCAAGTCTTTGTGAGACACTAAAATAGAAAAGAGTATCACTAATGTATTTAGAGCGGTGTGCTTTCCCACTGGGGCAGTGGTGGTGCAGTGGTCAGCACTGTGGCCTCTTAAAGGCACCGGATTCGAACATGGCTTTTCTTTGTGGAGTTACATATGTTCTCCCCATGTCTGCATAGGTTCCCTGCAGGCGCTCTGGCTTCCTCTCACAAGAGGAAGCTGCGGTTTAATGGGTACTCTAAATTTCCTGTAGGCATGAATGTGTGCATGACTTATTTGTCTCTAAATGTTGGCGCTGTGATGAACATGCAAATTGTCCAGGTTGCGCCCGCCCTTCGTCCCATGTCAGCTGGGATTGGCTCCACCCCCCATGACCTTTCTAAGGATAAGCGGCTACAGTTTATAAATGAATGATTGAAGGATTTTCTCATAAAAATCATCTTGTATTTAGGATTATGACATAGCTGCGCTGGTATTTTTCAACCTTGGATGATCATGTGTTGGGGATACTAAGGGCTTTAAAAGAGTGACATCCATCAAACCATTTATCAGGTGTATTTGCAGGAACATTTTTGTTAACAAGGCATAGATAACAGAATGTAATATTAAGCTCAGGAGACTGTGGTGAATACAGTCAGAAGCCTGCAGGTACTGTGGATGCAGCACAAGAGGCTGCAGACATTACAGGAAAACCTCTTTCATACAGAGCTGCAGACTTGCATCATGACCAGTGACTTCCCAACTGGATCGTCTCTCCCCAGCTCTGTGTTTACCGCTCAGGTTTCTGATCTAAAAGTTTTCTCAGTTGATGTTTCTGCACTTAAACTCAGGCCCCCCAAAAATTCAGGATTTCACTGAATGAGAATTTATGATGCAAAAAAGCTGCACGATGAAAACGACAAAAATACAACTGATTCTCAGAAAATGATGTCAAAGAAAAGAAAAGCAAGAAAGTTTAACAGCACAATGGACAAAATTCTACCTCTAACTTTTTACAATGAATATCAGTTACAGTGAATATCATAAAGTTGATCTTTACACTTCTTGTTTTTGCCTACATAAAAAAAACAAACAAACAAAGGACTACAAATTCGGGTTAATCTGTGTTTTACTGCTGTACATCAGTAAGTACAGAGGCAAGCAAAACACATTAATTTAACTGAAAGTGAAGAAAACACTCCTCAATGTCAATAAAACTCTTTAATGACAGAGATGAAGAAGCCCTGCAATGATACACAACAGAAACATAAGCTAAGACAGGAAATCACTCACTGTTTAGCGACACACAGAGCAAACTAAGAGCCAATAATGAAGCTGTAAACACATCGCTTACAGGTAAAAGAGATCATATTATCCGCAGTAACAGGAACATGTCAGATCAACAGGATAACCGGAACAACACGGAGAAAACATCCAAAATGGCTGCCTAATAACCAGGCAGCCGAGATAGTGGTGAAACACCGCCCCCTAGTGGCTCGGAGTACTTATCAGTTAGCAAAAGCTACCAGCTGCAGCTTTAGTCAAGAGTTACAGTTACTGTCCCAGATGAATACTTTGCACACATGCAAAGAGAATGTGGTACAGACCTCACAAGTATCTGGAGTATGAAGCCCTTGTGGGCTTTTTTTTTTTCTTTGCCTCTTAATAAGCACCTGATTTTCATATTTTTGCATTTTTGGGCACACACTTTTTTAATGTCACCTTTAAATGGAGCTGACAGAGTTTAACTTTGATGAAAGTCTTTTGTGAAATTGTCAGCTGGAGCCAGAGCTCCTGCAGAGTTTATACAAGGGGACTAAGATTAGACTTCAGAGTGCTGAAGAAAAAGATGAGTGACACTGGCGGAGTTAAGGTTACAGTGTCACCTGATCTGTTTTAAATTTCTTTTCTAGTAAAGCTGCTCTCTGTGTCTTTCAGGTCCAGTAATGCCTGCAGCTGGTGCAGCAAAGTGGACAGAAAGCAAAGAAATGTCAAATAAAAATGGACACATATTTCCTTACATGGACTCCCGGCAGCGTACACTACATAAAAGCCTGCCAATCACTCACTATCAGAATAAATGCCAAGGGGACAAAATAATAAATATTTCTTCAAAAAACACTCACATGTAGCCTTTTTATGATTCAGCATGACATTTCAATAATTTAAATGGTCAAAATCACCCACATCCACATAGAAATAAAGTTAAAAAAGGCAACATTCAAAATACAGACAGAAAAAGTCAGAAAAAAGTCAATATATAGCAACATTTACAAAAGCAACTTTAACACCTGCACCGTGTCAAAACTCATAACTGTCAACTTGTGTGACTCGTGTAAAAGAAAGAAATCCAAGTGCTAAAAGATGCTAATGAGATGCTTATTTGAATTCAAAAGCTTCGAGCTGACTCTATTACTCAGAGAGACTTGCAGTCCAATGAATTAAAGAGGTAAATTAGCTTAAAATGTCTCCATCTCCAACATAACAAGCAGCTAAGAATAAGGTGGTCAAAGGTCAGAGTCACAGTGCACTGATAACAGAGCCAATATTACTGTGCCTCATGAAGGATCATGTGTAATCACTCTCACAGTCACACACATACACACACACACGAACGCCAACACACCTTTTGAAGTGTAATATATGAAAATTACTTTCTGCACGATAGCACGCAGCACCCTTCCCACACTCCTTATCTCTGACTGTGTTTTCTTTATCTGCCTCCTCACCGTTGCTCTCCATTTATCAGCTGCTCTGGCATCCCTGTGACTCGTCTCTTGGACAAAGATGGACACAGGTGGTCAGAGAAAGTGTCCACATGGCTGAGACCAGAGCACTGTCCTGGGGCTCTGGCAGTGGCCTTGAAGGCTTATCATCTCTCCACAGAAGTGCTCTTTCATGCTTTTGATCTCGTGTAAATTAGTTTCTGGCTTTTCTGTTAAAGCAATTTTCCTCCCCGCCCCTGTTACAGAAAATCCCAATGATCAGAAACTTATGGGAGTGTCATTCTGCTGTCCTCATGTCTGTGGCTGTGACCTTAATTGACTATCTTAAGGAGGGTAGCTTATGAGATAAAACACGTCAGGAGCTTACAAGGAAATAACAGTGGAGGGAAATACAATGAGCTCGCAATCTGAGCTCTGAACACTTCAACAGAGCTGCCAAGAGGTTAGAAAAAAACATTACTCCCGATTAAAGTAACAAACATTAATTAAATCAACTTCATTTCCTTAGCTCATGTTTGGCAGTTTGTCATAAGCTTCAAGGAGACCATAAGCTTGTGCACACCTGGTATTAACATCTGTCCTGAGTGATCCACAATATCTAAAATGAACACCAAGGAAAAAAAATAAAACAAAAACCCTTCTTTTTCTTTCGTTCTTTCCTTCTTTTCATAATTTTAACCTGCAAGCTGCTCCATTTTAATGTAGCCAGCCTGAAACAAACAGGTCATTGTGAAAGAGCACCGAAAATGAACACGCTGAGCAAAAAGGACCTTGCCGCAAACAAAATGGCAACCTCTGCCTCCACAACTCACGAGAAGTCACGTGACCTCTGTAGCGGAGGTCTGTCTTCCTCATGTTGTTATTTGTGAACAGATGTTCACAATTGTGCATGTGCATAGTCCACATGGTTTTTTTTTTGTTATTCATCATTAAAACAATGAATATACAATAATATGGCAGTTATCAACAGGCTCTGATCTTTCTTTAAATCATAATAAAATAATAAAGATTATCATTCTTATTATCACTAGCAGTGTGGCTAGTGCTAGCCAGCTCTGGCGCAAGCCACAGCCTGTGTTATAATTTCAGCTTGTGGTGGCTAGTCAACTACCGTCCAACAAAGACGCTAGCATAACAGTGTTTCCCCTAGAAATTTTTTTAGGCCTGGTGGCAAGAGCTGATAGAGATTATACGCAGCTACTAGGTTTTTTGTTGTTTATCACGTGATACAAGATTTTGGGTTGGTTATTTCCATGTGAAACACTTGTAGCACAGCATTTATTATGAACACAGTGTGCATGGCTGATCTAATCTCCTGTGATTTCTCCGCGATGTCTGCCCCTCTCCCTTCTTTCCCACCTGTCTCTCACTTTGACTCTGGAGTTTAAAAAAAAAAAAAAAAAAAATCGTGTTGTCCTTTCCCTGTTTTTAGCTTTGTAGGCGGTGCCATGTTCATGCTAATAAGCGCAATCCAATCAATCCTAAACCTAATGGCATTGTGGGACATCATCTAATAGATGGTTTTTTGTTTTTTTTTTTGGAGGTGGGGGGGGGGGGTGTTTTTTTAACGCACGAGTTTGTTTGCATGCATGAGACTGCTGAATGAGTTTGCTCATTAAACAATCACACTGACTGGCTAGCTAGTGTAAGTCAATTACTTCTTTAGCATAGCACTCATAAAAATGAATGCATTGTAATGTAATTGTAATTGTAAACTTAATGACAGTAAAAACAATACACCACATACAGCTACATTGTGGTAACACAAGAAAATATTAAATATCACACACTTAGTGCATCTTGAGCTGGGAGAAGAATCTGTGAAGATAAATGGCAGCATTTCTAAGGTCCAGTGAGCCTATCATTATGTTGCAACGCAGCATTCATTAAAATAGTTTACAAGTCTTGTAGTTTGCTAGTTTTTTACCAGTCAGAAACAGAACTAGCCAGAGAGACAGCCTCTGAGGTGGAGGAGGGAGGTGTGGCCATCGGAAGGGCACAGGAAGGCTGACAGGGCAGCTCAGAGGCTCCCAAATGCAAATGATAATTTCCAAATGAATGACAAATTGAGGATATTTTGCATATTAAAAAGGCTGTTTTGGCCTGTTATACAGTGGTAGGGGAGACACTGCATAACATTAGACCCTAACACTACTTCAGCTAATGTAACTAGCAAATAAATTACTCATCACAGTTTACGTCCAGTTTACATCAAAAACAATGTCTTTGCCACCTACGCTAATGCACTTTTGCCACTAACGCACAACTTATCATGCTTACATAAATGGGCCTATAAAGTTGGGAATAGTAGAAAATGTATCAGTAAATTACGCAGAAGACAAACTTCCGCTATAAAGGCCACGTGACTTCCTGTCAGTTGCAGAGGTTAAGATGTCTGCCCCCGTGATCTGGAGACAGGTACACTCGAAACCAGCTGATAACTATTAGCAAATTCTTTACACAGCATTTGTGTAGGAATGATTCTGTCCCTTTATTTTCTATTTTTTGGTCAATTTATATTTTTCTTTCTTTTTTTTTTTATCTAAACAAAGCACAAAACAGACACACACCATGTATGCATACAACAGAAATCTACAAACTCATCAGACATTACAACATAGTTTGAAATGGAGAGGAATAAAACAGATGAGGGGTGCAGATTGATAAAAGTAAAATCACTTTTTTTTTCGTTGTGTTTTCGCAAACAGCGAGAAGTAGGGCAAGACTACCAACATATCAGACCTTTACAGAACATTGGGTGATACCCTCACACTCCACTCCCACAATTTTTTAATTCATACATACATACATACATACATCAATTAAATGAGTTATGTCAATCATATGGCCTTTTTTTAATGTACATTCTTATGCAGGTCCAGGGTCTTTTATCCCCATGGTTAAATCCACACAGGGCTGAGGCTGCCCGTTCCATCGACAGTAACACGATGATGGGTTGTATGAGCGTTGACTGTATATCTCTTACCTTAGTGCCTGGAAGACAGACTAACGGGCACAGTGGTATGCTCACATTCAAAATAAAAGACAATCTTTCAGTGACCTCCTTCCAGAAACTCTTCACTGAAGGGTACTGCCACATTTGTGTCAGTGTTCCTGCTTCACCACAACTGTGCCAGCACAAATGTGAGAGGGAATTATCCATTTTCTTTAATCTGCTTGGAGTTAAATAAGCTCTGCATATAATTTTAATTTGAAAAAAATTGTATCTTACACATTTGAATAAAGCTGTAGTGTTTTTTTTTTTGTTTGTTTGTTTTTTGAACAGTGTCCTATTGTGCAGTGGTCAGGGATACGCCCAAGTCTGTCTCCCACTGGTGTGCGATGGAGGATAAACTGTCAAGAGTTGCAGAGATGCAGTGAGCAACATACATAAATTATTGCTGTTCATCACTGTAGTAATGATCACTTAAGTGGTTTCCACTGTATTATAGAGTGATTTGTATATAACACAAACACAAAAAAAAGTTTAATAAAAGCCATACAAAGCAATAATTTTTATATTACAAAAGGCTGAGCTGTAAATTTGTCTTGAAGAGTCATTACCATGATTAAAAATGGTTCCCTATTTAATTTAGTCCATCCGCCCTATCAGGGAAAAGATTTATTTTCCTGCAGCCTCTCAAGTGAAGAGACGGCATAAAAAAGGACCTTTATTATTTTACCATCATAACTTGAGGTCACTTGAACCCTTTAGAAATCACTGAAGGAGAATCCAGCATGCTCTGCTGAAAACTCTGAAGTGTATTAGTCATAGACTCAAGCCACAGTCTGTAAATGTTGTCTTTTATTTTCCTAAGATGTTTTCAGGTTTTTTGTACTGAGCATTACGCAATAATAAAACAAATAAATCAATCAGGTATCCCTTGTATCAACACCTGCAGTTTTGACCCAAATTTCTAGACTGTGATGGCCACACTTCCCCTACTAAGTGTTCTGATACGTGTCTCAGTAGGATTGTCTTCCATTTGATTCTTTTTTATGCATCTCTGTTGTTTTTGTGCATGCAAGCACCTTATTTGTTTGCAGAATCCACACAAAAAAAACATTTGTCATATACCATCAAAAGTTGTCTTGTGCTTTGACGTGTGTGATTAATTGACAGAAAACTGTAAATAACATTTTTAAAGATGCAGTAACCTCATATTGACCTACAATAGCTGTTTTTAATAATAAAAAGTATTTTTTACCAGCATTGATTCAGTTCAGTTCAAGTCAGGTCAATTCAAAAAACTGAATTTGTCCACAGAGGGCAATTTAAAGGCACATGGAGCAAGTCAAGACAACAAGTAAAAACAACAATGACAACAGTGTAATGTCCACTGAAGTTAAAAAATCTGTGCAGTATACTAACATTTTTAAGGGAGGATGATAAAGTAAAAGCAATGAAACTGAGTTGTAAGAATGTAGAAAAATAAATTCTAAATGATTGAAAAAAAGTGCACTGAGGTAGTAATACAGACATAAATTATGCACAGTTGATGGTTTTCCTTCATTAAATAGGCTACACACCACATGCAGCAGGTTTTATAAGCTGCTGTTTTTCACTTAAAAAGACTTCATGTTATCCACTCAGTACAACAAAGCTCAGTTAGTTGGACAGAAGCTGGAATACATTCTGCTACATGTGCTGTTCATATTGTGTTCAGGGGAAAAAGATCGACAGACTGATGTGATTACTCATAAACAACTGGTAATTGTCAGTGACCCATGTGATAGAAGAAATAATCAAATCCATTACTGTCTGTGGTTGCGATGGGAAAAAAGTATTGTGTGTCTCTGTGTTTTATTGCGGGGGGTGAACGTTTCTGTTTTTTTTGTTTTGTTTTGTTTTTTTTGTTTGTTTTTTTTGTGATCCTCTGGAGTAAATTTAATTTCTTGTTGATGAGCCCTTGCTCCACTGGTGCAAATACAGGCTGGATATATCACTGTTTCGCTGCTGCGCCTTCTCCCTCCAGGCCAAAAATGTTATCTCGCATTCATTATTTGGCTTGTCATATCATATGAATTACCACACAAGAGAAGCACTTCCAAATAGTATGAATCGGTTTGCAAAACTTGAGCCACAGCATCAATAAACTTCAGCTAAAGTCGGCTTACCAGAACTGCTCTCCCCACAATACGTGATTAGGAAAAGGAAAAGGGTTTTACTGTAGGGATCTGGTATGATGTATAGCAGCAGGAATAATGCTTATTGGTTGTGGCCACTGTGAGGAAAGGGCCCATCTCCCTCTGCTGAGGAGTGTCACATGGAATTTGTTTCCATTTGTGTAAGGCAGCAAATCAGTCAATTTCATCTCTGTGTTCCTCCTCTCTTCCACGCATCCCAATGAGCTTAACACAATATTAAAATATGGCAGAGAGCTGATGAGAAAAAATGAGCATAATGCCCATCTGAGCTGCTGCTGCCGCTTCGACTGTCTGTCCCTGTTTCCTGCATCCACAGGCGAGCTGCATCCATTCTCACTGCTGACGTTTTGGTAAAAGAAGGAACACATCTACAGCATGATGCATTAATAGCCCTCACACATACACTCACACACGGGACACACAAAGCAAAACAGATGCATTTAATATGCTTGTCTGAAAGGTCAAGTGTTCCAAGGAAATTGCCTCGACCAACTTATTGCAGAACGTAATAAGATGGAATTGTTTATGCAGCCACTAAACACTTGTCACAATTGATGCTGTTTCCCCAGTTATTCCGCTGCATAACAGAAAATGAGAAATCACGTCAGGTTCCTTTAATGCGCTCCTGGTCACTCCTGCCTTTCATTTGGGTGTGACAGGGATCTCCTTAAAGCCTGCATACATATTTGCTGCATGGAGCCAAGGTGTAATTGGTCACAGACATGTTGCAGGTGTGCTGGTAATTCCAAACGAGCGTGCCAGAGCTTAGCTTTCCTCATTGCTATGCCACCTCGTGGGGTAACCAGGGAACTTGTTAACACTTTTATCAATTTGTCGAGGCACAGAAGGTGGAAAAGGGAGCAGAAACTTGTTCAGTGTTACACAATCCAGTCTCCAAAATCCAATAATGTGACACAGCTCTGCAGTACGGATATTTTTGAGGTGAGTTTGTGGTATTGTTGTCTCGGGTTGCATTATATTTCACAGAGACTGCTCATGTGATTGGTTCACATGGGTAAAATTAACTATGTTCTGCTGAGAGGCAGCCCCCTGTGGTTTCACAAATCATGACCTTACATTCTCAAAGTACAGTCAGAGATAGAGTAATGCTAACGGCAGCACACATTTAATGCATGTACTTGTATGGCACTATGTAGGGTACAGTATATGAGCATATATAGCATTAGCAGTGATTTTCTCACACATAATCAGTGGATAAGAACGTCCTGGCAGCTATACCTTGATTACTTCTCCTGTCTGCGTTTAAAGTTTGACGTGAGCAATTGACTCTCTGCAAAGTGGGTGGTGTGTGTTGCAATTTAGAGTGCAGGTCAGTGGTGGATGGTTGAGCATATAAAGCATCTGACTTTACCACTGGAGACCATTGTTTGCATCCAAGCTCACTTTTAGATGCCCACACTTGGGCCAAACTTAAAGGGAGAGTGAACTGATTTTACACATCAAAGTCTATTTGCCCGTTCAGGAAGCAGCACTGAATATGTGAAATAAGTCTTAAGGTCTCATGTGTGCCTCTTTTTTTTCCCTATCTTTAAGACCATGGTTTTTTAAATTTGAGAGCTCTATGTTTCTTTTCTTTAACAGCACCTGGTCTCCGTCTCAGTTGTAGTTTTGCCTCACCTCCTTTTCATTTGTTTAATCTTGAACTCAGGACAATAACTTGCTAATTACCATTTTTCACTCTGGTTTTATGTTGTTTCCCTTTTCCCAAACGAGCTGGGATGTAACATATTTGCGGGCCCATCTGGAATATCTGTAAAAGAACCCAATAGTTCAGAGTTTGGATTATTTAAATAAAGTGCAGCTGGGGTTAAGGTTGGGGTTCACATGCAGATTTTGTAATGATTTACCTCAAAACTCTCTCACTCCAATGTGCCTTGGCCTGCTTGCACTCAGATTTGCCCTGCTTTGGCTCAAAATATGTGCTTGTTCTTGTGGTTTTGAGATATGGCAAAATATACAATTACAAATATGCTTTACATACGGATCAGTATTGATACTTAACACAATATATAATTTGATGATGTTGCCAGTTTTCAGAGTATCCTGATGGTGAATATGGCCTGAAGAAATTAAAGGGTTCATTAGTCAAACTACAGAATATAAAAAAATGTAAAATATAGAATAACATAATGTGAGCGTTTAATTGGGCAAACATGATTTTGTTAAGAATATATTTTGTGAAAAATGATTATACTGAGTAGCATCAACTTTGCCAAATGATTAATCTGCCTAAACACAAGAATTCAAGTTGATTTGTCTTGTTGCTTATTAAAATAGTAGTGAATGATAGATGTGGATGATTGCTTCAGTTCAATACTTAATGGCCACATTGATAGGAATCTGTTTCAGTGCATTTTTCAGGTGATTGATAAGGTTTTCTTGTTTCCTGTCTTGGTTGGCACCGACCCTGCTTTCATCTGTGTTCAATCCCTTTGGGATATCAAAACCACTTTCATATAATTGATGTTGTGTTATCTTAGAAGGTTAACAAAAGTTTACTCTCAGCACTTACACACAGGCCACACATCCCGCATGAGCAGCACATCTGCGTTGCCTTAACTCTCGCTTATTTTTTTAGCTCAGCGCAGCCACATAACACATAACACATACGCTCGCAACGCAACACTAGAGATCAGGAGCCTCGCCTGTATTTCCGCAAGGTGTGTGATTCTCTGCTAGAATGGACAGAGAAATAATCTGTTGACAGTTATATTTACATCATATCAGCAACATTCACTATTGTTTCAATCCAGACATGACTTGTAAATATTTTTTTTTTAAATTAAACCGGGCCAAGCGAAGAGGAAAAGGGGTAAACATTTTATAATTGATGGCAATTAAAAACTGTACAGAAAGACAGGGATGGTAGAAGCAGCACTACAGCAGGAATGCTGCCTGTCAGGAAAACACAGACGCAGCCGATTCACCACACACGCTGCTGAGACACATGCAGGATGACACACACAGGCTCCGAACAGAAACAGTCTTGGGTCGAATTGAGATGAGGGCTGCAAGATACTGAGGATATGTGTTTTCTGGTTGTTTGATAAAATGGTCATAGTTGTTGCATTTAAGGATAATAAACATAGTTCTTGACGCCAGTAAAATATATTCTAAAGGTCTTTTATATTACAGCTATTTCAGAAACACTCAGTGGGTCTCCATCAGCCTGTTTTTATGCGTGAATTCGATTTGCACATAAAAATCCTGTAATGGAAGCACAGAAAATTCAAAAAATCCTGAAATATTGCAAAAAAGTTTTTACACCTGAGGGAGGTGGAAAAGCTGTTGTGCCCACAAAGGGTAAATGTAGATAAATGCAATGGAAATACATTTAGCTAATAAATGATGAGTTTCAGAAATCACACAACTTTAACATCACTGGCGACAGTAGTTCTCTGCACCAGATAAGCAGTGGCGGCAGCGGCAGATGAAATCACAGGGTATGTATGGACGGATGGGGAAACTTTGACTTTTCTTGATGTGGTGCAAGAAACAATCATATATGCCGTATTAGATGGGAAGGAGCAACGATGTTGTGTACTTGTGCCTTTTAAATATGTCAACATAGTACTCTGTCTTTTTCTGCTTTGGTAAATGACACCTGACTGGAAAATGTTTCACTACCTACTGCTTATTTTGATGAAGTACCTCCTAATATTCGCATAACAGTAGTGGATGGAAACACACATAAATGCACTTTTTCTTTTGCATCATTCATAAAAATTCAGTAAAAATCTGCAATACATTTTAATGGAAACCCAGCTACTGTCTGTGTTTATGGAGCATGGCTCCCCGGCATCACAAACACGACAGAGTGCAGACACAGAGTGACAAAAATCTCATTGCTTCGGTCCACTTCAGTTCATTCCTGTTTTTTTAATATCTTTTTCAGAGGGCATCCATTTTCACTTCCTCGTTCATTGCAATGTTTTGTATCTCAAATCGACACGCACTTTGACATGCAAAACAAAAACTGCTGTATTTAGTTTTGCATCGGGACGGACTTTGAGAACTATCCAGATCTAGTAAAGTCAAATTGATTTTAATTTGTATTGCTCAAAATCATGTCTTAAATTGAAGAGACAATAACCAACAATCCCCTCATATGTCAGTACTTGGGTGGCCTAAACGTTATCACCATCTCTTTTTGGGATCAATTCATTGCCTTGTCTTACACTCTTGCACTCAAGTATGTTGCTGCCTGTACAGATTTTCTGCACTCCAACTTAATCCCTTCTCCTTGCAGTCAAGCTTCTTCTGTACACTTGTAAAACTTCTGCTTTCAGATTTTCCTCCGCTCCCCGATATTTTGACTGTACATTCATTTGTTTATTTGTTTATTTAATGGATCCCCATTAGCTGACACCTAGGCAACTGCTAGTCTTCCTGGGGTCCCTAAAAGACATAAAACATGACAAACAAACTACATAACAAACAAAAACAGTACATA
>JAQLOL010000026.1:26619442-26639143 GCA_029783665.1 Naso thynnoides
GAATGTTAATTGTATTACATTGGCCTCCCTCATCTTTTGACATATGGTTTCATCCATTCATTCATTATCCATACACGCAAAGAATAATGTATTTACACTATCCTTTGCAGGGATGTAGGAGGGTTGGAGCCAATCCCAGCTGACATACGGCGAGGCAGAGGTACACCCTGGACAAGTCACCAGTTCATTGCAGGACTGACGTAAAGAGACAAACAATCATTCACACTCACATCCACACCTACAGGCAATTTAGAGTCACCAGTTAACCTAACCAGCATGTCTTTGGGCTGTGAGAGGAAGCTGGAGTACCCGGAGAGAACTCATGCAGAAACGAGGAGAACATGTAAATTCCACACAAAAAGGTCCCAGGACCCTCTTGATGTTGGACAAACAGACCTGAATTCAAACCCGGGATCTTCTTGCTGTGAGGCATCAGTGCCAACCACTGAGCCGCTGTGCTGCCCACATGTGGTTTCAATTCAGCAATTTTTATTTGAGCGGCCCATACAAGACAGATCATATCAATAACTTCTCCTTTCATGCTCTGTGCTGCATGTGACACGACAGGTTCTGTGTGGCAGGTATTGTGCAATGTTGACGGAACAGAGATGGAGACATGGTTTGACAGGAATAGTGTTTCTGGGCTGCAATGGTTTGTTTCATCAGAGGATTGGTTGTGTAAGACTTAAAACTCAAAGTGGATCAGTGAAACTCATCAAATCTGAAAGTTTGGAGCTGAAGGAGAAGATGAGTTTGGATGTAAATGAAGTTTGATATATATATATATATATATATTTTTTTTTTTTTGCCTTCTCTACATGTGTCTGATTTGAAATAAGTGGAAAATGAAAGTGAAATGTGAGTGCACTTCCACTCTGAGGTCTCAGTGAATGGCACGCTAATTGGCTGACTGCTGAGCTTCCTGCCTGCCTGCAGGCTGGTTGGTTGTCTGGTTCCTTTTCTAGTCAGTGATGATCAACAGTGTTTCAAGAAGAGTCTCTGAGTGCAGCACAGTGCAGATTAACAAACTGCCTCACTGAAGTCACTCAAGTGTCTTTATGCATGCTGTTATTTTAATAATTTGTGTGATAGGATGGTAGTTTTTGAATAATTGATTGATTTTATTCAATAAATTACTAATAAAAAGGTCCTGTATTTGTTCTGATGACTCAAACCTTGTCTAGCCTCTATAAACAGACTCTACATTCACTGAATGTAGAGTCTGTAGGCAAGGTAGGGCAATCTTGGTACCGGAAAAGCCCTGGTTTCCAGTTGTATTCTTTTGTAGTCCATGTTATCAACGGCGAACTGTTAACTGTTAACGGTGTGTAAACTGGCTACTTGTGAAAAGATCCACTGGTAGATGTGGTCTCTCAACTCCAACTCCATTCTCGTGTTGGACTGTAAACAGTTAGACTTTAAACAGTGAGCGACTCACAGAGAGGGAAGCCAGAAACTGAAATTCGCCTCCTCCAGCAGTAGCCCAAGAATAATGGGGTTTGCCCCCAGAGGCTGTATCACTGTCTGCTGGAAGTCAGACGACGAATGCAGCCGATGGTTTTCGAGACTGAGCTTTGTCCAGAAAGGTACAAAGGTAATTTAGATTTTTTTTTTTTAAGGTTTCTGGCTTTGTTTCCACGCACGGACAATCAAAATGCACCTTTTGGAGAAAATCCTTCTAGGATGTAATATATTCAGAAAGTCTGTTTGCAGTGTTTTGTGTAGACAGGGAAAGCAGAGTTATGAGTCACATCATGTTTGTTTACATGATGTAGTTTTGTGCATCCATTCAGATTTCTATTTGCAAGTTATTTAACAGCCTGTTTGCAGGCCTGTAATTGGCCAATGCGGCTTTTGCGTCAGTGTTGTATCACGTATGCCTGTTGGTTTGGGATGCACTTGACAGCTCTTTACTTGTATTTTTTCATCTTTATTTGGTCAGAATCTTTTTCATAGAGAGTAAAGAGGGATTAGTAATGTCTTTCCAAAAGTAATATAAGGCATGGAGGCTGATGTTGGGTTTATTTGTTGTGCACTCGTCCATTTAGAAACAGTGTAAGTGTGAATGCATTTTCTTCCTTTCTTTTTTTCTTTTTTTTTCTTTCTTTCTTTTTTTTTTTTTTTACAAAAAAAAAGTTTACTATGAGAATATTTCTGGCTTATGTTTGTGTAATTGAAATTATTAAACTTTCAGCAGAATTTGTTATTGGATCATTACCTCATAATTAGCCAAATTATATTTGAATGTCGACATAATAAAAACTGGCATTCAAAGTGTAGAAATCCTGAAAGAAAATGAATATTTGGTATTTCTGATTAGGTCTGAAGTTGGTAAAAGATAAAAAAGAAGAACAAAATATTGCTGATATCTTTACAGCTCTAAAGGGAACTGTGCATTGTTGTACTCTTAATGTCTTCTTAAATGCAGTGAAAGTAAAGGGTGAATGAAGGTTAAACTATATCTTTTGCTTTGAAATTGAGGTTGTTCGGTTAAATGGGTTAATGAAAAAGTGCAGGTGAGCATTTCATCAAAAATTTTGTATATTGAGGTTGCTCCTCCTGTTACCACATAAGATCAAAAGTTTTATTAATAAGGATCCTGTTTTTTAATGCTTTAACCCTGTAATCTTTAACACAGTTGTTTAAGTTTTTGTAAGTGCTAAAAGCTTTCTCCCCTCAGCTGGTCCCTCAAGTATTACAATTACTTTACTCTCACTCAGATGAATACTAATGCCTTGAACCTTTAATGTTACAACCTTATTCACAATGTTTACTTCAAAAGTTAACATATTGCATTTGTGCTGAACCTTGAATGGTAAAGTTTTATTCATGTTTTTGCACCTGAGTTGACAGGGTTTTTTTATTTTATTTTATTTTTTTAAGAAAAATGAATACAATTAATTCAGTCATAAAGTAAAAACTTACATTTTAAAATACGAACTACAGTGATCTTTGCATTCCATTTAACTATATTTTTAAATGTAAAAACACACAATTTGATCTCTATAACACAGTAAAAACCTTGTTTGAACCACTAAATTTCTGCATTATGTTTCACATAACCTTGATTTTCAACTCCTCATTATTTTTTTTTATTTCCAAGGTTTAATTTGCCTTAAAACTTATTTATTGCTGCCTAGTTTGAATTTACAACCTTGCAACATTACAGCCCAGTTTCCACCTACAACCACTGACATTATTTCCCCATTTGCATGCTTCAACCTCATGGGCCCGTGACAGATAAAGTGGGTATCCAGGTCACATCCTGAAGGGCGCAAACAAAGCAAAGTGCTGACATATATACATGTCATGAAGCGCTTGCAAAGAGCCCAGGTTGGCTGCAGATGAGGCCCTGGGCCCCCGCGTAGGCAGACAGGCAGCTTGCTGAAAGTTAATGAGAGGTTAAACTGCAGATATTATGACCATCTTACATCACCTTTCCCAGCAGACCGGCCTGATGCCATGAAGCATCGTCTGGCTTCTTCGATTGTGGACATGCAGACCTCTGCTCCATTTTCATCTTCATAAATGTCCAGCTGAACTCAACCTCCACCACATGCTTCTGTCAGAGTTGGTCATGAGGCAAAACAAAACTTTATCTGCATTGTGCATGAGGCATGATCATTATATCACTGAGAGTAAAGAAACACAGTGATGTTGGGTTAAAGCAACATAATGTTTTGTATCTTCAGATGGTCACTGTGTCAGATTAGATGGCTGTAGAGTCAGACATTCTTGCCATGAACTTGCTGAGAGACAGACAACATGCTGGTCCTCAACTAATCAGAGCATTGTGATGGAGGAGCCAGGGATCAACTCACCGGAATGACAATGGAGAAATGGTGTCTGAACTGGAGTGAATTGTGTGATAATGGCTGTCTTGAGATTAAGAAAACCTGAAAATGGGAAAGAAAACAAGAGTGTGAGGTTTCCTCTCTTTTAAAGTTTCACCTCACAGCACACGGGGCATCTTTTTCCATCTTAACTCCTTCATGTTCTCGTGTCAGACTCGCTCGTTCTCCTGTTGGGATGTCATGATGCCTCCCTGATGGGGCATCGGTTGTTGCTGACATAAAGCATCTGTGCCTGAGGTATTTTCTATGAATGCCTCTAAAATATTTATTCCTGATCTTTGCTTTCAGTACAGTCCACAACAACAATAAAAACCTCTATCTTGAAATCTACTGTAATACTGTAATGTGAGACTCTAGGAATCCCCACACTGCTTTGACACATCACAGTGTGTTTGAGTTACTGTTTGAGCTTTGATTTTGAGGTTCTCAGTGCGCTGAGGTTCTGACTTTAGGGACAGAAAGTAAATAAGATGATGTCAAACCGTCTCTCTGAACGCCTGCCATTATCCTGCAGATTGGATTCTGGGCAAACATTTGTCAGGCTTCTGGGTAACACTTTCTCATACATGACTGCTGGTTTCATGGCCATCGGATTTACTGACTGTAAGAACAAACAATGTCCAGTTTTAGAGTAAACAGACCTGACAGAAATGTTGACCCACCTCTTTCTTTAACCATCGATGACAGTAAATATTAATACTAATGATGGTGTTTCAATACTTTCCCCCCCCCCAATCATGCTGTTGATTGACATGAAAGCATTTGTTCATTCATTTATTCATTTGCTTTTGTGTTGGTTATAATGTGTGATGGCAGCCCAGCACTGTAATCACTGACTCACACATTCAGCCATTTAGTGCCTCTTTCAATCACCCACTTTATTCAATAAATTCATTGATTTCTGAAATCAAACATATCATATAACATATGAGCTAATGCAGCAAAATGACTGGATTGTTCACATAATTACAGACACGGTACTGTATTAACTCATGCGCGACTGCCAAGCACAATCCTCAGTTCATTTGTTTGACTCAATTATTACTTGGTCAGTCAGTCATTCTGTCTTATTTTTTCAGGCATCTTCTATTTCAATCACGTTTTTTTTTTTTCAATGATTCATTAACATTCCTTCATTCATTTTCTCACTGACTCTCTTGTTAACCCTTTCATCCTTGCAGCAGAGAGTTGCTGTCATATCAGTGGATGTTTCCGCCTCCGTTTACACACTCAGGCAGATAAACAGACTGCAGTGCAAAGCCCCATCAGTTACCATGTATCCATGTGTACTAAATAAACCCATGTGTGTGTGATTAGCCATAGAGAGAGAAAGAGGGAGAGAGAGCAGTGTAGTAACAACAGCTTGCCTTGTCTTTCGCCCATGATGAGCTAATGAAGAAAATGGAGCGAACGCAGACTCGCTTCTGGACGTTTACATAGACAGACAGGATTATTCCGCCATCTAAAGCTCTCATAGAGCCACTTTTTAGACTTTTTAAGACGGGTTCATTGCTAACAAGAGCCAAAATTAGGATGCTAAATTTAACCACAGACATAAAGACACAAAAAGGTCAAAACCAGCCTGTGACATTCAAAATCTTGACATCCAACTGTTGAGGTTCAGCCGATAAGTCTGACATGTCGTTTAGACAATGTGATCCTAACATTCAAGGTTTTGTTTCTGACCGGGGATTATTGCTGCTTGTCTTGCCTTCTTACAGCATATCCAGTCCGTCTCTATGTTTAGCCATTAGAAAAGACAAATAAATATATATGTCCTAGAACAATACACACCTCTTTATTCAGCCCAGTGTTAAATTGTTCTGTGCTACCAGGTCATGTAGCGCACAAACACTATAAGGACTCAGAGGGAGATGAGAAAATTCAAAACAAAACAAGCTAAATACTTGAAGTCTGAAAATGACTATAATTACATTAAAGTTACTGTCCTCTCTTCTCATAATTGCTCTGTCCTACACTTTGGTTTTATCCACTCTTTCTTTTATTCACTTTTCTCCCCTCTATCCTCATCGTCTCCCCTACCTACATCTTTCCTCCTTATTTCCTGTTGTTTCCATGCGCCCCCTCCTCATCCTTTCCCAGCTGTTTCTTTCGTCTCTGATTTTTCCTTGTTTCCTCTTTCCTCCCTTTCCGTTTTTTTCCTCTGTCCCTTTTCTCATTTCTCCTCAATGACGACCCCATTTTTCTCCTTTATTCTCTCTATTTTCTCTTTCTTTTTATATGTCTTTTGACCTTCTTTCCATCCCTCTATTTTTCCATCCCCCTAGTTGACATCTCCTTTTTTCCTCCTCTGGTCTTTCCCTCTCTCTCTCCTCAATGACAGACCATCTGGCCTCAGCCAGGCATTTTTAATGGCTTCATTACGGGCCGCAGGATGCTGCTAAAGCAAGAGCAGTGATTCGCTGAGAGGACTGGTCGCTCTCTAACCTCCAGAGTTTGGGCGGTCCTACTGTCAGAGACAACATCTACGTTAGGCTACAGATTGGACGCTCAGTGCAACAGTCAGTGCAGATTCATATAAACACAGACACGGAGTATAATGGCTCTGTGGCTCTTTGCCTGCTGTCTCCTGTCTTTGCTGACTGACATTTATATGTTTCTGTTTTGTTTTCAGGTTTACAGCTTAAAGCAAGACACCCATGTTTGAATTTGTTTGTCACACAGGTTTCTGTCTAAGGGAATGCAAACTGGAATAAATCTAGTTAAAATAAATGTCATTTTTCCGTACCTTGTGTTTAGTTGCATCCGCTCAGAGGAGGTTTAAAATTTTTAGTCACACCAGCTGGTAAAACAGTAAAAGTCATTCCAGCACATCTTGTAATGTGCTGTGCTGCATGTGTTATGAGAGCTAGATAGTTGTTTCTTTCATGGCAAAAACTAAAAGACGAAATGTGTCTGTTGTAAAGTCCACCATCTTAAAGTCCACCTAAAATGAAAAATGTCTCTCTTATCCTTTCAGATCACATCCTTGCGTATATTGATTTACTACATGTCCCCCAAAAGTACATCAAAATTCTGTTTGCTTGTATTTTCAAATTAAAATGAAATCAAATCTTATCTCTGTTAAATAAAATATCATGTGACTTTCGTTCTCTTACCCAGAGGAATTTTGACTGATAGTAATAATATTTACCACCTGTCCAAAACTGTTTTGAAATTCAGATTTCAAGTACGCAGACACTGGGATGAAAGATCACGTTCTCTCACAGTGATTTACTTTCAAAATAAAATCTGTGGCAGGCAGAGTTGCCTTTGGAGCTTTTAGTCAAAAATTCGGCAGGAAGTCCAGACAATGTTGCTGGCAGCTTGACACAACCCTATTCTGCTGTTCAAATGTCCCTGATGTATTTATTTTTTTATGTTTGGGATTTGACAGCCTGAGAACAAGGGGGTGTGTTGGAGTGCATGTGAAAAGGGCCGTGTGTGTGTCTAACCCAATTCGCGAAAGTTGGCACCTCTGATTACAGGCTAAAGATGTTTGTAATGATCCATCTAGTCAAACTTTTTAATGATCAAGTCAAATTCCTCCCAACATTTTGTCCCACTTGTATTGCCTGTTTAAACGCCACCTAATGAAAGTTAGATGTTCTCAAAATGCCGTTTGAACTTTAAAGGTGTCATATTGTGCTTTTCTGTCTCTTTCAACTTTTAAATGATGAAATGAAAGAGCATTAGTGTGTCACAATGTGCTAGGCTTCTCTATAGGTTCATCTGGAAGGTGTGTATTTGAATTCTCCAATCAGAGCAGAGTAAGTCTTTAGAGGCGGGGCAGGAGATAAAAGACTCTCAGACAGAGGCAAAAGTGCTGTAAAAAAAACAGGGCTGCTGCAGTCGGCTGTATGAGAAAACAGATGAGGATTTTTTTGAGCATCAAAGAATGTAAACCTGCTTTAGTAGTAACCAAGAACAAAATATGAACCCAAAAAAATGAGCACAATGTGGCTTCTTTAATGGCGTCAAATGTTCCAATATTCGTGGGTCTTTCTGTTGAAGATAAATCACTCGTTGCCAACACATCACTGCAGGTATGCTGTGGTTTACTGACACTTCTTGTGAGCTACCTGCGGTTTTCTTGCCACCAACACAAATCTGCAGGTGTACTAACAGCTTTTCCTGCAGTTGAATGGAATGAACTGATAGTGACCTGCAGCCTCTGTGTGAAACAGAGGAGCTGGTAATGATGAAAGGCAGAATGAAGGAGATAACCACTCTTCTAATTAAGGACAATGGCCCTCTGGAGATGGGCACTGATATCTTACACTGTACTTTGTACTGGAGCATGTACGGCATCAGGGACGGAAATTAATCGAGTCTCCAGGCAAAAATCTCCTTGAAAGTTCATGAGATGTCTGCGAAACTGAACAATGAGGAAAAAGTCATTCTGTTCATTTTTTTTTCATCTAATTTTTGAAAAATTTTCTCCTTTTAAAGCTTCCTGTTCATTTTCTGCAGTGGGAAAGATAAAATAAGCATGCTTCAAAACAATATGTACTGTATTTTTTCTTTTTCTCACATTTCTTGTATAATCTGCCTAATGGAATATTTATAAAACATCCTGAATTTCACGACAAACTACCATAAAACCAGCATTTAACTACCTCAGTATCTAATTCCAATCAACATAATAATGGAGATAAAATAGTATTTGTTTAATGTTCAGTCATTCTTCACCTGTCCAGTAGGTGGCTTCGATTCTGCTGTTTTGCACACCTGTGTTTAATCCACTCATTAGCCTTTGTGACCTACATGCTGCTCTCTCAGCTGCATTCAATTACGTTGTGTGTATGTTAAAGAAGAGGTTTTGTTTTGTTTGAGATGCAAGGACCATGACGAAAAGCTGTATAACTAATTTATAGACTGCTGCTGTTATCGCATTAGCCACACTGCCTCCTGTAGTTCATGGTTCCAACTCTATCCGCACTGTTTCCTGTCTCCCTGCTTTTGACCTCATCACAGTAAGTCTCTTCCGCAGGATTTTGGTTCTGACTGTGGTCAGTGTGTTTACCTCCTGCTGGTATCTACTGTTGCATTCTGCTGCATAACTCTGACATATGGACGAAACTTTTTAAATAGGTACAAAAATGACATAAAAAATTTCTTATCGTGATGCAAAAAACTTCTTTTACATGAACAATTAGAGCGTAAAATCTGAAACAAGAACAAAAATACTGCATTTACATTTTCAGTAGAAATGACTGTTGTTAACAATAGAGTGTTTCACAGTCAGCAAAATGGCATCAAGCTGCAGTTGCTGACCCAGCAGTTACAAACTGTTAAACACTGTCAGCCTCCAGCTATTTGATATCTGTTTAACAGTCACATACTGTCTATGAAAAAAACACTGGAAGTCCTTATCTGTCGCATTTTACCTCAGGGCTGCTCATAACTCACACACACACAAAAAAGGGGAGTCAAGGAATGGATTTGTGAAGTATGTTTGATATTCAACCTAAAGTTGCTTTGCTTTTGGTCTTATTTTTCCTGGTGAGACATGGTTAGTCCACTGTAATTATGATTCAACTCAGTAAAAATAAATTTAATGTTGGCATTGCATGTTTCTGCAAACCACAGATATGTGAAACTAGGATTGTCAAAGTTAACGCAATAACGCATTTACGCAAATTCCTTTTAATGTACTAAAAAAATGTTAACGCACGATGAACATGCACATTCTTTTGGGAAATCATGAAGCGATGCAGCCACCACCATAGACATATGTAGGCCTACAAGATACAACTTAGGACAAGAAATTTGAAGTGGAGAAGTGAGTAGGCCTACATATTCTGGACATTATTTGTTGTAGTCTGTATTATACTGGGATACTATCACAAGGTTACCAGTGAGTCTTAGCAGTGACGATGGCTTGAACTGCTCCATGTTGGCGATGGCCAGTTTTAGTCGGCTGTTAGCTTCCAGGCTAGCTCTAATAGCACTCTGTACTTCGCTCGAATCACGCCCTAACTCCAATTCCTGACACCTTGTTGTAGTCTGTATTATACTGGGACACTATTATAGTGTGCTCTGACTCCTGAATGCAGGGTGAGTGTTTAATATGATATGAATAAAAGTTATTAGGACACGCAGACGGAGACGAGACTGAAGGAGCTGTTGTTGTTACAGTGACATGAGCAATTGAACCCTGATCACAACAGACCAAATATAGCAGAGCACCAAGTGCTTAATCAAAATATATCACATTATTTTTCATTGTTTTGGTTTGCAGCAGTAATAATGAACATATATTTGTATAAAGAAAGCATATTGTTCCACTATTATCTTGTTAAGAGTAATAAAAACTTTTTTAAAATATCACTTCAAGATAGATTTGGAACTGAAACAAAAATGTGTGAGTTAACTATGGAAATCATCAAATTAATCACAATTTAATATTTTAATAGTTTGACAGCACTAGTTGAAACATTATGTTTATATTAAAACTACATTTGTGTGGTTCAGGTCTGGCTTCTTGGACGCAGGAGCCACTTGGTTACGATTAGGAGAAGATCATGTTTGGAAAGCAGCTACTTAATGTCTTGATGTCTCCTCATAAAAACAACAAGTTGTGGTTGTCACTAAAATGGCTGCAAAATATCATATGGTTGATAAAATTACCCTATATAAAGCATTGGACCTTGATGAGTTTGAACACTGGTCTGCTCCAACCTTCGGGTTAAGAAAAAAAAAAAATCAGCTCATATAAGCCAAAATATAATCAGAACTGTCACAATGATGTTGAGCTGATGATGTGTTGACAAATGCAAAATGTACAAACTGTTCATTCTGGTTTGCCAAA
This sequence comes from Naso thynnoides, assembly GCA_029783665.1. Classification (NCBI taxonomy): domain Eukaryota; kingdom Metazoa; phylum Chordata; class Actinopteri; order Acanthuriformes; family Acanthuridae; genus Naso; species Naso thynnoides. The sequence continues at coordinate 26,630,111 of JAQLOL010000026.1, forward strand.
CTGTAAACTATATATTTTTTGTGGTACCCAGGCAGTCAGAGTGACTGTGAGTTATGAGCTGTGAACAGACTAAATGATTATAGAAACCATACAAACAAAGGCATCCTTCACATAAGGACTGACTTCCAGCAAAAACAAACAAACACATATTTTATTCTTGACAGTTAGAAACAAACGCATTAAACCCTCATTCATGCTGCAATCAATCTGCTTTTTTTTTCTAAAAATGTCTCGACAGGAGAGAAAATATTAGATGGAACGGTCGATGGAGTTAAGAAACAAGGACTGTAGACTTTGGAAGAGTGAGATGAGCTGAAAACCTGCACAAGCTGGATTATACACATAGATATTTACAATAATGCTAACACAGTACATAGCCTATGTTTTGTAGTAAAGGCTGTATGGTTTCCTCTGGGAGTTTCAGTGTAGCTGAATCACACTTCAGCTGCACATTTTTAGTAAGTGCAGGATCTGTGTGACTCATCTCAACGCATCATTAAAACCATCCAGGAGGGACGAACATGTTACATCATCACTTTGGCAAGTATCTCTCTCTTTCTCTCTCTTCACCTTCATCTCATTGCCTCTTTCCCATCCTGCTGTTTCCTGATGCTTCTCTTTTCACTACCTCCTGTCATTCCTCATCTCTTTTTCTTGGATTTCTTTCATTTTTTTGCCTTCTTTTTCCTCAAGAGACACATTCATAGAAAAATGCCAAAGAAACTTGCATATATACAAATACTTGTGCAAATATAGCTCAAAAACACAACTAATCTAAATATTAAAGAAACTGTTGGCAAGACAACCTTAACTTTTGCACCGTCTGTAGTGTAGCATGTTATCTTTAACTCAGATAAGGGAAACAGAAACCTGGAAACAAAACAAAACAAAAAAGGTAAAGAGCAACAGAATGAAAGGAGAGATGTCTCTTTTCTGATGTGTAAGATGTGCAGGAGCAGCTTCATTGCCAGTCTGGAAATCTTGGAATCAAACAAACAAACCCTCTGACAAACAACTGGCCTGACGGCACCACAGTAGAATAAGTACTCAGTACTACAGTGCAGAAATAATCTTTTACAATTAAAAGTCATGTGCTTAAAATTCTACTTAAATAACAGTAAAGTATTTGCAGCAAAATACATTTAAAATACCCAAAGTAAAAGTTCTCATTATGCTTAATGGCCCATTTCAGATTAACGGTTCTTCACCCTTACTGTATGTTACAGATGATAAAGTAAAGAGATACTATTAATGGCTTGGCTACCTTAATCAGTAATAATACAATAGAATTCATAAATTGATTGTGTCGCCTGTAGCTCAGGAGGTAGAGTGGACCGTCTACCATTAAGAAGCTGACTAATAAACACATTTCACATCTTCTGCCCACAAGCAGCGAAAAGATGAAACATAAGTTTACTGTTGCATCCTGACCCCACTGATGATCATCAGCTCATAGTCATCTCAGCATCATGCCCGAAACATCAAATGTGTCAGCCAATAGGAGTGCAGCTTGTGTGAAAAACACAGAGAAACCAGGTAGTAAAAAAGCATGTCAGTAATTCTGCATACTTACCTGTATTCCCACAATACCCGCAGGCCAGCTTTTTTGAAGAAAATTTTAAATTAGATACACGTTTCCTGTGAACAAATTAAAAGGTATGATGGGACTTTCATCACTCTAGAGTCCATCACTCACTGAACAGGAGAGCTCAGGTCTGTTGTGGGAAAGCTGAGCTCCTCTTGGCTCGTCTGGTTTGCTTCACAGAGCTGTTCCCAATGACCATCTGCAGTCTCGACATCTCCGGTCGTTGCCACAAGTTGTTACATATGTAAAGGTTAAGAAATGGCTAGGCAGGCAATAGTATGCTGTGTGAAGTCATGTTGATTTTAATCTTGCAATGGGATTTATTGTATGACAAGAAAAAGCACGTTTTCTTACTCACTGGGCAAATTGTTTAACTTAGAATGATAGCACAAATTTGTTCCTTAATTTTTAGTATATTGGTTGCTTTTAATTGTTAAAAGTGTCTGGTGACTCTGGATTGCTTTAACATCAAACACAAGTACTGCAGTATCGCTTGCAGCCATTTCTTTGCAAAAAGTACTTCATTTACTTTTCATTACTGAACTTGTTTCTGTTTTCAAAGAAAAGAGAATGTATCCCTGTTCTCTGTCAGTCCTTTTTATCCTCACCCCCTTTTCTTCCTTACTTCCTTTCTCTGTTGGTCTTTTCTTTTTCTTCAGAGCCAACACAAAGAGAGCAAGGGATGAAGAGGAAAGAGAGAAAGAAAGTGGAGCAGAGGCAAGAGATAAATCATCCTCCACCTTCTTCGGTTGGGGTTTTGTTGTTGCTCTCCTCCATCGTGATGAATCGTTCTCCTCCAAGAAAAAAAAAAAATGTGGAAAAACAAGAAAATGAAAGTAATAAAATACAAGAATGAAACAAAAGGCAGTCTCTCTCTCTTTCTTTATCCAAAAAAAGAAAACAACCCTGTGTCGGGTGGGATGAGGGCTATCCGAGGGATGATGGGATGGAGAGAGTGAGAGAACAGAGAGACGTTTGCTGTTCTTTCTGGGAGTTTATGAGCCATGAAGAGCTTCCAGGAAAGCTGAAAATGTTGCTGCAATCGTTCATCACACACTTTCAAGGATCTTCCGGTCTCCCCTCTTTCATTTCTCTCTCTCTTTGCACACATGCTTTTAATTCTCCTTTAAGTATACTTTTTTTAGTGAGTGATACTCACGTCTGCTTTTTAATTTTGATGAGTACTTCTACTTTACTTGTCTTTTTTCACAAGTATTTGAGTAAAAGCATGTGTGTTCTTTTGTCACCTGTGGTTACAAAATACTTTCACTCAATTTGTTTCCTTTTTTTCCCCCTTCTGTGTTCCCTAAAACACCTACAGAGGAAACTTTTACTGAACCTGTTTAAGGCCTAATAGCCATCGTCTCACACTGAAGACTGTATGATGCGATTTGATCGGTGAGAATTTGCTCTCAGTCACAGCGTTGGGTTTTAAATGAAAGTTGAGATTCAAGCCTCTCGATGGCATCAAATATGTCACGCTCGCTAACAGGATAATGGAGATAATAGGAGGCTAAAGGCATCCCAATTCTTAATGGTAATGTGATGGCACTGTGGGAACGAAACAGCACTTCAGGTGTAAAAATGTCAGCAAGCAGATGAATGCCCCAGTTCACATATCAAAGCGGTAAACAAATGAAGAAATCTCAGGGATGCTGGAAGCACACAGAAATGTTCAGTTTTTACTTAAGGGAAATTTAAGGGGAAATAAAGTTCAGTCTCAGTTCACAGTGTTAATCCAATCATTGAAATGGAGGATTTAAAACTCGAATGCACTTGAGGTGATTCTTAGTGCTGCTAATTGAAGCTAAGTACAGACTGTAGGCTGCAGATTTGGAGCAACTGACGGCTTCTTTTTTTTTTTTTTTTTTTTTTAGCGGCAAGCAAAGAAAGTCAGTTATTTTTATTCTAACTTTTTTCAGAGAAGATTTACTTTTACTGACTGACTCAAATTCATCAGGCTATTTAAAATGTGTCTGTGGGTTACATTTAACTTTGCCATGTTAGTCAGCATTCTACTGGTCCTACTGTTATCTGACTGCAAACTCCCCCTACATCAAATGGCTAACATGCTAATAATGAAACCTCACAAACTCAAACCAGCTCATATTCAGATGACATTCTGGTGTTAATGAAGTTGAAAATGTAACATTTTCTGCACAGTTTTTTTTTTTTTTTTTTTAAACTTGTGCGAACAAACCTTGCAGAAAGTAGTGAGAGGTTTATGATATGAATACAATTTTAGATCCATTGAATGGGAAATTGAGATCAACTTCAATTGACACATGTAAACTAAACATATTCTTATGTTCTCTGTGTAAAAGTAGGATTTCACATGGAAAATGTCCTGTCTCAAACATGTTGTAAGCTTGTGTTCTATTAAAATGTATCACAAATTTAACCACCTTTTCAGAAAATCAGCAAAAAGAAAATGTGCATTAGTGTGTTTTTCTATTCATTACGGTTATGTGAATATTAGGAGTTTGTTCATCAAGACAAGCTGTATGTGGTACAAATTTCCATTTGTGTCATTATACCCCTGCAGAAGAAGAAGGCGCACTGTGATGATGTAAGTAAAGAGCACAACTAAACAAACGGAAAAGAAGGAAGATTAAACCAAAACGTTTGATAAAATCTATTTTATTTATGTTTGTCTCTTGCATTAAAGTGGTCATCTCAAAGATTTAAGTTACAGTGTTCGAATGTCATGTTTGGCGATAAACTGTAATTGCAGGTGTGTTTTTGAACCTCATATCTTAGAGTTCATGTGGAAACTAAACAGTGTTGACTGTACGACATCAGTAGATCACCTGTTGGACCTGTATTTGTACTTGAACTGTTGTTGCCTGGATGCTGTATTTTCTCCTTGCATTGATCCACCATTATAACTCACAAGAAATGAAAAGTACCTATACTGGTCAGACAAAACTAAAAGCGAGTCTGTGGCGGTAGCTCCACCCACCATCTGGGCAGAACACCTCGCTGACTGACGTAAATGTGTCACTAGCTGTGTGCTGCTTCTGATTTAGCAGGGAAATGTCACCACAGACACTTTGATTGTGGTATTTGGCAGTGCAGTAAATACAAGTGTTTTCATCAGTGGGCCATAAGCTCAATCAATATTATTTTACCTCACTCTGTCATAGATAGTGACTTAACAGACATAAACTAGATGGAAGTCATTTCCACTCTAAGTCAAGGGAAGTAGCTGTTTCTCATCAGTCCACACTTTTCATGTGTTTTTGTCTATATTTTTGTCTGCTGCTGCCATGACGTAACCAGTGGAATGAAATGCAGAATTTTGATTGAGAATTTTGTCACATGATTTCTTGACAATTTATATATGGCAACTTTCCCACTTTCCTCAAGCTGAAAAAAAAAAGAAAAGAAAAAAAAGCATGCGTGTTGTGTTAAAAAATGCACATAAAATCAGACTGATGCAAACCCACCAAATGTCCCATCTTTCCTTTCATGGTAGACAGACATGAGCCTTAGTTTTCTCATTGTCACAATATGTTGCTTGTACGTTGAAGTTCAAACCATTTCATTAATATTTTGAGGAAATGTTGCCTTTTGCAACTTATTTGATCTCAACAGTAATAGCTTATTTTCTGCTGAATATTTTGATGTCAATGCAGGACAAATAAGAAAAACAAAACAGAGAAAAACAACATAATGGGAATAGCATGTCTCTGTGGAGGAAAAATGTTATATTTCGGGAGAGGTCGAAGAGAATGAGGCATTGTTTAGCAGCTTTGCACCTTTTCTGTTTTAATGCAGGAAGGCTGGTGAACAGCAGCCTCCGGTGGGCTCAGGTGAACGCTCACCACAAGGGAAATAACACTCGTCTAAATAATGGAAAATAGAGGCAGGACAGGCAGGGCGAGAGGATGAGGGATGGAGCAGAGAGTGGAGATAGAATAAGAGAGGAAATCAAAGAGAGAGAGATTAGGAAGGTAAAGGAATGCACAAGAGAGGAGAAAAACTGAGATAAATTCTGAGAGATGATAATGAAGAGGATAAATACGGCGAAGGACAGAGAGGAAAGAGAAAAAAAAGTATTACAAAGAGATCAAATGAGACAAAAACAAAGAGAATGATGCAGAGGATGTGCAAGAGAGAGAATAACAAAAGAGACAAACAAGAACTGAGCAAGTGAGATTTAAAAAAATGCGCAGACACAAAGACACAAAAGACAGGTGAAAAGAAGATCCAAGAAATGAATTCACATAAAAGAGAACAGAGAAAGGTCAACGCAGGAATGAAACAGTGCAAGAGTGAAAAAATAAATCCAAAGGTGGCTGAAAATGACTAAAATGGTAAAAAATAAAATCACATGAAAGAATAATATTTAGAAGTCTCAAGAAAAGTAAACCTGGCGGCAGGAAGAGCGGGCAGACAGAAATAGAGATGGACAGGGGAAAAAAGAGAGCAATGGAAGAACATCAGATAAATAACGAGGAAAGTCAAGACAGAAACAAAAGAGTGAATAGAATAGAGCAGTCACAGAAATCTAAAGTAAGATAGAATAACAAAAAAGTGATGTCTGAAATAGAGTAAAGAACATGGCGGAGGCAGACATAAATTAGGAGAAATCTTGCAGCAGAGGAACATTATGTAAAAACGAGGGTAGGTAAAATAAGAAAGGCTGAAAGGAACAGAGAGAGAGAGAGATGGTGGGCGGAGGGAGAAGCATGTCACCTCCCACAGGTGAACACTGCAGGGAGCAGCAGCCTCTGTTAATGATGGTGTTAATTAACAGTGTGTGAGATGTGCTGATGTGGCAGCTGTCGTGGCCGTTTATCATCTCCTTGCCCTCACGTTGCTGCTTATTTTTTGCATTTGTCTTGTTTTATGCAGTCCTGTGGCTCTTTAGATTGCTGAGCCAAAGAATCTGAATTCATTACGATAAATGTTAAAGCTGGGGATCCAGCAGAGGAAATGTTGTATGGTACCAACATGAAGCCTCCAACTTTGAAACTGAGCTTCTGTTCAATTGATTAAAATAAATAATAGTTTACCCTAAATATTTACTATCCTTTAAAGCTGAGGTCGGCAGTTTATCTCTGGTGTCATCTGGCAAAAAATTCCTGAAAACCCTTTTAGCATATTGTAATTCAGGTGGTCCGAAAAGACACTACACTTTTGCACTTCTCTTTGGCTTCATATTCAGACTGTGACAGGACTTTCGGCCAATCCACATGCAGCATAAACTTGATATCACTGCAAGCTGATTGGCTGTTAAAACAAGTGATGTGCATTACATTCTAACACTGGCCTTTGACTTTCTCTGTTTGCATTTCTTCTGGTCATTAATGTTTGGTGTAAACTGGCCTTATTTTATTTAAGCTCTTGTGCTGAAAAATAAAGGGTCAGCTGTTTTTTTTTCTTTTTTTTTTGTAGCATCTTTTTTGAATTAAAGATAAACTTTGCTGAGTGTCAAACGGGGTAGCTAATATTGCTAGCAGTTTCACTATTTCCTGTTGTCACAGAGTAAAGGCCTTTTGTCCTTCGTTACAGATGTATTATGTGTTGTATCAATGTATGTTATCAACAGCACATTCTGATTTTAATTACAGCTGCAACTAAACATCATGCATGGACAAATACTGTATATTGCACCATGAAGCACAGGAAATAGGCTTAAAAGTTAAGTCTAGATTTCAGCTTGAATATGTCTGATCAGTTGCATTGACATTTACAGTCGCACGAGACCCCACAGAGAATGAAAAGATAATTCTGCAGAGCCATGCAATGACAAATGAGGTTTATTTTTTTCTAAATGGCCTGTTAAACCTTTTGTGTGTGAGTTTGTGTGTGTGTGTGTGTGTGTGTGTGAAGCACTTAAAGAGGTGCCAGCTACCTCTGCAACATATCTGCTTTCCCTGCTTATCTTCACATGTGAACCTCGTCATGTCGTGAGCACTGTACATCCTGAGGATTCATGTCTGTATAATCCGAGCAGTCAATAGACTCCAGCTGTGGGTGACTCAGCTCTTTTTGCGTAACATGGCCTTGGGTCATCACTATATTCTCCTCTTTGTGTGATCTGGAAAAATCCGTGGATGTGGAAGCTCTCAGTGGCTGCATGAGACCGGGCTGCTTCCTGTTTTCAGAGGGACACACGTGAAACATACATGTGTGCATGCAGCTCTTTTATCTGATGCTTTACAGCCTTTTCATCCTCAACATAATGCCTGATGGAACCTTTCTACAGCTATATGATAACACACAGACTTTATGTTTTCAAGTTTTATCTCTGTGGACCACTGAGTCAGTCATGAGAATGAGATGTATCATCACGTTTTTGCAATACTTATCAAACTGAGGAGTTCGGATATCACGTCTAGAGCTGGCTTCTCATTCGTAGAAGGAGGGGGTGGAGGTCACAGCGAGGCAAGACAGCTTCCTGACAGCAGACTGGCTCAAGATTACCTCCAGACCAATGTTAGTTTGAATACTTAAAGCAAAACCTTTTTTTTTTTCTGATGCTAGCCAAGTGTTTTTTTGGTGCGCATGACCTGACTAGGTTATCCACAGAGTTATTGCAATATAATAAAACAGGTCAAAGTCAGTGTTGATGGAAAATGATGACATAGCAGCACGCAGTCAGACTGGATGACAAATATAATGGCATCCTCAAAAATAAAATAATTTGTTGAGCGACGCTCATCAAAGTGTCAGACTTCCTGCCATAAATCAGGCTGAGCAGTGCAGTTACCTGCTCTACATGCAGCCTTTAGAGCTGTTCACTGTGATATTTGTGGGCTGAAAATGTGTTTAAATTAGCAATAAAGATCAGTACGGTCAAGTGTTTATTTGTCTTTGTGCTTCTCTTCTCCCAAACATCTTGTCTCACTTTGTGCTGTAAACAAGATGCGTCACAATCATCTCAACTCCCCATAAGATGTAATTCGTCTCAATGCTACAGAGACATCGACACTGGACACCTTGCTGTTGTTATGGTGCTGCTGCCAGTTTATTGTTTAGCTGCCAATCCCAATGGAACCTTTTCCATCTTATGATTCAGGTGCCGTCTGTTTCTTTATCTTGTGCCAGACAGAGAGCGCTGCCAGACTGACTGACTGCTGTCTGCAGGAGGCAATTATTACAAGATGTCTATCGCAGGAATTGGCTCAGGTATATAAAAAAAAATCATGTGGGGTTTGGATTTATTGATAAATAGGGAAAATACACATTAAATAGGTGAAGTTTCAGTAGATTACTTTAGCTTTGTTTTTTTACAACAATAGCACTGTTTCATCATCTGTGAATCTGATGCAAGTTTCTTTATTTTCACCTTGATGCAGTTTTACTGGAAGCCATTCTGCTCTAAAATAACTCAAAAACAATTGCTGATATAAAAACTTTGTATGTATTTTCACTCGAATATAATCATGAAAAAGAATTCTGAAATTTGAACACTTAAATACAAAACCTTAGTTGCG
>JAQLOL010000026.1:26664642-26674882 GCA_029783665.1 Naso thynnoides
TCAGTGAAAACAGTGTTTAATGGAATCAGAGCAGTGGATCACAACACAAACCACAAATAATACTTACTAAGTAATTTGTTTGTGTGTGTGTGTATGTGTGTGTGTGTGTGTGTGTGTGTGTGTGTGTGTGTGTGTTGGGGGGTGGTGGTGATGACACTCAATATGATATTGAGTGTTTAACACAAAAATGCATGCTTCAGGGACTCAAAATGACAGACTAAACATTAATATTTTATTGCTGTCAAACACAACAGTTCATTTTAAGGTAGTCAGCATAAAACCTACCAGAGTTCTTATCATTTTTTGATTGTAGATGGGTAGATTACTGCTTCATAAGAAATTATAGTACATGTTTTATACTGACTTCATGTAAACTGTATTTAATTCCTCTTAGCACCTTCACTGTTTCATATTATGTACATTATTTACACACCTTGGAGAAAACTGCAGCATGAGTGCAGGATAGATGCAGAATGTTTTCTACCCTGCCTCTAGTTCAATTACTTCAGCTGTGGTGATACCAACCTGAAATGTTCTCAGCTCAACAGCCTGCAGCGAGCCAGCAGACTGTTCACTTGCAACCCAACTATTGTGATGTATGGAGTGTAACACCAAATATAGTCTTATCTCCTGACTCGCAGCTCAGCAGTCTGGCAGCCTGCAAAGTCACAGCCAACCAGTGCAGTGTTTGAGTGTGTTTGCTGCTGCTGCGCCTCGCGGCTGCGCTGCCTGAGTGTGTTACAGTGATCGCATGACATTGGGGACGAGTATTTTGGCATTGAGTCACAGGGGGAATCCTCTCCTCCCTCCCCACGACCACTCCCGTTGGAGGAGAGGCGTCTGCCACCCAGTCCCCATTGACAGCACCAGAGGCTCAGGCTCTGCAGTCTTATTTATAGGCCCATCCCATCCATGGCTGCTGCCATGGCCAATCTGCGTGACTGCGGCCCAGCGGCAGCGGATTTAGCTGCGTTTTCCTGATGGGATTAGCAGTGACATCACGTTTGGAATCCCTCGAAGCAGCCAGGCGGGCCCTTTTGCTTCTCCTCCTCCTCTTCATTCTCCTTGCATACTGAACGTAGATGCTTGCTGTGTACACTTGCGATCTGTTGAGAATTTGCCATCTGCTCCCTGCACACTGATGGAGCGAGGCCCATTAATAATAAGCTAACAGTAGCTACACTGAGCGTAACAGCAGATGATGCCGTGGCTCATAAGACTGGCAGGGATCTTGTTTTTTTTTTACACGCATTTTGGGGCTCCATGGACTTTTTTGTTTTGTTTTGTTTTCTTGAAGTATCTTGTTTGCATTTCAAAGTCACTTCTCCAGCGTCTGATCATGTGAGCGCCAGTAACCAAACAGGACAAATGTCGATGTTGTAGAGCTAATTGATTCTTGTGCCATTAATCAGTGTCATATATACTTCGGCTTCTCTTCCTCACTGGGGTTTGTGATCAGGCCCTCTTGACATGTAAAATGGGAGATCCCTCGAGTCCAAGCTGTCTTATGAAAGATGCCTTCATTAGCTTGGCCTCTAAAACACTTTCATCAATCAGGACTCAATGAACAGCTTCACGACACACAACACGACACACTCGTTTTGTTAGTCGGGCTAATGCACTCATTCCAAACTAGTTTTAAAAGACGACAACGATGTGACTCATGAATCAGCTCCTACTGTGCTGTGTGGCTCTCCCACTGATGTTCCCTGGGTCTGTAGTCACGACTACATGAGCTGTGTTTGTCCCTGTAGTAAAAGCTTGTCATGTCTGTGTTCTTGCTGCCTGGTGTGAACGCCCCGTGAGCTTTTAATTTTCTCATACATGCAGTAAAGTGTCCTCTGTGTGACCAAAATCTACCCAGCACAAACTCAAAAGGTATAAAAATGCTGTATTTGATGAAAAAAAAAAAAAAAAAAAAAAAAAAAAAAAAACAACGAAAAAAATTATTCAGTATATTTAACGTGAAATATCATTGATAAAAATACAAATCTTGGTCCTTTTGGCTACTCCAATCACCACAACTGCATGATTAGTTAAAGTTAAAAATTGAGATGGTTCATCACAAGGGGCTATCCTCTTAATAAATAATTTCTAAATTAAAATTAATTAAAGGGGCAAACCAGTCTCCTTTTGGCTTCTCACCATTAGACCACCACAAGATTGCCCCTATCTTTTACAAATATTGTTAAAATTCAGCCATATGTATCCTTCAGTAGATCTTAGACTGCATTTTTAAACCCCATTCACTGCCATCCATGTTTAAACAGAGTGTAGAAACACTGTATGGAAGTTGATAGGTGTCAGTAATACATTCTTCTTAAGAGATTTATTTCATTTATTTGGTCAAAAATCTCCAAGTGAGAGTGAGAGGGGAGACGGAAATTGATATGAAAGCTATTACGACTGGTGCTTCCTTCCTAGATGGAATACTAGCGTGAGGAAGGATTTTGACACAGATGTTCTTTTTAACTAACGTCAGACATTTTCATGTGCTTTCTATAATGTTTATTGCACGCAGATAGAATGTAAACAAACGCAATATCTCATAGGTTAAACTATTTTGGCAAAGAAAGGTTGGGCTTTATGTAACCCTTGAGGCTGATGTTGACAAAGACAATGACATATAGTAATAGAGGCTATAATCCTTTAAAGCAACAAGCCTCACATATATGTTGATAACAGCATAGACAGAAAAAAAAACCCTCTGTCAATTAAGTTCACTATTAAATATTCAGTGAAACTAATGAAACCCAAAATGCAATTTAATCGACAGATCACAGTTACAATTTAGAAACTGAGAGCAAATCAGATTTTTGCTTTAGCAAGTGTTGCTTTCAGTCCCTTGGCGCAACATGTCCCATCATCCTCCTCTCTTGGTGTTGTTGCATGGCAACATCAGCTTATTGAGCCGGCCGTGGTGAAACCCTGAGACTTACTGCTCCTTTGCTGACTTCATTGATATAACTCTGTGAGATAGATGGCTCTGCCTAATCCATAGCAGAGGAGAGTGCCAGGGCTGTGGCTCCATCCTTTTGGTGGGGGGGGGGGGGGGGGCAAGGCGGCGTGATTCAGTGTTTGACTCTCTGTCTCCACGCTGACAAAGATCTCAGTTTTTTATGTCACAGAGCTCCATTTGCATTTTAATGGTGTGTGTCGGGGCTTCCGTCAGAGCCCGCTGGCTGTTCTATTACTGTTAAAGTCTTTCAATTAATTATGCAAAATGTTACGCATCACAAAGGGTGGGTGGGGCACAGTCCCTGCAATTAGCGTCAAGAGATCTTACATCATTATTGGAGGGCAGAGGTGCTTTAACAGCGTAGATTCAGCTGTTGATCTATGCAAAGAAAATTGGCCAGTTCACTTATTTATTTATTTTATTCATATTTAAAGATTAAGATTTCCACAACTGAGTAAAGAGGGAATATGTTTTAATTAACTTTGCATATAGTCATGGTCCACTGTTGTTTCTTTTGCAGAGAACTCTCCTCCCTCTGCAATTAGGCTGGCAGCAAGCCTTGATCTCTCTGAGCGATATGGTTTGGGAGCTGTGTGGTTCATGAATGAACAAGCTGCTAATCCAGTGAACTTTAGCAGTCCTGATGGTATTTACCCAGTCAACACTCCAGCAAATGGAATAGATGTTTCTGCTAAGTGTTTTAATGTGCTGCGGTCTCTCCATTAATAAGAGACATTCACATAATCACGTTGACTTTGCGAGTCTCAGCTGTGGTTTTTCCTTTGTGAATGAATGTGATGATGATGAACTCTTACTTCATTTGAGCACCGTTAATAATAATGGTAAAGTCCATTTACTCAAGAACTTTACTCAGTTATGTAAAGGTATCTGAAGGTTCTTGCACTTATTTTCCTTTCATTGACACTTTCGCTGATATTCTACTTTTCCTGCAGTTTGTTCAGAGGAAACTATTTTACTTTTTACTCCACTGTTATGTACAAATGCTTATGATCAATTTATGAAATGCATTGTACATAATAAAGTAGCTGGTTTTTAAATAAGTTCAAACTAACACCACCTCCACCAGTAAGAAAGCAGATGATCCTGACCTAATTAATAAAAATGATGCAGCTTTATGTTTTTTGGAAAGGAGCACTTTTGAATGATGTTGTTTGTTTTGGGGTGATGTCCAGTTGGGATATTTTGCCAGTTCTATTACGCAGCATCTGTGAGTTTGGGCATCCCAATTTTGAGGGTTACTGTTGCCAAGAGTAATAATGATGTGGAAGTAAACAAAGAAAACAATGGAATAAAATGCAATAAAACAGAACATGTTTGTTCTCCAACTTCCTGACCAAATAATCTGGAGAAAGTAGTCGAGCATGGAAGATGGTTCTTGCATACTCATTTACAAACTTTTGTTTTTGATTAATATTATTTTTACCAAATGGTCTGTTTCATAAAATGTTACTGACTTAGACTACTAACACAGGGTAATAACTCAGAATTTCATTAGAATGAGCTAAATGTCCCATGTTGTGATCATCATGATGTGAGGTAATGTGTAATGATAAAGAAGCAGCAGATTTTTGGTTCAATGAGTCAAAAATATGTCTGCACATTCAGTGAAAATCTTCTTTTTCTTTTCCCACAGCAATGATTTCATCTCTTGCAAAACACGTTTATCTTAATAAAGCTTTATTATAGATCATCTTAATATTTCTTTCTGTTTGGTCCAATTGAGATAAAATGATGCAGCTGTTGAGGAAAGTTTGCTAACATGAGACAGAAACAGTTCAAGTTTGTGCAGAGACAGTCAATCAACATGAACATGAAGTATCATTTCACGAGAACATGTGCAGTTGTGTTACATATAAAGGACACGGATTTTCTTTCTTGGAGGCAGCTTAGATCTTTGTTGAAGTTTCTCTGTTGTTAATGATGAACTTATTAAATTACATATTTATGATGTCCTAAACCCCTTCAGGCTTTACATCGGCTTAATGCAACTCTATACCTCTATCTCCACCCAACCCTCCACTTCTTTGACTTCAGCTTCAAATCTGTTCATCAAACACACAAACCTCATTGGCTGCTCTTTTTTTTTTCTGACAAAATGCTTTAGGTAACGTTTGAAAAACTTTCCTCATCAACAGCATCAAGCTCTCAGCCTGAATCATCATGCGACTTAACTGGCTAACTTTAGCTTACAATGTTGGTAAAAAAAAAACAAAAAAAAAAAACAAAAAAAAACAACTGACTTGACAAGGAGTTTACATCCCCCTGTCATTGATGATGATAAACCTCTGAATTCACAGCAGGGCGTTCACATCTGCTGCTTGTTAGTAGTCATCAGGTACTCCCGAGAATTGGGCAAGAATTTATATTATCCGTTATAACATATTATGAATAGATTTAACACATTATAACACATTATGTACACATTTATAATGCATTATATGTGATAATGGTTATGGTCAGGGTTAGGGTTAACCCCAATCTTGCCCCTAACTATTATTATACAGCATTATAAGAACAATACAAAGTATTATAAGTATGTTCATAATCCATTATAGATGGATGCTTTAAGTAAAGTGTTAACCCACGATCATTTCTCATCAAAACTTCTCAACTACAACCAGTAAAGAGGTAACTAATGTAGGCGGGAGCAACTTAAATAGATGGAAAAAGCATTGTGTGATTTCCTCCGAGAGGCTGTTTACAAATGAGCCCCAATCTGATTGGACCAAACCCCCAGCAACTCGTCTGAAACGCAGATACAGTTTGACTGCAGGAACAACTTTCTTGCAGGCACAACAGGAGCCTCTCCCTAAATACTTCCAAATTGTTTGTACTTAATAATACATAATGGAAATCATTGTTCAAACAAATCTGTATCTGCTCCTGTGAAGGATTTCCACACTGTTAATTGCAGTCGAGCATTGGGATACACAGTCGTGTTTTTTTTTTTTTTTCTCTGCTGCATGTCTGCTGCTTTGGCGCCACACACTGCTCAGTGTGTGACATGCCAGTGTCCCCAGCTGCATCTGCTGCCGATGCATTGCTGCTGCTTTATTACTGCACCATGCTAACAGATGGAACGATTAGTCTACACCAATGCACAGTGTCAACTTGTGGTATTGATAGTGGATTAGTCACAGACTGGAGAAAATGCCACCAAACTACTTAAGTTAACAACAATTACTGACCAAACTGTTTATAAGTCTGCATGTTGTTTGAGCCGCTTCACATGAAACGTGTCTTTATGTCACCACAGAGCTCCACAGCCTGTACCTGAATGCCGTCTTGCCCTTCTTTTGGGGGGACTTTGTCCGTTTCACCCGTTTCTGTGGTGGATCTTTGATCTGAACTGGCCTTCAGGCTGCATGGCTCTGATCTGGGGCTGATCGGGGCCTTCAGGCGTGCTCTGCAGTTGATCAGGTCCTCACTCTGTGGCTCTGTGGCTCTTTCTGTCCTCGGGCGCTGCAGTGGGCGCACTCAGTATTCAGCTCAGAGTCCACAGCGGACGGCCAGGGGAAGAAATACGACTCCACTGTCACACTTGGCTGATGTCCCTGTGCTCCTCTACTCCCTCCCTCATTTCTTCCCTCCCTCCTCTCGCTCTTTCTCTCTGGCTCAATATCTAACTCGTGTCCTATACGAATGGGGAGTGTTTCTGTATGTGTGCAGTGCAGATGAGAGGTCGTTTATTGTGTGCAAGCGTCAAGGAGGAGGAGGAAGGAGAGGGGAAAAAGAGATGAAAGGATGCAGGGGATGGTGCAAAACAATGATTAATACACAGGAAAGCATAGCGAGTGAGACGGAGAGACAGATGGAGAGAAATTAGGCCCTGCTTTGGAGTATAACCGGTTTTCCTATGAGCCATTGTCTCCCTCTGCGCTGCCTCAACAACCCACATCCATTGTGTTTTTCTGTGAGGCTAAAGCAGGAAATGAAGCCTTCACACACTGTGGCTCAATATAACAGACCTCTAAGTGCACTTATACGTCATTGAATCACTGGAGACATCTCGAAATTTGTATCGCCATAAACTGCAGGCTTTCATAAACGATTCATACATGAATGGCCGTCTCACTGCAGATTCAATTTCAGTTATTGTGGAGAAGGAGTTCAATCTCCCTCACACATGCACCGCCTTTAATTTATTTTTCCGTATCACTCAGTATCTTTTCTGCTCTTTGCTCTCCATCATCTTCCACTATTCTTCGCTGCCATACAAACATAAATTCTCCCTCAGGGATCAACAAAGTTCACTTTATCTGTATGTGCTGGAGCTTCTGAGTAATGCTGATAAGTGCTGCATGCAGACAGGGACGGCTCCAGCAGACAGTCGGAGAGGAAGGTTCGATTTATGAAAAATAGGATGTGACAAAAATGAAGCCATATCTCCAATTATTTTTAGGTTATTGTGTAAAATTGTCTGAAAATGAATAATCGGTTTCTCTGAATTGAATTTTCTTGCAGTTTTGCGTTTTGTGAGCATCAGCAGATGTTTGTATTTAACAGCTCTGACAGCAAACTAATTGAAAATAAAACTAAACTGGAGTGTAGAGTGTAGAGTGAAATAAATTAATTTTCTGCGTGTGTTTGTGGATGTTTGAGTTTGTTGACGCAGTGTTCTTTTATATTTATTTCAAATCAATTAGCTTTATTGCAAGTTTATCTTGGTGAAAGAAAGACATCCAGCAGTTTAGCACATACAGCTTATATATATCTGTGTTAATAAATGGAGCGCAGAGGTTGGTTCCATCTGCAGCTTGAAAAAGACACACATACTGTTTGTTGCCATTATACTGCGTAACTCTGGGGATTGAGTTTTTAATCTGAAAATTCAATTAAGGAGTGAGGACAAAACAAACTATGGCTCAGTCTGAGGGGGGGGGGATCAGGATATTAAAAGGTAAAGATATAAATTAGGCAGTGGAAATCAACATTATGTTGCTTTTTCACTTTAAAATAGCAATTTTAAAATTATTTCAATGTTAGAGTGATTTGTAACAAGTTGACTTGCCTCAGATTCTGCCTCAGCCAGTTGTCCCTGCTGTAGCTTCTTGACTAGTTACTTTCAAGTCGTGCCTCGCAGTCTTGAAGCCAAAATTAAGCAATGCATGTTATTACATTACACAAGACAGTGATTAGTGAAAAAACATGTCATATTTTATGGAGAGAATGTCCTCTGGTTTTCCCTCTGATGTCCTACGACTCCCACCCTCAACTCTGTGAGGTTCCTGAAAGCAACATGTCAGCTGCTTGCTGCGTACCGAAGCTGCAGCTGCAACACCGGGGAGTGTAGGTGTTTTGCTATTAGAGGTGGTTTGACTTGCCCGCACATGGAGGTGCAGCACCAGAGTGGACACTAGAACCAGAGCCAAGAGTGGACAATGTAACTGGAATCAATAGCTTCTACCAACTTCATGACAGAGGTGAGGATACTGAAAGAGGATGTTGATGGAAGAAAAACTGCAGAGAAATGAATTCTCAGTGTTGCTTTAAAGAACATGGGCGTGTGGAGAAGATGAACCAGGATCCATATCGTCCACTAAATCCTCGAGAGATTAAAAAATCAAATAACTCTGCAATTTTCATCTGTAGCCCTGACTCCCATACCTGCCTGGTGGTCTTTGGTGGCCCGTAAAAGGCACAGAGATGATATAACAATAGTCAAAATACAGAAGAACAATACCGGTCATAGTTGTAACATTTAACTTGTAGTGTCTTCCAACACTCTGGAAGTTGGTTCTTTATTTCCCTGCTTTATTTAACCTATCTCTCATGGCACAGTATTTATTGTCACCAAAGTATATCAAAGCTAGCTAGCAGGCTAGTAGGATAGACTTTACATCCGAGTGTTGTTTTTAATAAGTAATTCAAAGATTTTTTATTCATAACCTCCAAAGACTTCATTAAACGCTCACATGAAGGAGAGACAGATGTCATTAAAGTGTTCATGTAAACTAGTAACATCCTGATTGCAAAGCCATGATGAGTACTAACGAAGAGAGGAGACTGTTGTTTCACAAGGCGTCATGTACCAAACTCAAAAGCTTTGTTTTCTTTTGGTTTACACCTTCACTTTAAAACCTAGGATGAAAGACATGGCTTAAATCTTGCAAACTAAAATACTCACAGTGTTCACACAGTCTAATAATATAGCTGTGTCTTATTACTTGAAAGAAGAGTGAATGATTGTTGATGATTGTGAAAGACAAACCGCAGCAGCTGGCAGAGTAACTGCTAAGTCACTGCTATTGATCAGCAGCCTCATCAGGCCCTGCAGCTATAATATATTGTGGTAATTTTGTACAAGGGAGCAGGAAAAATATTACCTAATGTGCCTTTAAATATTCTGCTAGGTGATGAAACATCGATTTGAGAGCAATGGACAAACCAGTCAGCCTGCACAAGCAGGTGCCTCGATGTTAAAACAGAGCAGAAACAAACAAGAACCTTATATTTTTATAATTTGTTGCTCTTTTGTTCTTAATCTCTCCTTTGTCTCTGTCTATCACTTCACCACATGACATCAGTGAGCAGGAAGCTGCCAAGAAGTCCTCATAGAGGCTGGCAGTGTTTAAATTTGCCCTCACATTTTTGCTGCAGATTGAAGCTGGAGCCTCTGCAACAAGCAAGGGCTTTCTGCCCATTTTCCAGCCCAAGCGCTGCCTCCCTGCCCGACTCTCATGGGCCAGTGATAGATTGCTTTCTCTCTGCCTTTGTGCTGGGAAATTGCTTTGTTTTGTTAACAGTCTGCCTCTGCTCCAGCCCAGACAGCAGAGATAGTGCGCCTCCTTTCTTCACGTATCGGCCGAATGTATTTTAAACTGGCTTAAAATGAATTACAGATGATTATGTAAGATGGAAGAAGATTGAAGGGACACAGAAAAGTATGTTCCAATTGAGGAAAAGATGTCTGCATTAGGTATAAAGAGCAAATAAATGAATGTGAAATTATATTTGATTTTGTTACTGTAATATGTGTCTTTTATAAAGAACGTTGAGTTTTAGAATTCCATTTATTTTAATTAATTAGCTTCTGGACTTTATTATAGATTTGTCAAAACCTTATTGTATGTATTAGATGTATTAATGGACTTGAAAAAAGTAAGAGATTTCAAGTAATCTGGCTGTTAGCGCCCCTTACTGTCACAATTTTTTGGCAGTTTTTTATCACAACAACCAGATGCCCTAAACGTATAAACAGATAGGCTACAAGAGAGAACAAATTAAAAAAAACAAACAAACAAACAAAACAAAACAAAA
>JAQLOL010000026.1:26674982-26689787 GCA_029783665.1 Naso thynnoides
TGTGTGTGTGTGTGAGATAGAGAGAGAGAGAGAGAGAGAGAGAGAGAGAGAGAGAGAGAGAGAGAGAGAGAGAGAGAATGTGTATGAGACGGAGTATGAGAGTGACAGCAACATTTGACAGTTTAGCCCCATGGTGTTTGAATATAATGGCCTTTGTGTAGCCGGCTGCTGGCTCAGTATCTCACCTTTTGCTCTCATACATACCAATGGGCATCTATTGTTATTCATGGTCTGTGCAAACTGAGTCAAGGGCAAACATGCTTATGCAGTGGAGAGAAAAAGAATTAATCTTTAAAAGCAAGACGTCTGTGGTTACAGCTGAGTGCATTTAATGAGTATTTACGCCATCTAATGGAATGCAGTGTGTGAAATTAATGCAGGTTTTATGGAAGCCTGCTAGCTCCACAGCTAGCATGAAAACAGACCTGGTTTTGCCATTGAAGCTGGACTGGCTGTGACAGGTGTGGCCTGACATGGCCTTTAGGATGGAGAGACTAATGCTAGTGTAAGGTTGGAAGTGTGGAAATATGAACAATGTGAAAAAAAAATCAAATCCAGTTCACCTGATTAGATTAATAAAGGAGGTTATAGTTTAGTTTGTATCCTTGTCTCTGTCTCATTTGTGATTCTTATCTGTTCCTTTCTGATGCTGTTTCTCAGATCTCAGTCCTCGACCATCTGTTGATCTAGTTATTTACAACCTTCCTGCTGACGGAAATTTATTAGTGTTTTGTTTGTTTGTTTTTTTCCTTTAATATTATACAGATGACACTCCTATGAATCTCCACTTTCAGCTAAAGTACTTCAGCTGTTGTAGACAATTACATATCGACTTATGAGACTGGATAGCCAATAATTCTCTTCACAACAACTTCACAACCCATTCTTTTTCCAAGATGTGGTATGCTCACACAGAAAAAGAGCAAATCTTTGCCTCAGGCTTCTCTTGCATTAATTTGACTGGGTTTGTGTTTATTTAGGCTACAAAATTAATTGATGGAGAAGCTACAGGTAATCCATCATGTTGCAACAAGTCTCATTTTAAAACTGCAAAGCTTGCATCTTTTATTTTCTTGTGGTGCAAACATAATTAAAGAAATATTGAAAAATGTATCAAACTCTGTGTGTGAAGCACAAAGTTTTCACATATGAGATTAAGGAGGTAAAAAAAAAAAAAAATTAAAGCTTTTAGTGAAATAGTTTCAGACTTTGTCTTTCATTTCATCCAGTTTGTTTTGAGGCACCCTTGGAAATTTTATTTTTCAACGTTTAAGGAAATAGCTGTGCATTGTTTTTTACTAGAGGTTGGCAAGTTGGCAAGTCATTTGATAAATCAGTCAGTTAATCCTTATACTTAAGTCATATTCTCTTGTAAAAGTTAAATTAATCTTACATTTGTGGGGATTTTGGGTTGGGTTGTCCCACCTTCAGTAAAGAGAAGCACTTACCAACAAATTGAGGCTGTTTTCTTTTGTTTGTTGTTTTGTTTAAACACCTTGTATTGTCTCGGTTTTGATGATGAATTAGGGAGATTTTTAACATTGGTCGACAGCTGTATGACAGCTGGCCTGACACAGAGGCTCTGTATCTCTAATGGGCTTCTGAAACTTTCCCCCACGCTGCTGCTGTGCTGTTTGTTACTTCAGCAAACTGAGTCTGAAATTGCTTCAACTGTCTGTTTCCTCTATTTCCTTTCTACAAAAAAAGAACCGTTGCAGTTTGTTTTTGCTGTTCTGCTAAAGTAGCAACTGAATCTCTGACATCCAAACTTAAAAAAGCATTTGGTCTTAATCTAATTATTCCTGTTTTGACTTCATATGTTTTTTTGATCATTTTCTTTGCCCCACTGTTCTTACATCTCTTAGGGATCATTTAATCGTTTTATATAACAAATTATAATTGTTTGCCTGTGAAATGTTGCAGTTTTTTCATGATCACGTTTTGATATAAGCTGTATTTTGTGTCTTTACATCTGTTTTGAAGCTCAAAGGCAGATATTAATTCTTTTACTCCCCCTGTCTAATAAAGTTGTATTTTATTATTTTACTCAGACTCTGATGTGCTTAATTCCCTGAGCTGTCTCAGAGGCTGCACCATACTGACATGAATAATTCCTGTGGGGGAATGATCGTTCATCATGAGCGTCTTATTCCGGCTGAGAAGAGGCTGTAATATGAAACATCTGGATATGCAAATCACTAACTACAGCTCTGACATTAAGTGAGGTAGCAGCGCGTATGAAACAAACCATGCAGCCTCCCTGAACTGTGTTTGTCACTTTAAACAGGCTGTTGTTCCTGTTAGCTGACATTCAGGGTTCAGGGTGGGTGTGTCGGGGTGACAAATACTCAAAATGCACGAACACAACACATCAACACACACCTCATTTCACTTCAGTTACTGTGTGTGCCTGTCAAGTTTTCTGTTCATTAACTGCTGCATAAGTTTAGCTAATAAACTCTCCTCTAACTTCAAGATGTTAAGAACATTTTAAGATTTTATAGACTATAATTCTCTGATTTTTTAATATCTTTTATAGCTTTACTTCAGTATTTTAATGACAGAAATAAATGGAATAAATATTCAAGGCACGTTCAAATTAATCTCTGAAATCCAACTCAATCATTTTTGAGTTCATTAAATATTTAGTGGACATTGATTTAATGGATAGTGATTATCATCATATGACTGGAAAATCAAAAGAAAAACTGCTCTATCCCCACATTTTCCTTCCATTTTTTGTTTAGTGGTGATTATGTGAATTTGTGGGATTGGATACATTTCTTGAACTCTAATGATTTATTTTTCATTTTGAGTATTTTTCATGGCCCTCGGCAGTAGGGGGCAGTAAAAAAAAGTGTGAACAAACTTCCATCCTGCTTTGACATTTCACTGTTTAACAATTCTCTGTTCTCTCTAAAGTTCATACTCAGACCTCACCCTCACTCACCTTTTGTAGCTTCAGTATTTCTCTTCAAGCAAAACCTTTCAGCTATCTCAGTCATAGGCTCTCTGTAGATAATGCACTCTTTCTATTCTTCTTCCTGTTTCCCTGGACAGCCAGGGGTTGTACAGATCGGTTTGCCAAGGTTAGCATAGCATAATGTAACGGAGAGCAACCATCTGCAGGGACCTCCACTAAAAAATGCAGCACGACCAAGGAGAAGAGAAATGTGAAGCTTCTTCTTTTACCTGTCAGAGAGAGACATAAATATTTAAAATCTGGGAACAAGATTCCAACATTTTTCTCTTGTAGCAGAGCTAATGAAGCCAACAGCTGTCTCTCAGTGATTTCAGGAGATTTTTTTTCTCTCTCTCTCTCTCTCTCTCAGTGTGTATACATTATGTCTGCATGCACATACACACTATCAGTCCCACACACACTATCAATCCCACACACACACACACACACACACACACACACACACACACACAAGCTCATCTGTTAAATCCCTTCCTGAGTGTGTGTCCAGCTGGTTGCCCACTCACTCACAGCAGAACCCACCAGCCGTCAATCATAACTGCACCCTGCTGACATTAACTCCCATCTTCTCCCGGCCTTTCTGACTTTAACTGGCTGAAACACACGAGCCAGAGGAGGGGTGAAAAAAACTTTATGACAGTAGCCAATGAGGATGCTATCACCACGGCCTGTCAGTTTAGGTTTTATACTTTCGTTTAGAACAGGGAAGTTCCACTGAGTGTCTATTCTGCTGTTTCAAGGCTCCATGTCAATAAACGTGTCATGCAGGTTGATGCACGGCTATTGGGAAATGTCTCGTCAAAACAAGACAGTTAAATAAACTTCCAGCTCAGGCTATAAACTGTTCACAGTGACTACTTGGAGTCCTCATCAACAAAAATGCTCTCTCATTTAACAATATACTTTATATGCCTGTTCATAGGCTTAGGCTTGAAAACAGAAATGTTCTCAAAAGTCGGTGATGGTGTTCACGAATGAAAAGCTAGCATTTGAACTTGCTAGCTGCATGCTGCAACCACAGGAGTGCTAGTTGGTTGATATTTCAATAACTTTGCTACAAACTGAGCCATCGCAAAACCTACACTTCAGGATGAACTGCCATTAAAATGTTGCGTAGACATTCATAGTCACCAGAGGATAAACCCTGATTTTTGACAATCCCCTGATTTCATTTTGCGCCACCATTAGGTCATAATTTTATATATCCAAAGTTTGGCTTAATGACTATTCTTTTTAACTGATGACATTTCCTCAAATATATGTTTAGTGTTAATAAGCAAAGGTTAACAAGCAAATATGCTAATATTATATTTACATTTATATTGTAATTAGTGCAGTTGATGTATTTCTTATGTTACTCAGATATGACTTATTTCATGATTTAAATTTTTAGTTTGAAAGAAAAGAAAACATTCATACTAATTTTATTATCCTTCACTTGGTAATTGTGGTTTAGAAAGTGTGAAATAAGGTGTGGACATGTCTCATAAAACCTGAGCCTACTTTATTAAAAAAAAAAAGAAAGAAAAAATAAGGGGGTCAAATTTCAATTTTATGAAACACTGGACAAAGAAAAACACACACAAACAGGAGTTCAGGTTTTTTTTTGTTTTGTTTTGTTTTTTTTTTTTTTTTTTACTTTTTCTTTAATTATTGATGCCTCTTCAAATCCTCCACAAACTGTAATTAATTTAATCATTTCTGGAAATACAAGCTGGACTGTGAGGCCATCTTTCTCTGTTTGACCTCCGGACTCTGCTTTGTCAGAACAGGTGAGATGGAAGCGATGCAGCTTTCACCAACAGCTGATTAAGTACATAGACGCTAATAACCAAGACTCACCATGAGCTGCCAATTCTGCCCAGCATCCTCTGCAGCCTTGGGTGGATGTATTGTTTCAGGTGTAAAGGTCAAGGTCAAGGTAACTTTATTTGTACCCGAGGGTAGATTTGGGTATTTGGGTGTATTGTTTCATTCAAGCTACAGTTGGTAACTTTTGCTAACGAGCTAGCAAGCTAATAATAGCTGTAGTCTTGAGACTTGTTGGGAAACAACTCCGCTGCAGCAATTTGTGCCAGCTCGCATTTTGTTGTCGCTCTGCTTTTCAGTCCAGATTGAACTGAGACGAAACAATAGCAGGGAAAGTTGCAGCAGACTAAACTGTTCCGTCTCAGCTCGAGCTTGAGCCAGCTGGTGGTGTTGCTTGCAGACACTCAGTCGTTGGCAGAGGCGAGGCACAAACCGAGAGCGAAGGCACAGACGGATAATTAGCTCGTACCAATGTTGCCTGTTGCTAAGAAGCACAGCATAGACCAGCCTATTAGAACAGAGAGTACAGACAGTGTCACTGATTGTTTAAGAGATCTCACCATACTCTCAGACCACATCCCTTACTAATAGCTGTCTGTGGGTATTATGACGTTTTTTCCAAATAGAACACAAAGAAATTATTGATGTTTACCCCAAAGTTACCAACTGCAGCTTTACTTTTTCATTCATTCATCATTCATTATTTGTAACCACTTTTCTTTTGAATTCTGGCTGTTTCAATTAGTTTGTTTCAATGTGTTTTTTGGTTAGAGTGCATTTCACCTACTGTGGCGGTGATGTGAAACAAGGGAGAATTTGTCAGTCTAAGCTGGAATCACTGTGTCATTGCAATTTTGATAATTGAAACGAAACTTTCCAGACAAACACAGACACAGACAGGTTAAGGAAACATGTTGAGGCAGTTTAAACAAAAAGGGTGACGGGCTCACATGGCAACATAAGCAACATCAATTATCTGGCAAACATGGAGGGTGAACAGTGCAAATAGATGCATTGACCTGTGCTGGCAGGTTATGTCAAAGTTAATAGCTGACATGAGAAAAAAGAATAGAAACAACAGGTGAACCGGTGAGAAATGCCCGAGTCCTGACAAAAACGCATGAAGATCATCTAAACATTGAATAAAAGGCTGCAAACAATCCACCAAGGTCGTTATCTTTTATATTGGTGCACCTCAGAGTTTTGTTCTGTTCACTACTACCTACCACATGAAAATCAATTTTAAAAGGTTTATTTAAAGTCAGTTTAACTTTTCTGTCTTTTTCAGTGAGAGTTATTATCAGATTGAACAGCATAGAGCAGAGTTAGGTGAAGATATTGTTGCTATGGTTACCTTTAGTTTAATATAAGTCGAGTCCTCAGGGTTGCAATCGACTGTGACCTTCTGACTCGAGTCCATCGAGTCAATATCAAACTTTGAATTAGCTTCAGCTCCATACAGACTATAACAGGCAAAATGTGTGTTCAGATGGTTATTATCAAACTATCTTCACTGCGGTGTTTTATGAGTTTTACCTCACATGATCCTCACCTGACGGTAACTTACTGGACTGTATCCTCAACTCTTCCAAACTTTTGTTTCCCAACATTGTGATGTGAAGCCTTGATTATTATTTTTACATGTACATAATCCACTAGTCCAATGAAAAACGAACTGCGTGGTGTCTGTAATAATAACATCACCCAGAGGAGTATAAAGTTGTGTCACACAGCTCCGTCTTTCCATACACAGCAATAATTATTTTGACTGCCATGTCTGATTCAACGCCTGCACGTCAGGATGTTGGGACAACAGTGGCATCCGGAGAATCTCAATGCTGATTGGCTGTCATGACACAGCAAACCAGAGTGATCATATACATACAGGCAGACACAAAGAGAATCTGACAGGTCGTGATCCATTTTGTCTGTTTATTAATTTAGTGACAGTTGCCTCACTCCTTCAATAAATGGCCTTTGAGATGTTATGTAGTACTTCTGCTGTCTTTCACAGATAAATGTTTAATTTTATAAAATCACGGACAACTTTTTTTCCTGGTGTCAGCAGGGGCAAATATGTTTCTAACAACTCCGCAGGCACTCAGATAACTAGACATCCTCAGTGATTCAGAGCAGTTTTGAAATACAAGTAGTTGCCGTTTTTATGATTCTTGTCCTGTTTGTTCTAAAAATTTGAACCTGAGCTGTAGCACAACAACAACACTCATAACATTGATTGTTGTGAAACATGAGTGTTTTACATTACATGGCTTGATAACATGTGTTTTGTCATTACATACACTTCTGAATATCCATCAGACTCATGCAGCTGCAAACCTCTAACCTGCACACCAACATTACATCATAAAACAAACATAGAAACAAAATGCACACTGCCACCATTTTTGACCTGTAAGCTTCTATCTCATAACAGTTGTGATGCAAACACACACACTCAGGGTTGCAGGCTAAGCTGTACTGTACTTGAGCTGCCCTCCACTTTACTCTGCAGCTCAAACATTTAAACAGCAGCCCGGCCAAACGCTTTTCATTTCACAGGTCATTTCAGTCGAGTGCATAAACCAATCAGGTTCTTTATAATATATTGCCCTTGCAAATAACCAGACTACTGAGGCTGGGGCAGCGACAGAGGTATTGCATGGGTACCACAAATCTAACAACCAACAGCTGGAGCCATCATGGAGATCCATGAATATACTGCCCTGATATAAAAGGAAATTACAATAATTCATCCACACTTCAGAAGAGCTTTAGGGGAAAATAATTTGCATCCCAGAAAAGGAGAAAGAACAGAGAAAAGAAACAATGAAACACAATTCAAGCTGCAGGCAAACACAAGTTAGAAATAAGAAAGATGAGTCGAGAGACTTAAACAGAGAAGAAAGGTGTCACTTTAGGCTGAAGGCTGCAAGTTCGCTCAAAAAACAAGGGATGGACGACGAAAATGCAATAAATAGTCAAAGATGAAGGCAAAAAATGTGTCTGAAAGAAGGAATGAGGAGAAAAAAACACAAGTTAAAGTCTGTGTAAATTTAAATGGAAGGTTTGGAAGAATTAAAGACAAAAAAGAAAGAATTCTTGGTTTATTGATTGACAATCTCTGTTTAGATTTGAGCATTTCTGTTCCCCAGGGGCCAAAAAATTTAATTAGTCCATCTTTAGTAATTCAAGATGAGACATAGTTGCTGTGAAGAAAAAAACAAAACAAAACAAATCTGCCACATCCAGGCACAGATTAAAACTTTCTAGACATTAAGAATATTTGTATGTTTTATACCTTGTGGAAAAATGTGCCACAGTGTTCCTGTTTTGTGTTCATATGTTTGTTTGTTCTGTCTCTGAGACACATTTTTTGTTCTTTCTGTGTAAACATCACCTTGTTTGCCTTTAAGACACTGTGCTCATTTCAAAGTAATACAAGAGAAACAAAGACTGTGGAAGCAGCTGGCAAACCATGAATACAAAATGCAGAGGTGTATGTGTGTGTGTGTGGTGTGTGCGTGTGTGTATGTGACAGAGAGAGGGAGAGGTAGAGGAACACAGTGTCAGAGGTCGTGGAGGTGACTTCTGTCGACTTCAATTACAGCACGGAGCCGAGCTGTTAGCTGGACTCATATGCTGCACTGACTAAACCATTACTACCACCATTAATCACAGCCTCATGTCCACTTACATCATCTGGTCACACTGGACAGCTGCAGAGGAAGAGCTGCATGCTGACTTTCAAAGTAAGAGCTAGGCTTTGTCTTTGAGAAGTGAGTCGATTTTTTCCTTCATGTGTGGACGGTGCGATGTTGTGATGTGTTACTGACTTCTGAACAGACACACAGAACACATAGGGCTCATTATTTAGGCCACGTTTACACGGGAGCAGCCCTACTGCAAATGAAAAGGCCTTTCCTTTGTGTTATCAAAATATGTTTGCCTATACACAAACAACAGAAAGCGCTGTACGCATGCCGGGCCAGTTGTCGGCAGTGTAACTTTGTAATGGTATACTGTCGGAGCTGCCCAAAGTAATGTTTACTTCCTGTTGCTGCTAAGCTCTAGCAGCCACAAATTAAAGAATTTCAGCCGTAGACTGACTTCCAAAGTTATGCTACGAACACTTAAATTTGTCTCGATAGACTCGTCATATTGACCTGCTATCGGCGCACTGCGGTGCATTTAATCAGAGTTTGATAGTGGCCAGAGCGGAATGCATTGACTAGCATTAGCATTGGCATTAGCGTCATCACTGCGTTCACAGGCACTCTGCTTGTCATTTCACACAAGTTGCGCTTTCAAAAGATTCCATTCTGGACCCTGGTTTCAAACATTTGCAGTTTCAGCAGTGCCAGCACACCATTGTCATGTAAAAGGAAGGGTATTTCGTTTGATGCAAAAACTTGCGCCATACAAGTTGCCTCTTAGTTGCATCACAGTTGAAATAATTTGTAAAAAGAGACAAAAATCAATGTGAAAAACCAACACAGAATCAAGCACAGAAAGCCATGAGACTTATGGGAAATGGGGTCTTAATTAGCAGTAAGGGAGCCAGTCATGTGATTAGAGACAGCCAATCATCTTCACTATGGTGTCGTTTGGTCACAGTTTTAAACTAAAACGGAACTATTAAAATATCACTTTAATGATGATTTAAGATGCTTCAGTGAGCAGAGGAAAGTCCCAGTTTAGAAGATTTAACCCAAACAGCCTCTGAATGCATCTGAAGCAAACTGGTATGTCAGAGGCAGATAAGGGATTTATGGTTCATATTTGCTCTCAGATGAAGACAGTTTACTCTGCTTCTGCCGGCGCAGTCACACCTGCTTACCCCGGGGTCGTATTGGCTTCTTGTAGTGCACTTAGCACATGTCTGCCGACCTGGCAGATAAAGCTAAACTCTGTGTGATTAAAAAATAAATAAATAAACAAGAAATCCTAAGATTTAATGCTGCTTTCAGCCTGCAGCAGCAACCAGATGCATGCAGGAAGCTCTGTCCCTCGCTGCAGGTGCTGCTCTGCTACAATCCTAAATAATTCTTTTTGAGTGAAGGAGATGCTTTACCAAAAGTTCCATACGAAGTTGTAATTCTTAACACTGAAAGATTGTTGCTCTCGGTACCGTTTGGATTACTTCTCTGTTGAAAGTAAAGATTACAGTGTACGGAAAAGCACTCAGTGTACACGCAGCTGTGAGTCTTTAATTTTGTACGAGATTTGATGGAGGCTCAACACGGCAAACAAACCAGCTTACACGCACAAGTACAACACTCACCTGCAGAATTCATCGTTTGGCCAAGCTGCTCCCACAAATGGGCTTTTCTGTCTCTTTCATAAACACCTCATCTATCTGCCTCATCTTCGAGAGTATGTCAGTGATGAACCAGCCCCTTTATAAAAAGTTTAGAGATGTTCAACCAGAATCGTTTGGAGCTGCAGCATAAAATAACCCCAGACGATGCTCGGTGAGACACTTTTTCTCTACGAGGATGACTGAACAGAACAAAACACTGGTTGCCTCTCAAAAAAGAAGCAGAATTAAAAACATTTCTCAACAAAAGAAATTGTCTAATCTCTTCACCTGTCACCCTCAGTCTTTTACTGTTGTAGACAGGATGTCCTTATTTAGTCAAGGAGCAACTCTCTTACAAAATCTTACCAAGAATAAAGTTTTTTTTGTTTTGTTTTGCTTTGTTTTGTTTTGTTTTTTAAATCTAATTCACCAAAAATATTTTACAAAATTTTGCAGATTAAAAAGGAAAAGTAATACATTACCACTTTCTATTTTCTGCTAACTAAAAACTTCATGGACATCAGTGTTTGTTTGTTTGTTTGTTTGTTTTGTTTTGTTTGTTGTTAGAATTAATGCAACACTGCAGTGAATCTAGGCGTCCCTTTCAGCACTTGCAGCTTATCAGAAGGACTCGGGAGCTCCTCTCTCCTCTCAACCCTTCTCTCAGACGGTCAGGTTTTATTTAGTCGTCCTCAGGTTGAATCTGCTTTCCTTCCTGTTTTGCAGCATCCTGAGGCCACTTTTAAACATCAACTTGCATCATGTTAAAGTAAATTCAAACTGTGCTGACATCCAAGACAGGAAACTTTTTCTTGCCTACAGATGATTGATGACTTGAAGATGGCTGTTTCACCAAAATGTTTAAATGTCTGTTGTTCTTTTTGTTTGTTGGGTTTAGCTTTTAAAGGATAAAGCTAATTATTTTGTTCATTTTTGTCAAAAAACTTGTTAGTCTCTCTCAATAACGTCTTTCCTACATTGCTGTGACCCTCAGACCACTTTGTTCCTATTAAAGAGAAATTTTTGAAATCATGTTGTTTTAAAATGACTCAGTCATTTCTTCAAAAAACTGCTCACTGTATTATTTAGAAGATACTACTCAAAGAGATGAAAATAGTGCTCCTTTGGGGACTATTTTCGCAATGGATGATTCTGCACTTGGAGCCATAGTCAACTTAATTTGTTGTTTGTTACAATAAAACAAATAATCACAATTTTTAATGGTAGGAAATAAAAATCTGGAGCTTGATCGACTTGTTGACTCTCCATCTGTGTGCTCAGTATGTTCAGACTCCAAGTTTTTTAAACATGTCCAGACACAGCTTCTGTTTAAGCTCCTGCTGTGAGCTCTGTAACCGATAACATTATTGCGTAATGTTACACACACACTGCTGCCTGTCACAAAACACTGACAGACAGAGACTTAAGCCAACAGACTCCCAAATTACGTAGCAGATGGAGAAAAATGTAATGTTTTTTAAAAAAGTTACAAAAACCACCATTTTGCGGGCTGTGCATACAAAGATAAATATTGTACCACATTCCTTAGCACTACCTTTAAAGGGGGGGCAGCTCAAACAGTTAAACTTGGAGGTAAGAGGTCTCACCTGCTGCTGCTTTTGTTTAAAAATATCAAAAACTGGACAAAAGTTATATCTTTCTGTATATCACCCGTGCAACAATCATTAAAAGTCTTGTCTGAGCTTTTATTGTCAGGTCATCATCACTTTGGCAGACTTCCTGCAGTTCAGTCAGCTGAGTGGCTATAACTGATGGCGACATTCGTCTTCACTGAAGACTGTGTTTGTGCTTGTGACAAGGAGCATCAGTTTAAGGAAGATACTGTTTGCACCCAGTGTGTTGGTTTCCTAAAGGTACCCAAACTGCATCTGTGAGCTGAAATGTTTCTCTACAAGCTCTATCTTGAAAGTCTAACTTTGCATATTTATATCTAACTCTGCAACAGTACGAGAAAGATGGCGGATATTGTGCAGCATGAAAGATACTTCCTATTTAAGTACATCGCCATCAAAGTCATGTGAGAGTATTTCAAGAATAAAAGTCACATCCTTGGTCATTACTTGTATAGATTTTTTTTTTTTGTCAACATTTTTGCAAGCAACCATGAGACTTAAGATCTGCAATAAAAGTTTAACTCAAGGATAATTCAGACAATACAATGAACCTGCTGCAAGACTAGTGAAGCGTGTGCACACATGCAAACACATACACACACCAGCTGGCCAATACAGAGAAAGAATCACACCATCAATCACACCTGTGGTCAATTTAGAGTTTAGGCCCACAGGTGATTAGAGGTTAAAAGAGAAAATTCACAAATCACACAACCAGCAGCACTTTAAGAAGTGACTGTACCTTTGTTAGTAGACTCGTACTCCATTAAAACTTCTACAGCACACATTTTTAGCTCATTCTACTGTATTTGCAGAATAAAAAGTGCTCAGGAGAGAATTGCGAGAGAGAGTCAGTAGTTTTAGAGTGTTTGCTTTTTAAAAAAATAAATAAATAAAAGTACATAATAAGAAGTAAAGAGGAAAAAGAAAACAACTTTAGGCTAAATATAAAAAGTACTTGTATGTAATAACCTGTAAACTGTAACCTGCTGTCAGACTAATGTTGCGCAGTGAAAATGTAGTGTTTTCCTCTGACATCTGGATAAGAAAACACAGAAAAAACAAAGCTCATCAAAAGGGAAAAGTAAATGTAGTTGTGGTCTGAGCCATTCCTGGTTGCTCCGCAGCCTTCCGTGTTTCTGGTGGGCGAAGCCGTCGTGTTGGGTCTGTGCACCGTCTGACTCACCCTGACTCACAGTGAGATGCTGCAGCTTAAGGCAGCGTTTCCCAGCGGGAGCACCGGGCATGTCAAACTGCTGCTGCTCTTGTCAAAAAACAGACACTTCTCATCCTCTAAAGCACACTTTCATGGACTTCTTCGGCGCTCGCAAATCAAACGCTGATGTTTCTCATGGAACACCAATCAACCAACAGAGCTGGGGTTTTTGTGTGTGTGTGTGTGTGCGTTTTGTTTTTTGTTTTTTCTCTGTCATGTTCAGGAGGATGTTGTGTTCATATTTATTTTTAGCATGAGTGGAACTTTAAAATTGGAAGCTTGTGTTGTTTATCCTGTCAGGTTGACCCTCAGAGAGAGCTGCTGTGGCAGGAAACACTGTGCTCGTATGATGCCAAATGTTGTGATGACAGTTTGTCTCCAGATTATTGAACACCTCAAAGGATAAATACACCCCAGAGACAAGACATAGCAAATAAACTATCATCAACAAAACTTGGATGCTCAGAACAAAGTCTGTCAAAACCTCTCGACATTTTAATACAATCAAACATGTGATTTTAGGATTTATCCTCAAACCAATGCTTAATATTTCAATATTAGATGTATATTACTGGCAGAAGCTAAAAAAAAAAGTGTATGCATCAATTAGTCACAATACCATTACATAATAACCCCCCCCCCCCCCCCCCCATCATCTGATGCTGGATTAATTTAATAAGCTATTTCCTGAGTGAGCAGAACCTTACATCATAATAAATTAAGTATAACAGAAGCATATGATAACTTGGTTGAAATATTTCAATATTTTAAATACAATATTTTAAATATTTCTACTTTGTAGTAAAAAAAAAAATGTCAGTTTATTCTCACTAAATGACACAATTGTGCTCAAACCACATTAAACGGCAACCGTTTTTAGATTCAGGCCTCAAACACAGAAAGGTGTCTGCTGAAGAACCTTTGAGCAAAACTCAGAATCGCTTCTGACTCCAGGGGTGTTCCTCTGAATTGTGACCTTTGACCTTTGTGCTTTTACTGAGGAGGCGTGCAAAAAAGTTCCCTAAGGGGCGCCACACTGTCAGCACACATATTTATATCTACTTCTAAATGCACGGCTCTGTGATGCTCTGAGGCTCTCAGTTCGGCTCTGAAGGGGTTAAAATGAGCCAAATGTGCATGAAACTGCACAACAAATTATACACACTGACTGTGTGGGGCTGAGAAACAACTCATCACTCTTAGAGAATAATAAAAAAAACATGAACGGTGGGGGAACTGTGCTTTATTTAAGATTCATCAAACTGTAATTACCAAATTCTATGTAAGAATTAATCAAAGTATAATTAAAACATTAATCTTGAGAGGTTTTTTCTGCTGCAGTCAGAAGCAGTGACACAGCACCCTCAATAGAACAAGGCGGGTACTAAAATCTGGAGTAAACTGTTACTTGAGAACAGCACTCAATTTGAGCACTAAACTGGTTGAGCCCAGACACTTTGTTGTATCCAATACATGTAATGGAAAAATTATGAGGGACCATTTCCTGACAAAGACTTGCACAATTTAAACCCAAATTTCTACAGCCTAAAAGTTCCTCAAACCATTTTGTCTTTAACTCATCTGAACCAAAAAAGTGAATTATGGATTTATTATACTTTATATTCACAGACCTATTTACCTGAAGAGGGTTTTTGAACTGATCAAAAAGCAAATACTTACCTTTATTTATTCACATAAACTTTACTGCTGGGCTGCTTGTGAAGTTTGCGTTTATTTCTCACAAGTAGCCAGTGTTACAAATGTACAGTTGTTAACTGCTGCTAGCTAGCAATGTAAAACAGTGTCTGGAGTGTGTGTTGTTGTAGTTTTACTTATATTCTCACAAAAATAATTATACATACCA
>JAQLOL010000026.1:26697118-26709536 GCA_029783665.1 Naso thynnoides
TTGTTAAACTTGGAGAGAAACTGTGTTCACTCAAAGTTATTAAAATGGTCTTTGAAT
Source organism: Naso thynnoides (assembly GCA_029783665.1). Taxonomy (NCBI): domain Eukaryota; kingdom Metazoa; phylum Chordata; class Actinopteri; order Acanthuriformes; family Acanthuridae; genus Naso; species Naso thynnoides. The sequence continues at coordinate 26,697,176 of JAQLOL010000026.1, forward strand.
TTAAATTTTAAATATACTTTATGTGTCTACATTAACTCCATGATTTTTCATAAATAAATAACCATTACAAGCGTCATTAGGAAAATGCGATTAATTACAGAAAATTGTGTGATTAATTAGTTGTTGTTGTTTTTTTTTTAATCTATTGACAGCCCTAGTTTTTTTATTAGGGCTTGGTCAACTCCCCAGATGTCCCTTGCTCTGGAGTTGTAGAAGGAGGACAGGATTTTGACTACCTTTAGGTTACCTGTGTGGACAAAGTTTAAGAAGAGAGAGTCATTGGTTGGACTAATTGCTGGGTGTGCTTGTACAGAGGGTTTACTGAGCGCCAGGACAGAATCAATAAAATGGCTGTTGAAAGTATTTGCCACTGCTAAGCGGTCTTTTTGAGTGTCCTGGGTTCCTGATGCAGTGACTGTTCTGGTCTGGTTATTGGTGTATAGCTCTAAAGGCCCACTTTTATCCCGCAGCTTGCCTGACAGTTGGTCAATACATTGCCATAAGAGTTTGGGATTCCCTTTGGCTTCCTTTATCACATCTAGGAAGAAGTTTTCTATTGATTTTCGAAGCTGTTGAGTGACTTTGTTCCTGAGACCATTATAAATTAGCCTGTCTGTTGCTAAACCAGACTTCAGGGATTTTTTGAGAGCTGCGTCTCTGTTTCATTAGTATCCATAGATTCTCGTTGAACCAGGGTACGTTCAGTCGGCGTTTATGTTTTGATGGTGCTGTGCGGGTGTATTTAGATAGGACATGTGAGATATTTTTCTTAAGCTCCTCACATGTCTGCTCGCAACTTCCAGCACCAATTGTACTGTCCCAGGTGATTGAGTTTAAATTGTTGTCAAGGCAATGTGGATCTTTTTTAGGTATAAAAGTGGAATAGGTCTTTTCTTTGTGTTTGTTCTGATTTCTGTACCTTGACTTGGGTAGCTTGAGGGACTCCAAGGTAAGGTTATGGTCAAAAATACCTGTGATAAGATTATGTGTTTTATTATGGTCATTCTTACTAGTGAAAATCAGATCATTCAGAGTCTTAGAGGATTGTGTTAATCTAGTAGGGTTCTCAGGCACCTGGGTTAAGTGGAACTGAGTGGCTACATTTTTTAGTTTCTTTCGTCAGGTTTTGTCCAGCCAGTTTAGGTTCAGGTTAAAATCTCCCATTAAAAGAACTTCTTTGCTATTACAGACTTTAAGGACCTCTTTAAGTTTATCAAAGAAGGAATCTTTTTCATTTGGTGGCCTATACAACACAATAAGATTAAAAGACATTTCTGGAGACAGGGAAAGAGTAGCTCCTACACATTCTAAGTCATTTTTGGGAAGGTCCATCTGTGTGCAAGAAATTGTGTTTTTTATGTAAACTAGGATACCACTACCTTTCCTGTGTGCATGGTCTCTTCTAAAGACATTGTAATCTGATATATTAAATATCCCTGACAGGGTCGTTGGTGTCAACCAAGTCTCTGACAGTCCCAGGTAGTCAAGACTGGAGCCCGTCAGTAGTTTTTCAATTTGCTCTGCCTTAGCTGGCAGGCTTCTGACATCAATGTAACCTCCAAGGATCCCTTTGGGTTTGACACTGCGATCCCAAACAACTTTGACGTGGTTAACAGTCTGTAGGAGTTTAGTCTGTTGTTGCTTGGTTACTGCAAAGTTGCCGGTGTGTTGTATTTTGGGAATGTTCAGACTGCGGGTGTAATTATTACCGCTGTGAGTCCGGTGTTTGTGGTGGTGCCAGGGGCGCCATTGTGAGCCCGGATGTTCCACAGTTGCTGGTAGTGTAGTGGGCTGCTCTGTTGCTAGGTGTATAGCCATTGGCGCGACCCCGCAGAGGACTGCTTGTGGTGGCGCTGGTGGTGGTGGTTGCTCCCCGGCTAGCGCAGGTGGCGTCAGCCCCCCAGCTGGTGGTGTTAGTTTCCGGGCTAACACTGGCGGTGGAATGGGCTGCTCTGCTGCTCGGCTTATTGCCGTTGGCATGACCCAACAGAGGGCCACTCATGGCTGCGCTGATAGTGGTAGCTCCCCTGCTGGTGGTGTCAGCTCCGCAGCTAATGCTGGTGGTGGAGGGGGCGGCTCTGCTGCTGGGCTTGTGATCTTCGGCGCGACCCCGCTAAGGGCTGCTCATGGCAGGGGAGGTGGTGGTTGATCCCCGGCTAGCGCAGGTGGCCTCTGCCCCCCAGCTGGTAGCATTAGCACCCCGGCTAACACTGGCGGTGGAGTGGACCGCTCTGCTGCTAGGCTTGTAGCCGTTGGCGTGACCATGCAGAGGGCCACTCATGGTGGCGCTGTTGGTGGTGGCTCTCTGGCTGGTGGTGTTAGTGCCGCAGCTAACACTAGTGGTGGAGTGGGCCGCTCTGCTGCTAGGCTTCTAGCCGTCGGCTCGACCCCGTAGAGGGCCACTCGTGGTGCTGGTGGTGGTCACTCCCCGGCTCGTGCTGGTGGCATCAGCCCCCCGGCTTGTGGCGTTAGCATCCCAGCTAACACTGTTAGCTCCCCAGCTAACGCTTGCTGCTCTGGTGCTAGGCCCATTACCTGCGGATGTCCACTCGTGGCAGTGCCTGTGGCGTTGGCTTCCTGGCTAGCAGTGGAAGTGTTAGCTCCCTGGCTGGTGGTGTTAGCCCCTTGGAGAGCGCTGATGGCGCTCGGACCGCTCATGGTGGTGGACTCCCGGTTGGCGCTGGCGGTAACGAACCCTTGCCAGTGCCTCACAGATGATGGGGAGGTACAGCTGCCTGAACACCGGGAGAGGGTGGAGCAGCAACAGCAGGCTGTAGGCCGAGCTGACTGTTGGTTGCCAGGTTGTTGTGTCGACGTGCAGGTGAGGTGAGTCAGGAGTCCACGTGCCTGGTCCTGGGCATGGATGTATGTCGCCAGATAGAAGTAGGCACAGGTAGATAATGGTGAGGATATCTTCGTTTTCTTTTTCTCGTGCCCGAGGTGTTTCGCTTCTGGGAGTGTTGCCCGAGTGTAGAGGGTGAGATAGTCTTCCAAACCATCTCCAGCAGTAGCATTTTTAAGGTAGGTTGTTCGTAGCCGTGTAAGTGCGGTCGTGATAGTTAAAATCATGTGAAGGCCACGGACTGTGCCTGCCGTTTTGCCTGCCGCTGCACTCCTCACACACCTCGCCGGCATCTCTCTCCTGAGACGTGTTATTTTAAATAGGCCATCAACACAACATTTTTTTCGTCCATCCGTTGCTGCATTTACGGCTGCTATCCAGGTCTAATTCACAGCTCCACACACATTGTCCACTTCGTCCTGAAGGAGCCAAAGACATCCTCAGGGGGACGGGCTGTGTAGTTCATAATGTCTTGAGTTTGCATTCAGTTATCTTCCCAGTTGGATTTGTTAAACTTCAGAGAAGATGCTAAACTACCTTTAACATAAAAGGCAGCAGGTTCACTCTGCATGGTAAAGTTCCTCACATCTGAGTCCAAAAATTTTAAGAAATTTGGCCTCTTCTGTCTGAAATCTTATTCTTGTCACAGTACAATGGCTATCATCTGGCTACAGCTGCTGCTGGTCAATAGCAGTTACACCACATTGCTTTAGGCTCAGCTGACCATCCAATTTTCTGCTCACTACAGGAAACCTGAAAAGTCTGTTCACTCGGTCTTGGGGAGTAGCCTCTACAATTTTAATAAGCTGGCATATATAATAACTACTCAAGTGGGAGGAGTCAGAAAAATGTCCTCAAGTGAGGTCACTTAAGTCAGCATTGGTTAAAAATGAAGATTACAGTTCTGGACAAAAAACATCTGGAGTTGTGAAAATAGAAAGCAGTGAGTTATCTGACCTCTACAGCTGCTTCTCAACTCTGCTGCAGGCTAGAGGCTCCAGGTTACATTAGCTGCTTCTAGCATAACATGCTCAAGTCAACTGACTGTTGATAACTGAAGTGCATTATGGGTAATGTAAGCATTGGGTTTTGACAATGAAGAAGAATGTTTAAACAATTTGTATTTTTCTTTGCATTTATTTTGAAGCTTTTCTTAACTGCCCAATTAAAGTCTGGGGATGTTACAGCAGTTAAGTGCTGAATTAATAGGGAGATGCTTTTAATGTTTTTGGGAAAATAAATTAAAGAATGAAAAGAGAAAAAAAGCCTGCCAGTACTTGTTTATTGCCTTAAAAACTGGTGATCCAAACTAGCCCAGGAGTGCTACATGTGGCCTCAGTTCCTAGACAAGAAGTTTCTTCTTTAATGCATCGTCTTGTTTAAAAGCCTCCACACACAGCAGCCAGAGTAGTGCTGTTGATAAACCTCCTCCAGTCATCCACATTAGACTACAGGCCCCTCATGAATAAATGAACTGACTGATACTGACTTATGCCGCCTGGAGACTTAGCTCGGTGAGGAGAAGGACTCCGGGGCTCAGTATGTTAATGTCCTCTGTATAGATTACAGGGCTTACTAATTCATGCAGGAGGAGGTAATTTATTGGCCTTTCATAGAGGTCCCCAATGGGAGATAAATGCTGTCTGTCCGGCCCTCTGCAGGGACCTCTGAGAATTCATCAAGTGCAGGGTAAATTGGTTTTTACTGGACTCCATGGGGAATCCTTTAGCACTGGTGGACTACTGCACTTTATTCACCCCAAGGTGATGCAAATAGGCAAAATATTATTCATAATATTTGTCCGGTGCTGTGCAGTCAAACAGTAAGTTTCACTAGCTGAATCACAACCATTCAAAAAAAAAATAAAATGCAGAGGTCAGAGATCAGGCAACAGCATCCTGACAACCTCACAAATCTTCCTGTGACCCGACACTGAGCAGGGCTGAGGGCAGAGGGAGCGCTGTGCGAAAAAGCCCTGAGGAGGCAGAGATGTTATGAACTGTACTGATCCCCAAAGGGAAAACTGTGCTGTATGGATACACATCTTTTATTTATGATCCACACACTCAACAGTGATGGGGTCAATGTCGTGGGTTCAGCAAAGCATGCAGGCTGTCATGTGATGGTTGACATGTTTCCTTTAGACTGTTGGATGTATTGACTGCTGAGCAGATACTCAGTCACATTACAAATGTGGTCAACATAAACTTTATACCGTACGTACACTGCTGCACATGCTGACACCTCATGAACTCCTAGAAAAAACCTTCATGAAATCAGATTTGATTATTCATCGTCCTCAGAGAATGATGCATAATCATGTTTATGAACTCCTGAACTTCGCTTTTATCAGGTATTTCAAAAATCTATTGTACATTTCCATTAACACTGCTGAGGCCAGTGATGGTCCAGAAAAGAGGAACCGTTCCATTTCTTTATGAAGAGTTTGTTTGCAAAAAACAGATATCTCCATTTGTATTTTCTAAACTTAAAGAATTTTTGTTATAGGCTATATTGATTAATTTATTGCTTTTTTGAACATACATGCGTTTATTTAGCCTGGCAATATTTTTATTGTACTAAATTATAGTTTTATTCATGTGTGCACTCCAAGCAGTTTCAGTTAAGAAGTTGTATTAAATTCATTTTTGGAATGATTTTTATCCATTTTTTGCAAAGGAACTCCTCATATCTTCCCCTCAGGAAAAAAAAGACAACTTCTTTAAGCACAAGGCAGAGATGAGCGACAAATGACAGATTATCAATTTGCTGGTAAAGGAAGTGGAGCATCAAGAAGAAGGAAAAAACATCCCTTTTTTTTATTTGTTCTGGAATAACACCCTAAAATTCCTATATTAGTTGACCTATTTGATGAGGGTGATACATGCATGATTCTTGCCATGTCTGAGTCTTATCCAAATCGTTAAAGTCGGGGTAGGCAGTTTATTTCTGGCATCATAGGGCGAAAATCCCATGATAGCCTTTTAGCATATTGTAATTCAGGTGGTCTGACAGAACATGACATTTTTTGGCCAATCACTAATTTCAGAGAGAGAGCATGTTCCAATTGGTTGCTTTACATTGCACTTCTTTTCTACTGGTGATGTCATATTAAGAACATTTTAAAACCTCAACAGATATTTCATTCTTACAAGTGCACCAATACCAGAAAACACACTGACGTCTATAGCATTTATTAAACAGATCATTTCCTGTTGCAGGATGGACAGCATGTCTGTCCTTAAGCTGATTGCTGCTGTTCCCCTGCCGCAAACTCACATTAAAGCTGCTTCATTACCACCGACTCCTTCTCCCCGTCTGAGGGGGCAGATCTCTTTCACAGCTTTGCAAGCAGCTTTATTCGGTTAAGTGTTGACGATGGAGATGATGAGCCGACTGCTCCAGACGCAAACACATTAAAACGTGGGCGTCTGTCTCTGTGGAATTGTTCCAGACTTCTCTTTGTTGGATTATGGAGGGAAAATACAGAGATGAATCTGCAACAAACGGGCTCATTAGGGCAAGAAAAGCTGTTGTTTATGATTCAGGATAACCCCCCTCGCCAAGCCTTTGATTCTTTAATTAACTTCATCAGTCATCGTAATAATGCTGAATTTGTGGCTCCCCATTGTTTCTTTGTTTCCCTGCAGGTCGGCTGTTCTTTGCTCTGCTTGTGTGACCTGTTTTGCCACCATGCATGTTAAAGGAGTTCATCCTCTCGGGCCTCCTCCTGTTTTAGAGTCATTGCAACAAATAGGCATCATTCTCATCCGACCCCCTTCTATAACAAATCTAAAACGTGGCAGCTGCAGCAAAGAGAAGAAGGAAGGAAAACAAAGCTCTGTCTGGACGGTATCGCCATGGGACGACAGTAATTTGGTTTTACTTATGCACATTGGTGATTTCACATAGGAACATCTTATTTCCTAAAAGCATCTGAATTCATTTTTTCTGGAGCCCCGTGGCTTAGTTTGTTGCCTTTTGCAAGGCCTATTTCCAATATATTTTGCTGCAGGTTTATTACCAGCCTTTAGGCCTTTCTGGGCAGTGTTAGTATAACCAGGGGAGGTCAGTGATTCAATTTTCAAGAAAAACATCGGCCCATTTCAGTCAGTTATTGAGACAGGAAAATTATGTTTGAGGAAAATGAGTAATCCAAGAACCCATGAAACAAACGTTCAAACTTTAAGTGACTCCATCAGCAGGCTCAGGACAGTTTTACATGCTTTTCATTGCACAAAATATCACTCCAATGTACTTTAGGGCTGTCTTACTCTAATATATATTTTATTTAGTTTTAATATTTCACTTGTGTGTATTTTGTATCTCCTTCCACCTGCTCAGTCTTGCTGTTTTCGCAGCAAACACCTGCTTGGCCCTCAGGGACCAATAAAGCCTCATCCGATCAATGCAGCTCTGCCCCGCCACCGGTTATATGACCACTGCAATCCAGATGTTGTGTATACGAGTCAGTAATTTGATGCAATACCAGATGTTGATCTGAGCTGCACTGAAATCACCTCGTTCCCCCCAGACAGATTAAGGAAATAAACTTTGTTGTTACATGTTTTTTTTTTTTTGTTTTGTTTTGTTTTTTTTGTTTTTTTTAACAAAATCACTCAGTAACAGCTAAAAGTATCAGATTTAAAGGTGGATTTTTAATTTAATTCCCTTCTCCATATTAATCCAAAATTCATTACTTGACATAACAACTATTTTCCTGTCAGGGTGGAAAGCCTCCAAAACATTCAGACCATTCAGGAGTCAGCAGCAGCTCTCGAAAGCGGATTTAGGAATGTTTCACTACAGGTTGGAAAAAACAAACAAAGAAAAAAATCAGCATGGTGGTGTTTCCTCTGGTCAGATGTCTGGAATAAAACTAATGATTACACCTTTTTTATTTCCAAATTGTACAGTTAGTACCTCTAAAGGACCAGCTGATATAAACATTTTTGTTTTTTTGTCTATATTTAGTGGCAAAAGTACATTTGTTATCACTCTTTAAAGTGACAAGTTACGAATTTCAAACCAGCTTGTCTTGGTCCTGGATTTGATTCCAGAAGGTCCTGGGTTTGATCCCCGGCTGGAACAGGGCATTTTTGTTTGAAATTTGCATGTTCTCCTCATGCTTGCATGAGTTTTTTCTAACTACTCTGGTTTCCCACACCACCAAAAACATGTACATATAGGTATAGTTCTCCTGACGACACCCTTGACTGTTAGACAGCTGGAATTTGTCCCCAGGTGCCATATGCTGGCTGCCCACTGCTCCTACAGTAAAGATGGATCAAATGGGGAGGACACACCTCACAACTAAGGTGACCAAGTTGTGTGTCCTATATTATAATTTTTAAAAAACCTTCAAAATATATAATAAAATATATGGGTTTTTTAAAATTATTATTATTATTTGAAAAAGAAAAGAAACTGTGGAGAGAAAGCTGAAAAAATATGTCAGGTTTTCACTACACAGACAATAATGGGTCCTTTCATCGGGTTAGACAATAATACTAATACAAAATATAATTTCTTTCTTTTCTTTTTTTTTCTTCCCTACATGTTATTAGGGAGATGGTTCATTTCAATTAGTGCTTAGTACAATTATAAGATGTTCTATTTGCAAGCTCTACAATGAATATTTACTCACTTATCTAAACTTTTGAAAGCGGTGGATCAACATGATGTGTTTTGCATCATTGTTGGTTTATCGTGTGCTTCTGACTACAGCAACAGTTTCATCAAGTTACTGCTGCACCTATTAAACAGCAGGAGATGTTTCAGTGACTCTGTGAACCTTGTAAACATAAATTTCCTCAACGTGGCACCCCTGGGAACGACGCTGCACTCCTCAGAAAATGGCCACTGGGGTCACGGGCACTCGTAAATGACAGGACAGCGGACGATACCAACTGGTGAATCTTCCCAGGAGAACAGCTTTGACTGAACAGACAGAAAGCTTGCAATGAGAGAAAACAGAAGCTAATAAAAGAAGCATTTTTATTTACATGTGGAATAAAATCTGTGAAAGATTTTTAAAACCCCTTCAAAAAAATAAATAAATAAATCTCCAAATGGATGAGTTTAGTGTTTACAAGAGGCTTTTCAGTTGAGATTGAGTCTGTTATGGCAGCAGAAGCTCAATGTAAACACATTTACTGCAAGGCTAAGTGTCAGTTATTACATTTAACCCCCTCCCCGTCTTTAGTTGTTCAGCAATTTGAAATAGCTTGTTAGTAGCAACAAAACAGATTTATCACTTGACTCTGCAGCTGCTCTTAAGTCTGCATAAGTTTCTTTAATATTAGTGTTTCTGTTTTCCAACCTGCAAATTTTATTATCATCAACCTTTTTAGCACTAGCAGCTGTTCCCAGCTGTTTTCTGATAAATCAAGCTTGCACTACTTGACAATCAATCAGTAAATAGCGACCATTATTATTGTTACCATTTCAAGTTGGATATGTTGCTTGTTAAAACAAAACTGCATGCATTTATGATATATTTACACCGACAATTTATGGCAGTTGTATGTGGACACCATCTTTCTAAAAGTGAACAAACGAGACCGATTGTTTTCTAAATGGGAATTTTATGTATTTTGCTGGAGAATTTTTGTCTCACCAAACTTGCTGGTTACCATTTTGCATCCTGCCATCAGTTAATGTATTGACCACTCCTTTACATGAACTCTATTTTTTTTTTAAGTCTAATAATTTTATCCTAAAGAATCCTTATTTGGCGCCAAATTGAACCAAACAGACTCAAGCATAAACATCAGTGGAGCTGAATCACTAACAGATGGGCATTTAGATGAAATCACATACAAAAGGTTAACAGTTACACTGTGACACAAATCTTTGTTATAAACACAACATGTTATCTAACGGATTCATCCGTTCATCGAAGGCTGTTGACTTTTCGAAAGAAGCGTGTTGCATTTTAAGTACCCTAATACAACATTGTTTATAGGACAGTTTCAAAAGCCAAAAATCTTTTGAGACTGGTCCTTTACTATAACTACATGTTTGCCGTAATCAGGACAAATCCCATCATTCATGCACCAATGCCGGAGGCAGATCTGCCAGCAGTGCTGCCCAGAAGCCACACGCTGAACATGATCTCCTTCCTCCCTCTGCAGTCACAACTAAGGTGACCATGATACAGCGGTACATAGAAACGGTGTGCTTCACGCTGAGATGCAATGCTTCAGACGTACTAAATAAGAGACTAATTGGCAAGCAGGCATGGTGTGAAAAATAGTCAGTGGAAGGAGGCGTGCCGAACGGAGGATTTGACCTACATCGGCTGGTGGCTGGGTGCAGCTGAGTTCGAGATCTGACATTAATTAGGAGAAAGAGGACAGTTTCCCTGAAACTGTCATGACTGCTCATCAGCTGAATGACTCCCTATCTGTCCAATTTTTCCTCTTTCTCTCCAGGAAATATCTATCTGTCCATCTGTCTTCCCCTACAGTGTCCGTCTGTCCATGCTGCAGCTTGTTGCTGTGGGATGTGATGCTGAGTCTTGCCAGAGCTCAGAGTTTTGATTAATGGCTCACCTCTGAGTCAGAATCTAGTAATTGGTGACTGACTTTCACTGCTTTTCATTTTTTTCTCCCTGTTAGCCGCTGACAGACCTCTGGCTGAAGTGTGAGCGCAGCTCTGCAAGGCCTTCCAAGTTCGTGTCAAATCTGAAGCTAACCGCTGCCCAGAAAAACGTTCTGAACACCTTTTCAGCGGATTTGAGTCACATAATGCCCGAGGAGAGAACATAAACAGCGGCTGTAAGGGTTTGTTGGTGTTTCTGGCAGCAGAGTATCTCAGACTACGTGCTTTCAGGAGATTTAATAAGCCTTGTCATCTGCTCCAAACTTAGCCTTGTCTTGATGATGGGCAGCCGTTATCACATTAAAGGAAAGAAATCCCTTCAAACACACCGCCTGCATACACCATCACATATGACATGATTCATTTTCAAAAGATCAGTGAGGATTTTAATGTCTTTTTGTGCTTCTGCAGCTGATCAGCCAGATCTGTTCCTGCGACAGCAAAGATACTATGAAACAAAAGAGTCACACATTTTGTTTTTCATGCTTCAGTAAAAACACTGATGGATGGAACCAGTGGAACCACCAGAGATAATGTTAAAATTTAACCTGAGCTTCATCTTCCAATAATCTGTATCCCTGCATATTATCTGTCACGGGTGGCAAATCCCTGCAATCCTCCAGTGTCATGAAAATGATTTGATTTTAAACCATCTCAACGTTTCTCTCTATTCCAGCCCTCTGTGTAATAATGCAGATAGCTGTTATTTATAATGTGAAACCATGTTTTCTTTTTCTTCCAGAGGGGGGTTATCACTCTCTTTCAGGGCTTAATGCATCATACAAGCAACGTTAGTCAACGACAGAAGAATGAAAAGGTGTCATGCTGTGAATATTTATTTTTCTACATTCTCCTACGCTGTACAATGCAACAGACGTTCATCAGTTATTTTTTTCTCAGCTTAAATGAAGTGGCATCATTGTGAAAGACACAAACAGGAGAAACAGGAGGTTGATTTTAATATCTTTTGGAGCATTTTTGCAGGTCAGGATGTTTAAAGAAAAAGAGCTTTTTTTTGAAGAGTGTTTGTGTTGGTTGAGGATGAGGAGCAGAAAGGTATTTTAAGGTCAGTACTGAATCAGAGGCAGAGGTTCTGGGTGATTCAAAGTGGTTTCAATAGGGGACATAAATCACACATACCTCGAGGAGGCTTCATTACCTTGAAAATAAAGCTTTTACCGCTGATTGCATTCCGCAGCCTCACACAGCTCCTACAGCCGAACACAAGCCTTCAGAATTACTTTGCTTCGTCCTTGTTCTGTTAACGAGAACAGAAAGATTTGATGGAGGAATAATGCAAGCCTCAAACACATGATGGCTTTTTGTTTTGTTTTCCTCAGCTGTTGCATGGTTAAAATTCACAGTGAGTTCTCTTTCCTCAGAGTCATTTCTCACATGCCATGAAGATTAGTGCTGTGGTAACAGATGGGATGTTCAGTCTGTGTTGCTGGATAGAAAACTGCAAAGAAGACAGCAAGGTGAACGAATTCCAGTGCTAAAGCTCCTCACCTCATGTCTTTCTCTCTCTTCTTCAACAGTCCAGCCCCCCACTTAAAAATCGGAAAGCGACTGCTGCTGCTCTCAGTAACGTATCAGTGTTGTCTCAATAGCTACAAATCAATCGGTGTCCGGACAGCCTCTGCAATGCAGGCACGAGGCTGCGAGTGCAGTTTACTGGCTGAGCAGCTCGCATGTTTTTCAGGCTGTGAGGGGGGAAGCTTCAAACAGAGGAAACAAATGAGAACAAAGCTGTTTTTGTATTAATTCTAATTAATTCTGCTATCAGTTAGTTTCTTTTTTTTCACGCTTAGCCCTTATCATTTGACATCAACAACTATGAAGGACTTTTGAATAAATATGCACGAGCACAAGCTTTTACAATTTCACAGCTGATTCTATTAACATCTGTCTACA
>JAQLOL010000026.1:26713612-26725310 GCA_029783665.1 Naso thynnoides
TACAAGTCCAGTTGCCTACAATTCAATTTGCCCAGAGAGAACAATGACCTGGATGAATGAGAATATTCACAGACATTATGAATAAAATGATTCCAAGATTAAGGAAACTTCCCCCGGAGCCAAGACATTGGCATTGGTGCTGAGAGGGAGCTCGATGTTGGGACCACTTAATAATGGAGAAACTCTGCGTCTGGAATTTGATTGAAGATGCCCAGCTATCCATGGGTGAGGTGGTGAAGGGGTGGAGGTGGGTCACAAAATTCCTTGTGACACTAAAATGACAGCTGAATGACAGCAGAGAACTTTTTTTATAGTTTGAGAGCTAGCAGGTGGTCGGCCAGAGAAGAGTGTGTCGGTCAGTGACTGTATGGAAACTAGATGTGGTATTAGAGACAACGGGAAACAGTGCTTATGACTTAGAAGGCATGCACAAAGAAATAGTCTTCCTGACTGTACTTTAGCTGAGCTTCATCAGGGACCCATCCCAAAATTTAAGAATCTTCACCTTTTTTCCCCATCTAAGTCAGTGTTCTACCCTCATTTCATCATCTAGTGTCAATCACAGTTCATTAGCACTAATTTGCTAACATGCACAGTACACTGCAACGTCTGCTGTCGTATTGTTTCTTGAAGCACCAAATTACAAAAAAATCACATTTTAAACACGCTAGCTGTTAATGCAGGTTTAATTCAGCACAAATCCTTCTGAAATTCAGAGACATAGTTTAAGTTTTTTTTAAACATTTTCTTGTTATTCAAAAGATTTTTTTACTCGTTTGGTCATTTGGAGGATTAAAGACTGAGCAGGAAGCAGGATCAAGTCTGCGGTCAGGTCACTCTGGGTGAAAAATGAGCCTCCATTTTCAGTCTTAGACTGTCCATAAAAGCACAGAGAGCCTAATAAGTTCACATTAAAACATTACTCATGTTGTGCTGCCTGACAGAGAGGCTGTGACCTTAATCTACGACCAGAGGTCACACAAACACACATACACACACACACACACACGCGCGCACAAGCCCTGTGCAAGAATTCATTCCACACTCAATAAACGCTTGTGCAGCCAGGCAGACAAACCCTCTCACAATTTAACTTGTCAGAAATGGTTTTGTTGGGGCTAAACAACCTCTCTGCAGCTGTGCTCCACCCTGGCAGCCAGCTGGAGCTTTGAACCAACAATCCATTGACTTTACTGTTAAGTGAGTTCAACATATTTCATATTGCAGGTTCTGCCTCTCTAACCTCTGGCAGCATCTCTGGTCTGATTTCATCTCAGCTGCACACATCGATGAGGCTCTGTGAGAAATATTTGTTTGCAATTCAGCATCACAGCTTGCAATTCAGCATCACAAGAGGTCCCGGTTGCCTCTCCTAGAATCAAATATGCAGGAAAGACATGATAATGTTTTTGTTGGCTTTAATAAATATGCTGATAACAATTTCAATGTGTCTGTGTGCATATGTGTGTATGCTGGTGTTATAGTGCGTCTCTGTGCCTGCACCCCTGTCACTAAGCCAGAGGTTTAAATCTTTTTAATGGAGTCTTAGGTTAAAGTATAGTACAGCTAAGTTGGGTACTGTCATTTCCGCACAAACACAAACCAAAATGCAGTGGATAGTCTCGCCAGAAATCAGTTCATCAATCAGAAATTATGTCATGTTTACGAGATAGTTTCTCATGAGCACAGTTTCTCACTGAACAACTGGAAAACTGCACAAAAAAACCCAAATAGGTGAGGTAACAACTGCAGGAAGTCTGAGTAAAACGATCACACGTATTTAGGTTTTTTGATAAAGTCTTGACCTCTTCTTTTTGTATGCAGAATGAGGATGATTAGCAGAGACTGAAGGCTCGGTGCAGTTTTTTCTAAAACAAAAGTTTTTTTAAAAACCCCTAAAATCAAGAAACATTTTACAACCCCTGCCCATGAAGCTTTGATGACCTCTAGTGGGGACCCCCAGGTTGGGAAAGTAAATGTAGATGCGTGCGTATTGAGAATGGCTGCGTCCACATGTGTTATCTCAAATATTCTGTTTTGGCTCTTTTCAGTTGGTTGAAGTTTTCTCTGACAAGGCCGTGATTCAATCACACTAGGTACCTTTTCTCCAAGGTCAGAAGTAAGATCATCTATAGGGGAGCACACACTGGAGAATACACAGCATGTGTATGAAAGATTGCTGAATATTGCATGCAATGTCAAACTATATAGAGGCCAGAAATAACCTGGTCTCATCCTTTGCTGACATTGAACTCTGCAGGACCTCAGAAATCTCTAAGATGTGCCTGTATCCCCAGAGAGAGGGTGTGTGTGTTTGAGTGTGTGTGAACAGCTGCATGTACTTCTGATGTGCGGGAAAAATGCATGCCTGTAGCTATTTGTTGTATGTATGTGTGTGTGTTTATGTGATCGTACTGTACATACACACACATTCATGGGTTCATTAAATGCCCTTTGCCTGCCTTAATCGGTTTGCAGGTTCCTGGAGCGGAGTGAGTGCAGTTAGTGTTCTCCTGGGGGACACTGGGTAGTGGTAACACAATAAAGCCAACCCATGATTGGAGACAAAAATAATAGCCTTCGCAGCTGCTTCATAAATCTCCCAATCTAACAACCATGTCGAGTTCTATCAGGTGTTTTAACAGAATCAGGTGTGTAAAAACAAAAGCACACACACAGTACAAGGCTAAAAAAAAAACAAACAAAAAAAACGTTTACCCAGAAGAGTTACTGTATTGTCCTCTGGATTCAGTAAAGTTAGTGAAAAGGAAAAGCCTGAGAAGCTTCATACGTTTCCAAACAGGGTCTTTTTGCAAAGTAAACTGTCTTTGGACCAGGTCATACATGATGCAACTTTCTTGCCATGTGCAATGTAGGCAGTAATTGGAAAGAGGTTCATTTCAACCTACAAGTGTTCAGTAAATAAACACAACTCAAGATGGCGATTGCTGGTGTTGCTAATCATGTGTTAGCTTAGTTAACAATTTATTAATATATGATTAGTTTGCTAACTAATTCGTGCAGTAGCTGATGTGAGATTAGTTTGTTTAATTTATTTAAAGAGTGGGTGGTTAAGTGTATTCTTACTCTCACATCTCATTTGTTAGAAAACATTATGCAGTTCTACAGATTTTCCCACTTTTCCAGGTTTGGAGATTCTAGTTCTCGTTAAAATATTTATGGAAAGCCAAGACTAACTAAAACCTCCTCTGTCATTAAAGGAGAAGTTCGTTTTTTTGCACATTAAGCCCTTTACTAAGGATATTTACAGTCATGTACAATGTTCTACAGCATTATTATGACAACCAGCACAGTCCTGACAGCTGGGGCTCATTGCTGACATCACCGCTAACTGAAAAAAAGAAGGAGGTGCATTCCGACAGTCTGTCAAAAAATACAATAAATGCTTGTTTTAAAAGACATGAGACTCAACAAACATTTACTGGTGTCCTCTCATGTACATTAGAACACGGAGCTTAAAATGGATAAATAACCCAAAAGCGGCTCTTTAAGCTTCTTTACAAAATAAACAAACAGCTGTTTCCAGGTTAATTATCCATGTTTAGCTTTGTGTTTTAGTGTTGGTACTTGAGGGGACACCACTTAAGATTCGACGAGTTTCACATCTTTTAAATTAGTGTTTATTCTATTTTTTGACGGATTGTCTGACTGCACATACTCCTCTGTTGTTTTCATCTAGCGGTGACATCGGCAGTGAGTTCAAGCTCTCAAGACTGCATTGGGTGTCATAATAATGTTGGAGTACACTGTATATGACCCTAAATATCCTTATTATAAGGCTTAATGTGCACACACACACAAAAAAACCTCCTTTAATTAACTGATGAAAGTATTGTGTTGCCGCAAACTACGGACTGTGGTGATATTCTCTTGCTAAAATCAGTAACAGCACACAGTTTGTGATGCCCTTTACATCAGTCAGCAGGGTGGACTGACCAGGAGCTAACACCATGGGCTCACTCTTAGTTGTGTCTGATCGGCATTGGTACTTTTCATTAAATTCATCCTGTGAGTTACAGTGGCAGATCAACACACGACGGTAACATAGCATTCAGGCTATTACAGTTCGGACAAAAGGACAGGGTCAAAGAAAACAAATACTCGGCGTTCTGAAGAAGGGAATCAGGCGATCTACCGTTGTCATACTGTTTACACTGTTTAGTTTCCACATAAGCTCTGAGAGATGAGATCCAAATGGTGGCGAAAAGGCGTCCAAAATGTGCACCTGCACTTACAGCTTATAGCAAAAGATGTGGTTAGAAACAATGTAACTCAAATCTTTGAGATTATCACTCATGTCGTTTTGCTTTACATCATGGAATTTCTAGCAATTGTTTCAAAATTATATGGCTAAACTGTTGTTTTTTGCAGTTAAATATTTTAGTATAGGTATATTTTTTTAATATATATTGTGAAAAGAAACCACAGCTCATGCATGTATTTGGGCTCTCAGAATGTATGCAGACTGTGTCCTGTTGTGAAACAGAGCCAGGCTCCGGTATCATCCAACCTTCCTCAGTAATCAATATCTGTCCTCTCCAACATGCCAGCCCGTTATTTATATCAGCCTCTGGACTTTATGTGGTTAGGTCAGAATGAGCACTGTCCTGAAACAGCTTACTGCAGCACTCCAGCCTGTGCTCAGAGGGGAAATTTATTTTTCCCATTTAGTATGCTGCATTGAATCCAAAGTTTAGGAGTCCATTGATTGCCATTGCTGGGGTGTTCAGTTGGCGCATCTAATGTGTGAGGTGTGTGGGTTCGCTCGAGTGTGTGAAGTCTTAATGGGCTCTTTGGGAAGGTGAGAACACAGGCTTTGCTTCCCGCTGTATTAATGCAGCTCTGCAGCACAGTGCAGTCTCTGGAAGTTAATTAATGTCACGTCCTGGTAATAGTTTTCTGAACTTTCACAGTGATAATACGAAGGCTTAGACCTCCAATATCTGAGAACACGTCAGCTCGCATTATTGTACTGAAAGTTATAAATCATTTGATATCGATTTCCAGCATCAGCAAGACAGAAAAACGTGGAACATCCTGAGCAAACCAGACAAAGATCAAAGATTTTGTCTGCCTTGTTGTTGGCTTTTGTGATTTTTCCAATAATATCCTTTGGCGTTGGTAATATGAGAGTCTGGTAACTTCTTTGTTTTTGAGTTGTGCCATACTCGCTCATACCTCTGTTAATATGATAGCCTGAACAGGTTAGCGTAGAGATTGCTATAGCATCAGCCCTATCAGTGCTGGAGGGCATTTCTTCGTTTTCCATTGTTGGCTTTGGAAATAGCTTGCTTTATCAATTGGCCCGGTTGGTTACGGTTTGTTGAACTGATTGGTCAATGTCAGTCTTTTTTAATTCCATGTTGTAGCTAAGTCTGTAGGGACTTGGCTACAGGGTGGGTGGTTGGTTGGGTTAGGGGCCTGTTAATCTCCTGGTTCCCTTGAGCGATGGCCTGAAACTGTGCTCACGTCATCTTTGTATATGGCAGCCACCCCTCACTCTAACATCTTTCCATACATGAATGCTTGTAGAGTTTGTGCAAACATGTGTTTGTTTGCTAAACACATGAATTCTCCCTAGAGGGAATAATAAAGTAGATCTTGACGACTTCAGTTGAAAGGTTCAAAGTGGGGTTAGTGTTTTCTACAGGGAGAGCTTCTATTCTCGTGCCTGTATAGTTAAACTGCATAACATACTGTATGTTGGTAAACAGACAAGAGGCTGTGGAGACTGTTGTCTTCCTCAACTCAGGTGAATCACCTCTGAAGAAATGCCCCGATGAATCCCGTCAGCTCTGCTTTAGTAACACATACATCCGTCTGTGCTCTCCATCCCTCCACTCTTCCTCCCCTTGTTCCATCTCCGCTGCCTCCTCTCCCTTTTCCAGGACTGACCACTCCTCTCTTGCAGTCTTTCTATGCATTTCTTTCTGGAGGTCTTCTGTGTTGCTCCTGCATTTCTCCACCTCCTCTCTTCCCTAATTTGCCATCTACTCTGTTTCTGTGCCTTGCCAGTAGGCTGCACGATGTGAGTCCCTACATAATGTTAATAGCACATGCGCAAGAATGACAGCTTGCCACGACTGCACCCCTTGTACTAACCACATCACGATCTGAGTTTCATGTCATGATCTGAGTTTGATGGTCTAATTTACATTAAATGTTTCAATACTGAATCATAATTGCAGCATAGCTAGCGCTAGCCAGCTCTGGCGCTGGCAATGGCCTTTTTTGTCATTTCAACTTGTGGTGGCTAGTTTGCTGGCATCAAGCAAGGTCGGTAGGATAGCGTTAGCTACTTAAGGTACTCCAGCTAATGTAACTGGCAAATTAATTGCTCATGGACAGTTAACGTCCAGTTTACAACAAACTGTGCTTTTGCTGCGTACTCAACATGTAATCCTCACCTAAACATAAAGTTGGGAACAGCAGAAATTTAATCACTAACATTTAACATTGCCATTCCATAACCACATGTGATTGTCTAAGTGGTGTAGATGTAGCTAACTGTCCAAAGATGGCGGACCTGTTGGTGCATGTGCGACTCACATGATGTACTGACACACCTGGACATTTGTAATTTTTCTTCCTCTACTGACATCTCAAAGTCCTTCTTAAGTCATTTCCTTTTCCCCTTCCTGTTTTCCCCTCCACCTCTCACTCTTTTAAGTTTTTTTTTCCTCTACAATCTCCTTTTCTGCCTTCTTTATTTCTCCTTCACACCATTTTCCTCAATGCCTACATTTCTAACTCTATCTTACATTTTTTTCTCCTTTCCCTTATTCATTTTTTCTCACTTCCATTCTTGTGTTCTGACTTCAGGCCAAAACTCTTTTCCAACCATGTATCATCCTCTTTCCCTCATCTCATCTTCTCTTTTTTACACTCTCTCTTGTTTCTCCTCCTCCTCTGCCCTTACCTCTCTGGTACTGCCAGCATCTGCATCCTACGCAGTGTATAAATCACCTTTCAACAGCGAGAGTCTCTGCTCCCACTGGCCTAACTCTGTCAGAGGACAGTGAAGGCGGAGCTTTCATGTTATAACTCGGTTGGGAAAACCTCACAGCAGTCTGACTTTTCAATTACTTCTTAGTTTCTTTATGCTTTAAGTCACCAATCATTTTCTTCATTGTACAGATGTTGTCATATCCTGGCAGCAACTGCTGTGACATCAGTGACTCGTCCATTTTTATTCCCTCCCACACTCTCAACAAACAAGGTTCCATAGGATGCCAAAAGGTACTTCTTTTGGCTTCTGCCACAACAAAAATGTGTTCAGTACTGCAAAGACTCCCTTCATCTTCTTTGAGTTTACTGCACTAAAGGGACAACAGAGACCTCTCCAGGTGATGGTTAGTTTTATGTTATACAAAGAACCAACAAATCAGTCTTCAGTCATGTTTACATCCATGTTTGCTATCCAGCCAATGTTTTTTTTCTTCTTCTTCTCTGCCTTTATTGGTGCACAATTACTCCAATTTTATGCATTGGCATCAACAAAATTAATATGTGGAATATCATAAACTTGCAGCAGTAATGTGACATATATAGCCTTTGTGACTGTACATGCGCACAGAACAAACCAAACAAGGACAAGAGTTGCTAGCAAGAAAAATATAAATATTGTTTCTTTTAAGTATAGTCTTTGACCTTTCGTAGAAATATGACAATGTAATCATTTATGCTTTCTCTTTTTCTCCCTGTACTTCACATTGTAGTCATAGACATAAGTCTTAGTATTAATCACCCTGTGGAGAGTCTTTTTGCATTAGCAGCTGGTGTGCAGAGACCCCTGGGCAAACTGTTTGTCTTCAGGGTGTAGCCTTGGCTATGTCCTGATTGTATTGCCAAGCAGTATTTCTAGGGCAGCTCTCCAAATTGATACATCTACATGAGCTTTGGTGCCTTTTTATAGGTCATTTTTCACCGACACATTAAAGCTGTGTCTCGCAGAAGAATGTGGTTTATTAGTTAATGCAGTTTGCAGCTCAGGTGGGCCGATGACACTGGTTCACAGCACCTTGGAGAGGAGCTAAATGATGACATCGATCGGCCCAACTGGCAGCTGTGCTGTGAGGAGAGGACGCCTTCTGTATGTACCGAGAAGTGGAGGCCTCTGTCCCTCAGGACAGAAACCAAACCCTGATGAACCGGGAACAGTTTAATGGGACAGAGACAGACAACACTGCCGCTGAGATGAAGTCTGGGAAAATAGGATAAAATGTGCACAGTATAATAATAAGATTATCATCATTCGCTGTTTTTGTTATAAAAACAAAAAACACAAATAATGCAAAATGTATGCATTCATATACATGTAAACCCAATACAAATGTACTTCAAGGCTGAAGACAAAATGACAAAAGCTGTTTTAGTTTCTCAGGCAAAAGTACAGAAAACAAATAACTGCAGGTTGTATCTACTATATTTAACACAGCATAGGCTACATCATGTTTCAAGGATAACAGCATTCTAGCGCTTCTCTTGTTGTTGCTCTCTTTTTTTAGGCCCAGTTTACTCCAAAGTTTCATGACAAGAAGAAACAGTGCAGGGAAAGTTGCAGTAGTGTAAGTTGGTCCGTCTAAGCTCAACTCTAGCCAGCTGACTGTGTTACCAAATGAGTTAGAAATTTTGTTTTTTTAGCATAAACCCTCCTCTGTTGATTGTCCTGAATGAACTGGAAACAGCTATCGAGCTCTTGTTTATTAAAATGCAACAAATCTGCATTAGTGTCCATGTTGTTCCCACTTTACAAACTCAAAGCACAACTTAAAAGGCAACTTAAAGCACTTTGAGTTGGGACTGAGTGTTCATGCCCACTGGATTTGTGAGATGGGACATGCAGCACTCACCTTTTGACTTTAATCTGCCATCAACACACTAAATTCTCTCCAACATTTGGTTGTACTACAAGAACAGACTTTAATGTCTTTTGAATTGAAACAAAATAGTGCCAGTGAACATTTTTCTACAATAAGTTTCAGACAAATTTTATATGGGCATAATTTAAAGAAGACAAAAGTTGGTTCATTGTGTGTGCTTTTAATAATTGTATTTAACTGCCTCTTAATTCTTACCAGTGCTGCTGCATTTAACTTTTTTTCCACTGTTATTCCTCTTGTATTATAAATGAATATTGTTTTTGCTCTGGGATTTAACCAACCTTGTTTCCATTCTGAAAACATTTTAAATTACCCAGCAGCTCCGTTCCTCGCTACATTAGGAAAACATTTTGTAGCATTAATCACTCAGTGCTGACATTGCTTTCACACCCACACTGTAGATGAATCGCTCCAAAGACAAACGGCTGATCAAAGCAGCAAGAAAAAAAAAACTTCCATCTGGAGTCTCGGAGAGTTCAATGACCCCCTTTGGTTTCTCTCTTCCTCTCTCTGCTGACTCATAAGTGGTCTCTGAAGCCAAATCCCCCGGTAATAACAACATGAGGTAACCTACAGTGAGTAGCTTTGGCCACAGAGGCAGTGATGGAGCTGGAGTACCTGAGAGAGAGAGAGAGAGGTGCAGAAAGACAAAAGATACAAGAGAATGAAAAGACAGTGAGAGAAAACGATCAGGAAATTGATGTAGAAATGAAAGAATGGAAACATAAGACGGAGAGACAAAGATGAGAAGCAAGGTGCTCAGAGACATAGGAGAGAGCAGATGGAAAACTGTGGAAGACGACAAGAAAGAATAACAGAAGGACTGATTTTTTTAGGTTCATAAATGCAACTTTTCATTCCTCTTTTTAATAATTAGTGAATTAATTAATTTACTGTTTATACAAGTTAAATCCAGATGAAACAGCATATTAATTGTAACTTCCATAGATGCCCTTGAAGTATTCTTACATTTTGGGGAAAATGTCTGATTTGAATTCTTCCTGAGATCATAATGAGGAGATGGATACCTTTGGCTTGTCTGCATTGGAAATACAGTATAAAGCAACTGCCAGCGAAAGATTAGCGTATCTTAACTGGAAACAGTGAGAAAATGCTGCCTAGTTCATGTGTAAATGCAACAAAATCCACTTGCAAAAGCATCTCAAAAGCTCACTGATTATGAAGTCAAATCTTTTCCAGTAAAATAAAGGTCAGCACGGTGGCATCCTCAAACTCATGCGTACTTATTTTCCCTACATAAATCATTGCCATTCAGTTAAATTTCACTTTATCTTCATCCATGACTTGACAAGCTGTCATATACCAAAATACACACTGACTGCATCCATCTGTCTTGCACACCTCTCTGTTACACTTTATAAGGGCCACAAAATTTGAGTAGTTACCAAAAAACAATTGAGGAACTGCTATTTTTTTGTTCCTGTCCTGCCTGCTAATATACTTTGTTTCAAGTGTCATTACTGTTGTTTATGTGCTGTGAACAGACCAAACATATTTCTATCAGCCTTGTTGTTGAAATGACAAATTAACTTTAAAGCTTCACAAAGAACAAGTCAAGACCAAATCTAGAGAGAAAAAAAGTAGATTTTCATTTCTGCTAACTTTACTTTTCCTTTTTCCTTTTAACTTTACTGATCATCATATCTTGGTAAATCTCATAGGGATATTATGCGTGTGTGTGTGTGTGTGTGTGTGTGTGTGTTACATATTAAAGGTTTGTTTTGTTCTTGTTTTTTTGTGTGTGTGTCATTGTGTTTTATTGAAAATGTATCATCTTTCACAAAGACAGTTACTATGAACCTGCTTTATATGGAATTTTGGGCAGGCTGCATTTTTAGCATTGCTTGCTGAAAGTAAAATGTAGTTACAAACATCTGTTTTTGCTAACCTCTCCATGAGAAAAATACATGAAGATTACAGAAGCTGTCATTGTTATATCACAACTCTCTAAACCCTTCAAACCCACAACACGTAAGCTGCCTTTTGGGGTGCCCCCCCTCCTCCTTATATTATATATATAAAATATAAAATTTCATGAGCCTGTGTGAACCCAAATCTCCTGACAGAAACAGAACGAGACAGTTTATAAGACTTAAGAGATAAATGAAACATTCAGAGCTCTGTGGAGCTGTAGCCTGTAGCTCTGCTGCATACAGAGAATATAATAATATAATATTTAGATTCTGAGAGAGTCTCCTCTAACTGCAGATTATGATCTGTCTTTAGAAACCACAGAGGACCATCAGCCTCTATTAGCTCAAACGTCACATTTTCTGAACTGAAGTCAAAAGTTGCCCATAGCAAGACGACTTTGAGTGCTTTTAGTATTCAAACTCCCAGCCGACCCACAACTCGCCCGCCCTTTATTTCTAACTCAGTGCGAGTCTGTATAATTGCACTGTATATCACCAGAGAAAGCCAGGCAATCAGAAGAACCATTAAATGGCCCCCGGTTTCATTGTAATACTGTTCAGATGGCTTCGTACTGTTTTTCATTGCTCTCTCGCAGGCCGCATGCTCACTAATTACAAAACTGATTCAGTTTGCGGTCTCTGTCCAACTGTATTATTCCTCTGGAAGAGACTACGATAAAAAGAAAAAGTGATGGCTGATGCACTTTTTTATAGGATTCTGAGATAGTTTCAATTACAATTAGAATGAGAAACTCAGGCTTTATTGTCAGCTTTTTGGAGAGCATTTGTTTGTTCCCAGGGTTCAGTGATTTTAGAGTTGAATAGTTTTTTTTTTGTTGTTTTTTTTTTTTTTTTTTTTTT
>JAQLOL010000026.1:26741638-26752714 GCA_029783665.1 Naso thynnoides
GGTTTAAAACTCTAAGTCTCCTCCGTAAAAAGGTTGGAGGCCTGTTGCAGTTGGATGTTAACTTCTGCTCTGCTGGCTTCCAGATCTCCATGTGATTCGCTGGCGTTCTTAGCAGAATGCTAACAGAGTTATGATCGTTTTATGCTAGGTGAAAAAGGTGCTCAAATTTTACTGTCCAAGACAACAGTAGAGCGTTAAACAAAATGTCCAGACAGAACAAAATTACAAAGGTTTGTTTCAGGCATTTGAGAGACGGCCATAAAAGTAAAGTTTTTGAATCCATAGGAAAACACTCACTGGCCAGCTGATGCTGAATTAGCTTGGGGAAACTTCAGCTCTTTATTATATTCTATTACATTGTATTTTGTGTTGACACTGTATGTTTTGCTGATGCAGACGCGGCTCCAGGCAGGGAAAGGCTACAAGAACTCCTTTCACTGCGTCCTCACCATCTACAGGAAGGAAACGGTAAACATTCAGAAACATCTGTCTCAACAACTGTAGCCCACTGTTGCTGTTACTGCTCAGCCATAAATACGATTTGAATGACTGTAAGAGAGCCCATTTTCGTCTGAATACCTGTTTTGTAAATTACTACGCAATCATAAAGACAGAACAACTAGAAATGGAAGATTTAAAGAAATTTGTTGGACTTGTGTTATAATCAAATCTGAGAATTTTACGACTTCATTTTATTTAGAGATAATTTTTCTCCTTCACTTTAGGTAGCGTGTGACTATTGATCCAGTCACAAATACTAAATTTGAATCACCTTTTTCGGTGTATTGAGAGCAGCCTGAGGGTTCGTTCATGTACTGAAACTGAACACCTTTAACTTCCATTAATGACAGTGGTGTGTGTGAAGTGGTCAGCCTTCTTTTCAGCTGCAGGAAGGAAAACAACTCCCCCCATCACAGCCCACATACAGTGATATAAAATCTTTATAAGTGACACATTATTGGGTGAAGCAACATGCAATTTTATTTACATTTTCAAAAAAGTACTCACAGTTTGCACATAATAATTATATGTTTTCCCACCGTTTTCTTCACCAGTGCACACATTGTCACATTGTAATTCTAGGTTGCTTGTATTTTTACAGTTTCCATTTCAGTCAGCTTGAATCTCTTCCAGTTGTTGCTGCCTCAGTGACCCAGTTTCCTCAGCAGAGTTCCTTTAAGCCTCATTTTAATCATTAAGTGAGCTGAAGTCATTTGTCGAAGGTTGAAATGATGATTAAGAGTCATCGATCACCACAGACTAACCACTTGTGCAATGTTAATAGTTACAGTGACACATTTCAAAATTAAAATCAACAAGAATATTAACTGAGCAACAGATTCAACTGAAGAAAAGGTTGATGCTGTGTTTTGCATTGTTGTGGTGAAGAAAATGTTGTAACTCCTGCTGCTCCAAATGTGTCACTTTCAGCTCTACGCTCTCTCAGAAACTTTTTTTTTTTTTTTTTTTTTTTTTTTTTTCAGTGGTCAGAGGATTTGTTCAGGCAGCGGACAGCTGTGTTTAAGTTTCAACATGTGTCTCCAAAACTCCAGCCCCCACCCCCCCACCCCCACCCCTGCTAGAAAGGAATGCTTTCCACTGAGACAAGATTGTGTTTGGCAGAGGCAGTAACCCCATTTTTCATTCTGTGCTTTGTTGACGATGGCTCATATCTCAAAAATAGCTCTTAGTTTAAAATCTGTAATGGTTGTTTTTGTTGCTTTTCTTGTTTATTTTGCATCATTACTTACTTATAGCACGTGTGTCTGTTTCTCAGGTCATGGGCTTCTTTAAGGGCATGTCTTTCCCACTGGCCAGCATCACTGTCTACAATTCAGTTGTATTTTGTTTCTTCAGTAACGCACAAAGACTTATAAGCAAGTATCGCTATGGTGACGGGTGGCATCCCTGTGGCATGCTGGACTTGACTGTGGCCAGCATGCTAACTGGACTGGTGTCAGTGGGTCTGGGAGCCCCGGTGGATCTGGTCAAGATAAGACTGCAAATGCAGACCCAGAATGTTCTAGCAGGTAAATCAGGGTGTGTTTTGTTTGTTTGTTTTTTTAATTTTTTGTTTTTCTCATGTAGTTGCAAAAGAGAACAATTTACTGCAAACTGAGAAGGACAGGAGGCCAGTGTTGCTGTCTGTGTCTTTTCTGGCACACTATCAACAGAGCTACAAATAAAAAGTTTTGTCAGCAGAAGAGCGCCTGTGCAGACGCAGCCTGCTGCAGATTGCTGCAAATAGTTTAATTTTTTAAGGGCACCTAAAACTGAGGCCTTTGGAAACACTGACGGCCTCGTTTTAGTTTTAGAACTATGGAATAGCCTTCTTCTTCTTCTTCTTCTTCTTTTTTTTGTTAAGCTATGTATCAGCCTATTTCAGTTTCCTTTAAGAACAGTAAAGTATCATTTATGCCTATGGAATTTGGCAGGAATAAAGATTGATTAGAGGGGGGGAAAAGTATTATTAGCTTTGCCACTATGATCAAAACAGTCAAGTATAACATTTCCATACTAAAATGAAACGTCAGAGAAAATTTTGTAAACATAAGTTATACGTAAACTCAAAAGACCAAAATAAACTGTGGGTAGCATTGCAGTCATGGATCAAAACATCCATGTTTGCAGTAGGATAGTATGCATTGATCCAGACATTTAAACAATGATGCAAGCACCGACTTTCGCGTCCTGATTGGGTCTTATTACTCCTTACTTATCGTTCAATGAATTTGTCACGTGTGTTCACCTGATCCCCCCCCCTTTACCAGAAGAAAACAAACAACATTGTCTTTAGCTTCCCATGGTTATTTCCACATAAATGATGAGTTACCGGCATTGTTGACCATGTGTTCTATGATGGCAGCGGTTGTGCATTTAAATTTTGCATTTTGTAATGTAGCTACAGCCTTCTTGCACAGGAGACAAGCTACTGCTGTAACTATGCAACTGACCCCACGCTTCCTGGTAATACCTGTTTGTGCATGTCCAGTTTATGGTCATGTGATTTGCGATTTCAGGCGTGTTGCGACAGAGATCATTCCTGAAACAAAGCCTGAACGCCTGTCTGAACAGAATGTGTTTGTGTAGATGTAACAGTTGGATGATCTAATATTCTCCTCCCTTAACATTTCAGAATCTAGCAGTTTTTTTTAAGGGAGTTTGAGGGTTATTACGGTTACTTGGTGAATGATGAAATCAGTTCTAACAGACTGTTTGGTCACAAACATTTGCTGCTTATCTTGGCAGGTAAGAGAGGCCAGACAGAATTTGCATCACAGTGAACTAAATGGAAATCAGACAGTGTTTCTCGTGTACAGACTGCTAAGCAGAAGAGGTCAGTTGAGTAGGCGATCAGTGTGTTCCAGGACACATTCATGTTTGTGGTTTGAGCTCACGTATTTGCCAGCTTGGCACTAAATCAGCACAAGCAAATAGATCCGAAACGGACTCACTGAAAATAGAAACGCTCAGTAAAACTGCTAAAAATTAAAAGTAAGTCTTGAAATAAAGGTAATCTGGCAATTGAAACTGAAGCGATGCTTGAAGTTTTAGTGGCATTTTAAGTTATGCATGCCTGCAATGTAGTGTACACGCACGTCCAAAAATCAAAAAAACTGGGCAAGTGCTGAGCTGAGTCAACAGACATATAATATAGAAATGACGTTTGATGAAGAGCTGGTTGTCTCGAAACATCACTCGATAAAACTAAATTACTTGAAACTGGAGCCCTGTAGTGTGTGAGCTGTTTTCATTTTCCAAGTTACTTGCCTTCCATACACTA
This sequence comes from Naso thynnoides, assembly GCA_029783665.1. NCBI lineage: Eukaryota > Metazoa > Chordata > Actinopteri > Acanthuriformes > Acanthuridae > Naso > Naso thynnoides. The sequence continues at coordinate 26,745,423 of JAQLOL010000026.1, forward strand.
GAACACTTTAAAAAGACGTAACAGACGTCTGACACATCTTCACATCTGAAGATAACAATGTGTAAGCAAGAGTTTTTAGTCACTCACAGACTGAGATTTTGCAAACAGCTAGTTTCCATTTGAGGGCACGAGCTTAAAAAATGACCAGTCCAGAGCTCCAGAGCAGAGAAGTGGCTTTATTCGACAGGAGAGTAGGGCCAAAAACAGGCACTCGTCCCTGGACATGGAGCCCATGAAACCTCCCTGGAAGTCTGGCTGACTGCCAGTTACACAAAGCTTCCTGTTTGGAGCTGACGTGAGCGTACCTCCTGGTTGTTAACAATGTTCACGTCATTAAACGGCACAATTTGCACAAGGCAAAAACTAAAGATCTGAGATAATATTAAACGTGTTTGATTTTCATCATAAAAATATTATAATAAAATAAAACCCTAACCCTAACTCTAACCCTTTTGAGTTTTATGACCACCTTATGACCACAGGAGCGCACCACAACTTTAGTGGAACTCTAAAGATTTTATTCTGACTTTGGAAATTTGTCTGTGACTTTGGAAATTGTTTGAAATGTTGGTGTAAGGCCGGCATAAGTTGAAGTGTAATTTGGAGTTTAGGAGCTAAGCTGAAATATAGTCAGAGTACAAGCATTGATAAATTGATTGTTAAGAATTAAAATGTCTGTTGTCTGTCTTCCACTCAGAAGCAAACGTGTCTGTGTAAGAGAAAAGGAGAGGAGGAGAAAATGACTCCACAAACAATTTGTCAAATTTCTGAAGTTCCTTAGAAGTTTGATCATCTGAAAGTATAAATGGACGATGAGAAGTTAAATGTTGGTCAAAGTTGTTATGTCTGGGCTGCAACATTTCGTTCAACCATAGATTAAAAAGGAGGTCATAGCAGTTTAACGACATGCTGGCACTCACAACCCTCTGTCTGTGTGTCTGTTTGCTCACATCCGTCATGTGATAACATTTGTTTTATTGACTGCGTCAGGGATACTTTGGTAATTTTTAATAGTTCCAGACACTTTTATGAGGGTGCAAAGTGACAGAAAGTGTCCTCTTCTGTAATGGATGTATCTGAATCATTCTGATAAACCTGATATAGATTTTGGATGGGGCAAGATTTTTGTTCATATCACCGCAATAAAAAATATGTAACTTTACTGTAACTGCAGTCACGGAGGATGTGTCCTCCTGATAATGCCAGGATATATCGACCATGGCCTGTCTATGCTGATAAGTAAAGCTTTGCATTGAAACTGTTTGAGTTGGTCACTCCACCCTCAGTGTCTAGTGAGTCAACTGTGAACAATGTTCGGTCTCTGCAAAGTTAGATTGGTTCATCAGTAAGTTTTTAATGTGAAAGAATCACCAAAGTAATGTACAAAATCTCCCTGCTAATTCAACACAGTTTTCTGTGTGTGTTTGTGTGTGAGCATATGTGTGCGTTTTAAGAATTAAATAAAGTAAAATTACTTAAAGTTTAAAACGTTTGTTTTAAGTCACTTCTTAAAACAAAACTTTACAATTTCCACCATTCACAGAAAGGTGAAGTCCCTTCTCTTGTGGTTGACCCCATTGTACTTTTCCTTACTATGGAAGTATATAAATATTGTTATACAACTTAATCTATCTATACAAATTATTTACAAATTATTTTTTTTAATTACACATATCAAGCTTGTTAAATTTTAAAGAATTTATCCAGTCAAGAAAGTCAAAGTTGTTTTGAAAGATTCAAGGGAAGATAGTTTTTTCTGTGAATTGGCTCAGCAAACCACATCTCTTGTCTTATGAATGTATGAATTGTAGATGGTGCTTCAGGGTCTGGATAGCCTGCATTATTTGTAATAACCAGCAGGATATTTAATTTTCCTCCTAATTTCTTCCTCCAGAGAACTTGCACCTTGCTGGTAATGTATCGAATGGAACCAGCATCCCTCTGCGCTCCGTCAACATTCCCAGCCAGAGACTCTATCGAGGCCCCATCCACTGCATCAGCAGCATCCTGCAGACGGAGGGCCTGCAGGGCCTGTACATGGGGGCCGGGGCCATGATCCTGAGGGACGTTCCTGGATATGTGCTCTACTTCATTCCTTACACCATCTTTTGCAACTTATTAAAGGCAGATTCAAAGTCAAACCCGCATCCGTGTTCCATTTGGTTGGCTGGAGGATTAGCAGGTAAATGTCACAATCTGCATCTTTTTAACTTTACCATATGAATTATGTTTAAATATTTTCTTTGTAGTTAGGTTCAACTGGAAGCTTAGAAGTTATTAGTTTAGTAAACTTGCTTCGAATAACTTACTGGTCATGGGAGCAGAAAGTTGAACCAATAATCAGAACGGCAGAAAGTTTCATTTAGTCCAAGCTGATCAATATGAAGTTAAAAAGTGCTGATTCTCTGCTTTGTTCGTGATGGAAATGAAGCCGAATGCACTTTTTGTACAGTGTGACCCAATGGCACATAAACTCAGCACATAATTGGAAAGATGCTTTTTATTTTGTTGTATTTTGTAGCAAGAAGTATGTCTGAAGCAGACTGAGTTGGAGTGAAAATTGTACAATGTGGGTTTTGGATGTAAAAGTAACTGTTACTCTAAATCAGGTATTTCTTTTTCATCACATCTGGCATAAAACTTAATCATCTTTTGTGTAATATTCTCGGTAGACAATTTCTGTGCATTTGTCATTTAAATTACAACCTACATTGGCCTTGATCTGTTCAGTCAGTAGTCTGATGGTCTGCATATGCAGATGGGCTTTTATTGACTTTGTGTGTTTAATGCAAGAAGTGCGTCCATAGTTTTTACTGACCTGTGAAACACAGTGATGCTTTAATCCATGAAATCTGATCCATATATACATGTGACCTGATCATACATTCATCTGTATTGTGACAGTTTCAGACAGAAATCATCATCTACTCGCATGAAAACATTACAGCTGCAGCTCTACAATAATGACAGTATTTTGTTGAACACTTTGGGTTTTTAGAAGTAAACCCTCTCTTCACTGTAGCGCAGGACTATGTGTGTAAACTTACACACCAACCACATGGCTCAGCTCCAGTGAGCATGGGCCTGTGTGTGTGGTGAATAAACAGTAAAAGGTCTGTGTTTGAGCAGAGTTGCTTCCCGGCCAGAAACATGAATGCGTGACAGAGTGAAAACACGCTGCAGAGGAAGCTGAAATCAGCTGTGAGGTCTACAAGTTCAGCGTGCAGGCCTCAGTGTGAATCGCCTGTTGATTCCTGCCTGAACCACAGAACTCAGAAAAACATCTAAATAAAAGGTAGCAGCTCTGCAGTTCTTCATTGTAACTGAAGTGTATAAACTGTGGTGTTTTACAGAAAGGCTTCTAAATGAATATACTGTAGCTGCAAGCAGCAATGAGGAGGCCAAGCAGTCAAAAAGCCATATAGATGAAATGATCCTCGACCATTCTGCAATGTTTTGGAACAGCTGATCAGTCTGTTAAAGGTGCTGCCATAGTCTTCCATCGCAGCATAAGAGCACCGTTTTAAGTATTGTTTGAAATTTAGCCACATATGTGTGTATATGTTTGCAACAGCTGTGTGTGGCAATAAAAGACCTATGGAAGATCCTCGACTTTGATTTCACCACTTCATGGTGCCAAAAACAACACACTGCTCCTCGAGGCATTTTTCATAAAGGTGTTATTTGCAGAAATGCAATGGGTCCTTATGAGAAACTTGTTTTATTTCAACTTATTATCTACACTTAACCACCAGTACTTTTCCACTTGTCATATGTCTGAATGAATAAATAACTTAACAGCTTTCTGAGAAGTGCTTGAATGCATCATTAGTTTTATTAGTGTGTTGGTTTCAGTCTCTGTGAGGCGAGCTTCAAACTGTGGGACGCAGCATGAGTTAAATATTAGATTTTTTGATTATCTTATGGCCCTTCTCCTCTCTAGCTCTGGACATTTCCTCCTGTACACAACAGTGTAAAAGTCAGAAAAAGGCAAAAAAAAAATTAAATAAAATCTCTCAAATTCAGACAGTAATTGTGAAAAATGTTGTGATGATATAAAAAAGTTTAATTATTCTAAAAAAATCAAAAGCCTCATGAAAGTTTTTAAGCTTAAATGGAGTTTCGTAATGAATGTGTGGATGAGTGGGAGGAATCTGAAGATGAGGGGGTTTAAAAGTGGGTCCTCATTGACTTCCATAAAGTTTCAAATAAAGTAGTGTTTAATATTTTACTGCAGTTTTATTACAGTTTAAAATGTTGAAAGATGCCCAGAATATAGAGCTGTATAGTGTTTTGAAGTTTGAATTGAGTTTCTAGGTGAAGAGTTGATTTTCTGGATTTTAAAGATTCTTCTATTAATGATGAATGGGTCAAAATTCCCATAAAACTGGAATTCTCAAGTAACTGGAACTTTTACACCAACATTGAGTGGCGTTTGTAGTTTTCCTTCTTTAAAGCTGTATGTTATCACGTCATGAACTATTCCAGCATTGCTTTGTGCTGGGAGTTGAACCCGTAACCCTGGCAGTGTTCTTGTTTCCTTCACGTGCTGACAGTGCTTTCTCCTTATCTTCAGGGTCCATTTCCTGGGTCACAGCCACGCCAGCTGATGTGGTGAAGAGTCGAATGCAGGCCGACGCTCAGCTCCAGAGGAAGTATAAGGGAATTTTGCACTGCATCATCCACAGCTACAAGACAGAGGGAGCACAGGTGAGGCACGAGCGATACAGGCACACAAGCTATCCTCGAGTGTGGTGGGAACGGTTGCAGCTATTTTTGGTTGAGGATAATATCATGGTTTGAAGGTTCATATGCTATGGCTGTGACATAACTAAAGTATGTTGCAGCAGAAAATGCAAGATAGGATATTTATTATGCTCTTACTGAACTACTGAATGTGTTAAAAGTGTCTCTTGACTGTTTGCTTGGTAAAAGAGGCTTACAATCACAGAACATTGTAGAAAGTAACATTATTAGTCACTATAACATTTACTTTCACATGAATGTGTTGTAATTCCTTCAAACCATAAAGTTACCAGGTTGGATTTGATTTGATTTGATTAAGGATCCCCATAGGCTGATGCTGTAGCAGTCAGCTCGTCCTGTTGGCGTCCACGGAAAAATATATCAAATCACACATACATATCATTATACAAATAACAATACAAAAGCTAAAATAACCTAAATCAACACAAAAACACCCAATAACAATTTATTGCAGAAATAAAATAGACAAATAATCCTAAACAACTCAACCAACAAAGCCAGTAAGATAATTCTGTTCTTTTGTTCAGTTTTACCAAAATCTGTGGTTGACAGCAGATATATTTCCCCAATATAACACCTAGATAATATATATAACATCAATATAACATCTGACCCAGAGGGGGCGCCCCAAATATCAAAAATGTCAACTTTCAAACTCAAGCAGTCACCATTTTACCAAAATTGGTGTGCATGCTCTAGGTAAGTATTATCAAAAAATCGGAAGTGCCGTATTGATTAGTGCGAGTGGGTATTGCTCATCATATTTTTGCTAACAAATCAAGATGCCTTTGCCAATCCTGATTACATGAGAGAAGACTAGTGCTCTCACTCCTTTTTTTTAAAAAAGTGAAACAACAGAAACAAAACAGAATCAAACTGGCTGAAGTAACTTTGCTCATCTTTGTGGAGCCTCAAACCTGCTCGCTGCAAATTTTTGCCGGTGCAGCTGCTTTCTTGAGCAAAACTGCTTGGACCAGCTAAATGCTGTGTGTGGCTGCAATTGTTTTATATGTTTCTTAGTTTCTGATGTTCTGCCCTTTAAATGTGCTGTAGTCAAACATCATTACAAAACAGCATTTGTTCTTAAATATTGTAAGAAAGTAGACTGGCTGCTCATGTGATTCCATGTTCACAGATCAATAACTCAGGTTAATACAGTACAATGTCCTTTGCCAGTGTCCTTTAACACCACTGCCGTCCTTGGATTTTTTTTTAATTGTTGAACCATGAGATTATCTTGTGTCAATTCACTGTTTATGTGCAGTTAAACAAAAATAACAAACCAAACAAACCCAAAGCAAAGTAAAAAAGTTAAGCAAAGTAAAGTTAAGTAAAGTTAAGCTGAAATCCTGGGAGCTGAAATCTAATAATGAAAAACTGCTTCAGGCGAGATTACATACACTGACTCAACAAAGCCATCTAGACAAAGTGATGAAGAGTTCATAATGAAAACTTGGCACTGTTACATATATCAGAGTTCCCACACTTTAGCTTTTTAACTAATATTTTAGCATTTAAGCTTTTAAAAATTCTGAGTATTGGGCAAGTCAGTTACCAGAGCCAAACAGATACCAGACTAAAATCGTTGATCATTTGTCTTCTCGCTTTTATCAATTACAAGTGCAAAACATGAAAGCTACCGAGTCTTTATTTATTTTCAGCGGCAACTGTTGGTTTCATTTGAATGTCACTGACTGCAAATGAAAAATAGTTTTAATAAAAAGTAATTCAAGAGCCATGATAAACTTTGACACGCATCTGCTTGTTTTCAAGGGGATTTTGAGATTTTCAGGTTATATTAAGAGGTAAATCTAAAGTTTAAGTTATTCTAAAGCAAAAGTGAACTTATTAAAAAAAAAAAAAAAATCATAATAAAGAAGTCACTTACATGTACACTCTTGTGTGCAGGTTTTCTTCCGTGGAGCATCCGTCAATGCCGTTCGAGGCTTCCCGATGAGCGCCACCATGTTCCTGACCTATGAACTCTCCCTGCAGTTCTTCAGGGGTCACTAGGACAGGAGAGACTTGGATGGTTAAAAGGAATCACACTCAGTTTTTGGCAAATGAGCACAAAGCAGACAGGTTTCTTTGAGAAAGACATTGGTAGCAGTTTGTAGTGGCTTTTTAACTGATGCTAACTTGCACCTAACACGGCGGAGGCTTTGAATGTGTCGCTGTAAAGCAATTTAATACTTAAGTCCTGAGATGTATGTTTGTACTAAGCTTCTAGTCACATAATGATTGTTGTCAAATGATGTTTTACAGCTCAATCTTTTTGGTAACTTGTCCTGTTATAAGAAATTGCACATCAAAAGTTATTCATGTGTTGAGAGTATATTATATCTGCCAATAGATCCTCCTAAATCCTACAAACACTATTAAAAGTTACTTTAAATTGGATTATTTTAATTTTGAAAATAAAGATGTTTATTTGTCATGTACATATGTTAAAAACCATGCAATGAAATTCTTACTAATTGTTATGATGTGATTGTGAAACAGACAAGCATCTTCCTGAGAGCTGT
>JAQLOL010000026.1:26758087-26775295 GCA_029783665.1 Naso thynnoides
CAGCATTTGTATCAATAATGAATTAGTTATTTCTAATGATAATTTACCAAAGAACTTTGTGTGTTCCTGAGGTTTTGTTGTCAGGTTGGGATCAGAAGATGAGAAGATTTGACATTTTCAACACTGCTGTGAGTTTACTCTGTATGAGTCGTTTTTTGTTGCTTTTTTCTGCAGATTTGTCTTAAGTAGCTTCACTGTTGTTTTGCTTGTTTCAGTTAAGCTGCCATTTACTTTCATTTGTAGCTCTTTTGTTTGTTTGCACCTGATCGTCCTTTTAGAACTTGAATAATTTCATGTGTGTAATCAGCGCAGTGATGTTTTTTAGATGCATTAATTTTTAAAAGTTATAATCAAGTTCAAAACTAGCCAAGTTTGTCATTAAATAACTGCTCTCAAGTTGTTTTTCAATATATGGTCAATATACGGTGTTGAGAGTGACTCATCCATTCATTCACAATTGTTGCCTTCAAGTGCATCTTCTGTTGTTATCCACTTTGTACATGTTATGTTTGTGTTTCTTATATTAAGAAAAGGGACTTTTACAGTTACATTTTTGCTTTTTACATAGTTTGCAGCATAAATGTAGTATCACTAACATCTTAACAGTTACACAGCATTAACAAAGAAGAGAAGAACATCCATTACTTTCATGGATAAAACATTTGTGTGAACACTTATCTCATTTTGGAGTTACAACCTTCAAAGAAACGACCTCACCTGCCTCATAGTTGTATTTTAAATAAATTCCTTTCCATGTAAATACTTGTAAATATGTGAAGTGTCATTCCACATTGTGGAAAGCCACAAATGTTTAATGTAAATAATAAAATAAATAAAGCTATTGAACACATCTGTGTTTGTGCTGTCTCAGTGTATGTGACTCATGCATTAATTTGTCATGTGACTGCCTGTCACGTGTCAGTTCGAGGGACAAAGATAATGAACTGTTGCCAGATAAACACTTGATGCTCACGAGTGTTACAGAAAGCGGTTCAGGCCCGACTCTGCCTGCACCCTGCTGATAAGAGTCTACAGCACGGAGGTCACTGTCATAACTACAGTAAACCGTGTGCACTGTGGTACTTGTTTACTTTCACCCAAATCTGCCTGCGATATTACAGAATGTCCACTAGATGGCAGCAGTTCACAACTCAAACTCAGGAAGTGGCCATTCTTTTACCCTCTCACGGACCAGCTTCCTTGCATCCAGGCTGGTAGTTCATCAGGATCCAAGAAAATCTGCATCAAAAGACAAGTGTGATGTCAGTAACAAGACTTTTTAGAATGCACTTTCTAAAATTCATTTTTATTGGTCAACTGCACCTGCTAAATTATCAGTTTAAAAGCCAGAACTGTTACAGTCACAAAATGCCTTTACTTACCGACTCCCATTTTTCCAATCATAAATAAACAAATGTTTTGTTTGTGTAATTTCAGTATTACATGGTAAGCTGCCTAAGATTCAAACACTGCATTAAGGTTTATGGAGCTGCAGCAGCTCCTCATATACAGTAGGTGGCACAGATGATCAGTACATGGATTAATATTTCTTAGCTTTAAAAACTACACTGAATATTTTTTTAGTAGATTATTGTTACAGGTAACATACTGCAGATACCTCCTTCTTATCAAGTGTGTGGACTACTACAAGTATTAACTTAGTATAAAAAGCACATATACATGCAATAAGTTATTATAGGCCTAATTATTATTTCAGCAGTTCAGCACAAACCAACTTGCTTAAAAACTTCTAATTTGGTGTAAATTGTAATCATAAGGCACGGACAAATACGTTACCACTATTTGGATGAATCTGCATTAGTGTGGTGGCATTATGGTAAAGGAGAAATAAAGAATTGCTTGTTTCTGCCTGGTGTTATGAACTTTTAAAAAAATATATTTTCAGCTTATCATAACAGTTTTTAGAGAAGTTATGCTTTTTTTTCTCATCTGGAACAACCCCAGATACTATTATATTAGTCGGTCTAAACGTAGTTGTAGCGGACTATGCCAGCCATTAACTATCACATTCACATTACATTACACATCACATCCGTTCTTTATTCTTATTATTTATTTAAAGTCCATCAGCTGCCACTGATATAGCAGTTGCCCTTCCTGGAGTCCACATTATTTTCACTGAAACACTGTGGTGCCTTTTTAAAAATTGACACATTTACTATCAAACCCCTATTAAATGATCACCTTTGACAAAGAACAAGAGATCTGAAGAGGAGAAACTTTGAAGCCTTAAGTTTGGACAAACAAGAGTAAGTCATAAATTCTTCTTTCCTCTCTACAGGACTCCCAGATATCGGTCGAGTATATCATTGAAATCATGATTAAATATTTGTGTCAGCCACTTGTATTGTGTTCAGAATATCCAGTCAGACATTCCATTGAGTTTGACACCAGTCTGACTATTGTGACATAACTGTAGGCCAAAATAGAATACCCTAAAAAATTTCTCCATTGGTTGGCTCTTCCAGAATGCGGGCTCTTTTGAATCATGGATTAAGACTGCCACCAAGTGACCAAATCGAGTTGTAAAATTATAGGACTGAAGAGAGTCCATTCATTGGAAATCCTTGCCTACTTAAAAGTTTGTCTGCAGCAGATTTTATGCGCTGTGCATGGTGGATATTAGAGGCTGACAAGGTTAGCTAGCATGTCACTTCATTCAAAAATCAATCTCCAGCACATACACTCATCCTGTTAAATCTGTTCCTTGCACTTTTCTGGACACACTTTGCTTTTGGAAAAGCTAAAACTCAGCTGTAATCCTCTGTCAGTTTGAGTGAAGACATTCAAATTGTTTCATAACGCAATGAGCTCTCAGAAATAAATGAAACAATTGTGGCTTGTTAAACAAACACTGCTGAAATAAGGTGAGCAAAACAGAGAATAATAAAAACACAGGTAACTTTTTATAAACATTTTTTTTATTAGTGTTATGCATTTAGTTTCCAAAAAAAATCAGTTTCATTGATGAGACAGTTTTACAGTGATTGGGTTCCACATAGAGTATATGACATGCAAATAAGGAGAAAATAAAAACTCATACTTTACATTCTTAACCTCTGCACCCTGAAATTATTTTCACCCTGAATTAAAAAGAAAGACTTCCATGATTCAGTTGAAAGAACCTTAATAGAAAAATCAGTTTTCTTTTTCAGTTTATCCCTTTTAATACTTTCTGTCTTTAATTTCTTCCTCTTTTCCTTTAACATTTTGTCATCAACCATTTTTTTCTCATTTACAATAGTCCATGTCAATTCCAGCCCCTCCACATGGGGTCTCCAGCTGACTCAGCGGACAGCAAAGTAGGCCGCCAATTGCGTTGACTGGCACAAAGGCCAAACTAAAGGGATTGCTGCCAGGTATTGACCCCAGACACTAAAGTGATGGTTACATTTTTTACCTCTCATACATTTTTATTATTAAGAGGGCAGGTGACATTAAAAAAATGCAGGTAGGTAACAGTGTTGACGTCTTTGATGCCATAACCGTTGTCAGTGTAACATTTCAACGGATGCTAGTGCAAATGCCAAAAAGACTGGAATGTAGATAGTTGTGCTCACAGCTAACGAGAGCTCACCAAAATCTCCTCTTTCAAAGAAGTGAAAGTAAACGTGATAAGACGAGCGTCTTAACGTGATGTCTGGGTGAAAAATTCACCAAACAGCACACTAACTTTCACCTCTGGATTTACTGGCAGGAATCAGCAGGGCAGTCACAACAATATTCATAAGTGTACGCAAAAATGTTACGAAAAAGACAAATTTCATGACATCATTAATGTGTTCAGAAAAGTCCAGCCTTGAACAGAAAAGTCTTAAGGAAAATTTTGAACGAACAATCTGCATTTTAATTCCAGCTGCTTATTTATTTAAGAAATAAACATTAATGGCATGTCTTTGCACACTGCCAGTATAAATGATCTTGTTTAATACATTGAAATAATGATGAGAAATATCACCAAACATCAAAATAGCATAATAGAATCTTTGTTTTTTTGGGGGGATAGGACGAACTGTGGTTTTGAATGGCAGTTCCAAGCTAAGCCTGTTTCTCAGTTTTCTGAATGTTTCTGGGCTCCTGACAACAGAAGATGCTTTGATAATCCAGCTTCTCAGTCGCAGTTTCTCTAAATTTGACCTCCTGTAAACAATCTAATCAATGGCAGCATCTGAGCAAAGATTATTTTGGGATAAGCAAGGGTTTGATGTAGCTGTTTAATGTCTTTGAGGCCTTTTACGTCAGTATCTATACACTCCATCTCTCATTCACCAACATACTACCTCTGTGTTAGGAAAATATACAGTTATATGCCATGTAACATAATACTTGTTGTTTATAACCCTAAGAGGGACAACTCGCAGCTTTTACGCTATTGTCTATCAAGCCAAGGATTTACCTAAACTCAAAAGCCACAGCGGCTCCACAAACACTTTTTTTTTTCCACACTTAAATATCTCATGCAACCAGAATAAATCAGGACAACAAAACTTCACGCCAGGACAAGCACAGATATGACAGATGAGTTGCTACTGACCTCACATACAGATGACATGGTAATAGCCCTTTTGAAAGGCAGTTCACATGCTGTGACGCCTCGAGACAAGTCCTGCTGAGAGACTATTTTACATACAGAGGATGTATGGCTGCAGTTCCCATGACGGGCCCATGAATTAAGCCTAGTCCAGAATTTATGCCCCTATTTTTTCAATCCACCATGCAAGGCTTGTAAAATCCTAATCCATGACCTGTAGGTGAAAGTGGCTGGCACCCAGTGGGAGGAAATCAGGGAATCCCTGTGTTGGTGAATTAAATACAATAAATAAAGATGATTCTCCTCAGACAACTCAAACAGAGTACTAACTAAAAACCATCACAACATCCATACTGCAAACGTTTTCCTCTGTGCATTATTTCCTACATGGGTGGTTAGGTAATGATAATATGAGCATAACAGTTGCATTAAAATTAATCTCTCTGCAGCTTGATCTCTTATAAAGAGACATGACAGTTTGCTTGATGTATTTCACATTAAAAACTAAGTTTTTAGAACACCTATCTTATCAGAAAGCAAATAATTTAGTTACATTATCTAATCTCTTTTTATAAATTGCACATCCCCCATTTTCTTTTCAAAAGCCTTCCATTCATCTCAGAGTTGACATCTTAAGGTCGTGATCATACCAAATTATTTTGACACAATCTCTCAGCTGCCTTTTTCAGTAGTTCAGTGAAAAACATACCAGACAGGCAACCAGCAGAGCTCTGACATAGCAAACGAACTTAGTCAACAAGCTAGGGCCTCACGACTGCAGCTTAGTAATAACTGACTACTCCCCATAAAATGATTAATCACAGGAAATACATCAAATAATTTCCCCAAAGAACAATTAGAAATTTTCACTCAAATGAAATCAGTAAAGAGTTACTTAATATTGGGCAGGACCAACAATCACAGTCTGTGATTGGGTCGGACCCTGTGACTAGACAGGAGGTGTCATGTCATCGACGTGCTTACGAGATGACAGCATTCATGAGTAACTGAAGTGAATGTCTATGCCGGTTCAAGCTTTCCTGCGGCGCATGTTCCAAAACAAAGCGTTGTGCAGCAAAGGAACAGACAAACTTTGTGCATTTCTCTGTCATGTGTGAGTATTCCTGATCTATTTCACCGGTGCATATAATATCATTCATAATTTTTTCCTGAATCGGATGGTGAAGTAGGTCATTCACATACTTTATACATACAAATGACAGGTGATGACTGTTTTCCCGTCATAATCATATGATAAAGTTGAGACGAAAGATGAGAGAAATCAACAAAGGAGTGACAGATCAGGCTACACTGTAGATGGATAGATAGATAAATAGAAAATGTGTCTTTTTATCGAGCATCAACCTTTCATTTTACGCACGCATTGTTGAAAAAATAGACTTGAAGCGTTAATAAACACTTTAGGTGAAGGTTATGCAGGTGAAACGCTGCTGAAATGTGAGTATGACGGTGCCAGTGCAGACAGCCGCAAAGATTAAAATGAGAGCATATTTGCAGCATGACACACGCAAGTAAAAACCACAGCTGATAATGTTTCCAGTCCAGACAGGAGGTATGAGGCCATTTAAAAATGAGCCACTATCTGAATGGGCTGAACCCTCAGCAAGCTTGTCTGACCTCAGATACTGTTTGACTAAGTGACAATGCAAAGGCTTTCTTGCTGCAATAACAGGACTTTCTTTGTTATTGCTTTATTTCTACACCGTGCCAAAAATATATATGAATGATATTTGTGCATCTATGTGCAGTGTCGATGAGTCTAATAGTAAGCTAGTCGATTAGTTGACTATTCCGTGAAACCCAAAATACAAGCTGACATGCTTATGTAAACCTAATTTTGTTAGGTTTCCTGTGCAATAGCTTCTATGAATACTGCAAATGTATGGCACAGAAGTGGGACACAGCTTTGAGTTTAGTCAGTGATGCTCACAGATGAGTTAATAGTCTCAGTTACATGCCAAAGCTCCTGTGTGATCACGACCTTAAGATTTGCCAAACCTCAGACAACAAAGAACATTGAACACTCAACAAGCCCATCGCTCAGCCGATCTGTCTGGATCCAATGCACGGATTCTGTTGCCCGGAGATTCTTACAGAAACAGGAAATTATTTCTTTTTTTGTCTTTTGACTTTTGGTGTAGTCTCATCTCTACTAAACATTTGCATGCTCAACATTTGAAAGGAATGTGTTAAGTTTTGTTTTTTGTTTTTTGTTTTTTTTGTTAGACATGGCACAGCCAGGGGGCACCCTAGCTTCTGCCTGTGCACAAAATAGTTCAGAGACACATTTACGTCATATAAACCAGGACTATATGAATCAACAACATGATCGCACAATACAGACATGTAAAAAGACACACACATATAAACACACACACACACACTTACGATACACATGTAGTACACTTAGACAGTTAGAACAAATGGCTTCTTTTTTCTTCGTACATTTTCTGTGCGTATACATTAGTATACATCTTTAAAGTTACAAGAGTGGTGAGGATTTACAAATAGATATGCAAATGTGTCTTTTTTTAGTTTTACAGAAAACAAACATGAGACGCTAAACGTTCAATGTCGAAAAATTCTCTTTTTATCATTTTAAGTAATTATTGCAATCTAAACAATATGGCTTTGTCTAGTGAAAAGTCCTATCTGAGCTAGAAAATGAAAGAAAGGAAATAATGCATTTATAGTGCTTATGACAACTTCATCATTAGTCTTATTAATCCTTAATGTTATTTTATGTTACAAACTCATGGAACAATGTATTAATCATACATGGTCGCAAAACTAACCACTGAAAAGCCACTGGATCATTTAGGAATGACCAACATGCTTTGTTTTACCAATAAAAGTTCATATATTAAGCTAGTTTTACTAAATAGAGATTGTTTCCATCTACAGTACATCTACTTAAATGCTATTTGACAAATCACTATGATATTTTGTTTGATTAAGAGATGCAGGATGCAAAATATGCCCGGCTCTATAAGTGAGCTCCTCAAGGAGTGAGATGCAACAGCTCACAAGCCAGTTTTCTCAGACTCAGTCTACAGTTAAATTATCTAGTTTTATTGAGCCATTAAACACTTTTGGAAAATAGAAGGAAATAGGAGAGTATTGTTCCAGTTTAGTGGTGGTCTTTGGGATGCATGCACACGCTGAACAGGCTGCGGCGTTTTTTCTTGCATGCTCGTCCTCCTTTCGGTGGTGACAAAAGAAATAGTAAGGTCTCACCAGTATTTCTTTGGTCTCAATGTTGATGAACTTCGATCAAGGTAAACTTACGCATGTCAAAATGAGGGAAGAGGTTATCTCAGCTGAATGTGAATTAAATCACAACGGAAGTTGGATTTGAATAAGTAACCCTAACCCAGCATTTATAAAAAGTGCAAAACTGGAAAATTTAAAAAAAAAACAAAAACAAAAACAAAAAAAACATCCAGACATGACCTGGCATTGGCATTCATGTTTGAAAAATAAAAATAAATAAATATAAATAGTAAGTTTGAAAGAGCCACTCCATAGCCATCAGACAATCAAGTGGTTCATGTCGAAGCCACCTTTAACCAATCACAGATGACAGGAAATGACGACATGTACAATACCGGCTACCCTCACTGTTTCCAAGTGGTCAGTGCTCTGATTGTCTACAGGGACCAAACATCTAAAATTATGATGATTTCTGGACGAAACAGCAGTATATTAACACTTGAAAATAGATTCAAACGGTGTAAAATAATTCCTGTTTGCTTCTGTGGATGATGCTCGGGGTTAAACTGTTCTTTTTTTTAAAATATCCTTGTTATTGAAAATTTAAATATTTACATGTTTTCTTGACACATTTAAGATCTTAACCTTTACTCTTCTAGCATGATTGCAGGCTGATTAGCTGACAGGCTTAGAAAGTTTAGTTTTAGTGAAGGTAAAATTGGATTATGTTGTAGTTTTCTTCGTTGTTAGACCTTCAAAACTTTGTCATGGGTTATTCAGAAGTACTACTTTGAACTATGGCTTCTGGAAAGCCCAAAATTTTGCAACTAGCCAACTTCATATCAAATACATTATTCCAAAAGTGTCCGATGTTTTATCCTTGAATGCGTGACTACATGCTACCAACAACTCTAACACCTGTTTGACTGAAAATGAAACCCTCATTTACAATTCCTCTGCTGGAGGAGATGATATGAAGGCACATGTCCTAAAAACTCAAATGCAGATTTTTTTTTTCAATATAAAGACCCACAATAGGTTCATAAAAGTAGAAAACACCCATTGAAATAAACACAATATGCTCCATCTACTGGAAAACATGGTGGCAGTGCCATTTGAAAAACCACAGAGGCGAGAGGACGGACGTGTCCACTGCCCTTCTTTTAAGGGAATACTGTTCTTCATTGGTTGCTATTGTCTAGCAACAAATAAGGCCAACCAATCAAAATGTCTGAACCTCTTCTGTGTAAAAATAACAACAGCAAAAGAAGAACAAACATACAAACTGTAAGAAATGTGCTGAGTGGCAGTTGTAAGGTTGTACAGCAATTGTGGCAAATAATAAGGGGAAGAATGACACCATTGTTGAGGAGTAGAAAAGAGCAAAGTAAAAGATCTCTAGAAAGGCAGTGTATAGCCTCTAACAGTTTAGCAAGTACCCCCCTCCCGACTGTTTTTCTCCCAACAACTTGAGCATGCCCCAAACCTACAGTCTAACCTGCCTGCATACAAACACCCAAACCATTCCCCCCAGTCTCTCTTATCCCCAAATCTGCAACGCAATGTTTGCTCAAACTTTCTACCCAAAGTCCCTGACGCAAAATTCCCCAGCTCCCTTCACCCCGCAGCCTAGCTCAGGCCAGACTGGACCCTGAACTTAGGGTTTGTTTGATTTGTTTTGCTTTTTTTTATTTCTTGAACATGTCCTGTAGAGGTCCGGGCAGAAACTTGAGCACAGTGTCGAGGATGCTCTCCTCATCCTCTTCGTCGTCGTCTACGCAGCCTCGCGGGATCGCCTTCTTTGGGCGTGTCAGTGACCCTTCGCAGGCCTGTTCCATGGCCGCTTTCTCCTCCGCCTCTTTCTCCTCCTTCTTCTTGAGTCCGTACTGAACAGAAAGAGGATAAGGGGTGATACGCAGACAAACAAAATTTATGACACTTTAGAGGAAATCATCTAAGTAATAGTTTTTACAAGATGAAAAGTGTTGGTCTGACAGTAGATTTGGGTTGATTGAGTTTTGACCTCCTAAGTTTCGGAATCCCAGGGTGGCTGGTTGTTTTAGTGAGAAGGGTCTGAAAACCAAACCAGATGAGAGTTTCCTACCTTGTCCCTGATGGTCTGCCGTACTTTTTCCCTCTCTGCCTCCATGCGGGCGTGTTTGGCCTTCCTCTCCTCCTCTTGCTGCCTCAGTGCCTCCTGTCGCTCCTCCTCCTTCTTGGCTGCATCTGGGTCCTTCTCCTCCTCCCCACCAAGCATCTTACCCATGTCTTTGGTGGCACCTGGACAGAAAAGAGACGCACTGTTGAAGACAGACTGTGTTGCTTTACTGACTTTCCCACCCTGATTGAGGATGAGGAATGTCTTCCTCAGTTTTCCAGATATCTGAAGGTAATTATCAACCCCAAACTTTGGCACTGCTGAGGCACAAAAAAAGTTTACTGATCTCTCCTTTCTAGTTTGTTACTGTTGTTTTAAACCAAATTCAAACGAGTGTTATAAATAAAAACACGTGACAGCACATCACATGTATATTGACACCCACGCCCGTCTGTTATATGCAGCTAAGAAAACACTGCGTTAGCACTTCTGAGGATTATGTGGCAATGGGGTTCCCTAAAGATCCTTGAGGTGTCTTAGAAAACAAGACACAGGACGAAGAGCCAGTTGGACAAGCTTCAAAGAAACACAAAGATAGAGGAAGACACAATCTTCCATCTGCTGTCGGCCATCTGTCCGCACAACCTGCACCTCCTCATGCAGGTATTCACCTGCACTTCAAAATATTTAGGGATTTACTTACAACATTGTCTGATATTTTGTAGATAAGGTGATAGATTGAAAAACATAGACAGGTTCATCATCATCATCATCAATCAAAGTGCCACCCCAATCTTGGTCATGGCCCTTTGGTCTTCTATCAGTTATATGTAGGATGCTTGAAACAGGAAAATTAAACATTCCTCAGAGCAGGTTGGATGTTAAGGGGAACATGCCTAGGAAAATCACTCTAGTTCCCTCTTTTCCATCTGCACATTCTCTGCCTCTGCTCCTCAACGAGCTTTGCTAAAACAGGCTCACCTCTTCATCAGTGACAGAAGCTGCTTTCTAGACGTGAAAGCTACTCCCTTCGCCCTATCGATATTGTGCTGTTACCTCCGTCTGATCGATAGTAAATACAGGACCACCTTAGCGTGTATGAATTATGGATTCTCCAGCAGAGAGAAAACTTCATCCGAGTATTGATCCACCTCTCAGGCGACGGTGCGAGGAGAGCCTGGCTGGCGCTCTGGTTTGCCATCTCACACCTTTCCTTAGCCAGAGCCAGAATAACAGCTAAATATGTTTCACCAATGAGGAGATCATTGAAGGAAAGGCAAGTCTGAATAAAAGAAGCATTTTTTTTAGCACTGTATCCTAAATAAATAACTTTAAATAAAGACATTAATGTCCCTGGTGTCTAGTACTTGAAGGTATTTCAATTTAAAGTCATTTGTGCTGAACAGTATTAGCTGCAAACAATCTATAATTGACTATCAGGCAAAATTACAAACAGGCTTATCAAAGTAACTAATTATTTGTTTATCTGCTATACATGTGTCACATAGCAGGGATTGCTCTGTGGTTCCTTTATCAGTAATGAATTTTTGTTGCAGAGATTTCGTTTTAAATTTCATAATTTTGAATATGTCATTACTTGTAAGATATTGTATTCTTTGTTTTTGTTTTGTTTGTTTGTTTGTTTGTTTGTTTTACTTCTTAGCCAAGCTTGTAGCTTGAGGGGATGCAATGTTGGTCTGCTCGTCTCCAGCTTTGGTCTTGGGAGAAAAAACCTCAACAGCTTTTGGGTAACTTGCGATAAAATATGGTGCAGACAGCCCCCGTGTTTATTTCTTAGAGAATGTGAGTGGATTCACGAGAATTTAATCTCTCCTGTTTCAGGCTTCTCCAATCAAGTCCCTCAGCACTAACTACAAAAACACCCAACAGACAAATTCACATATAAATCACGAACTCAGCACATTTGTCAAATAAATAAAAAATTATGCTGTCTTCCGAAGAGGTAATGCTGGAAAACAAATGATCACATGGTGAAAGTTAAAGCTGGTGTTCTGTGAGATGTGTTAATGTTGAGAGGGCTGTTTGAAGGTTTCAGTGTGGAGGTTTTGGTCTGAGAGCATTACAGGACTGAAAGTTACTTCCAAAGGCAGGAAGGTCATTAAACATTAATGATTCAATCATTGCCACTGATTACCAACCCTATCAACCCTCACAGACATATTGTGGCCTCTCAGTGTTATGTGGCAATAAAACCCTGAATGACTGCCTCTTTAAGGAGCCTTAAGAGAACATTTCTGAGAGAGGAGAAATTACTCAGAAGAAATGTGGCTGACTGTAGTTCCCTCTCGTATATGTGGACCCTGGGGTGGCAGGTCCTGCCACTCTGCAGCGGACTCATACAGAGGTCCTAATTGCCCTGCAGCGCTGCATGATGGCAGCAAACCAGAGGATGACAAATTAGCACTCAGCTGGTGGGAGGAGGGTGGGTGCTGAAATGTTCCCCAGGACTCGCTGGGGAGTGAGGTTAAGGTCAGACTGTCCGTTGTGTGTGCTTCATTGTGTTAAATCACTCAAACACACACCATATGTACTGCTGCGCGTGCATGTGTGTGTAAGTGCAAGAAAGAGTGAATGTACACACATGCATTTACAGTATGTGGGCATTGTAGTTTGATATAATCATTATTGGAAATCCATCAGGAAGTCCATTAACTCTAGATCTATACAGAGTTTTTTAGGATTTCCCTTTTCTGACTGAAACTCTGCTTTTATAATCATGGGAATAATTTTAAATATGTTCCCACAACAAATTACATTAAAAAAAAAAAAAAAAAAATCGGTCTGTGCTGGCAAACTACTGAATGAGACTTCAGGACTTAAAAATGATCTTGGTAAAACAAAAAAGGACAACAAGCTGAAGACTGAAAATAACAGAGTCATTTTGAGTGCATCCTCCAGAGAGGAAGAGTATTTCCTCTCTGACCCATGAGTATCTTTACCCTTTACCCGTCCTTCTCACATGTCCTCTATCCCCCCACCCTTATTTTTGTTTCCCTTTCCCTCTATTGCACTGATATTTCATGAGTAAATTTGATTTCTTCCTCTTCTTTTATCCACTCCCCTTCATTCATTCCCTTTTTATTTTTCTGTTTTACTATCTTCCTCTTGTATTTTTTCAAAACAAAATTCATTCAAATCACCAGAGTAGCATCACTGCTATCGGACTTGTCATCTCATCCTTCTTCCTGTCCTTTGCTTCTCGTTCATCTCCCTCCCCCCTCTCCACCTGCTTCATCTGTCCATTAGAGGCCAGTTCACAGACACCCACTGCAAACACATGAGTAATTTGAGGCAAAGTGCTCAAACAGCCCTGATCCTCTCATTGTTCATTCATTTACTCTTTAGATAACTCAGCGTTTTTGTGTCACAGATATTTGAACGCATAACAGTTCCAGATATAAAAAGGTGGTGGAACTGGGATTTAGGTAAATTATGTATTTGTTATTTGGATGAGACATGTCCTAACTGCTTACAAACAAACAAACAAACAAAAAAAAACTGAATCAAAGACTCAGAAATCTTGTCTCAGTTGAACCAGACACTCATCCATAAAGAATTTAAGATGCTGTGTATTATTGTCCTTTAGGCTTTTTAGTCTTTTGGTTCCTCTCAACTTGAACCTTTACAGCTCAGGAACAGTCAGTAGGAGATGAGGTTTAGTATTTGTCAGTAAATCATGTCTGCTCTGCTGAACCACTGTTTCAATGCTCAGCTAATCCTCCTCGGGTAATAAAAAGGTTAAACAACATTGCATCATCTCAACCCGAGGCCACAGAGTGAAGACAGCATCTCTTCAACCAGAAGATGTCATGTGATATTTATCTCTGAGTGCCAACTGGGCTTTAATATAATTGACTTGCTGTGGCTTTGCACCCGCTGCCCTGCTGGAAGACTCATTTCTGCTATCTGCAGAGGGAGAGAGATTCAAAGCAGGATATATTGTAAGTAGGAGATTTTGGGGGGCGGGGGCAAATATAATTTTATTTGCTTGCGGTTAAGTTTTGGACAGAACTAAGCCACAGAGAAATTTATTTGTCAAATACATTAAACTTCACTGTAGTGACATTTGAAGCTGAAGTTAATCAGTCGTCCACAGCCTCCAAGAAATGTTTCCATGTGTACGATGGTGGTGATGTACGAACATGTTAAGTTTATTTCTTTCTAAATTATTTCAGATTTGTTTGGGCTTTTGGCCATAAGAAGAGCATTTAAAAAGATGCTTTCTAGAGTTTGGAGAGGGTTTTATGGCCAGTTGTGTTTTGCTTTCATAAAATGTACCATTTCTGTGTTTTTTTCTTTCTAATTTAAACTTGCTTCTTGACAGGTTACGGGCAAACCATTCATCTTTCTTTTGCTAAAATTCATGTAAGGTGCCGTTGGCTGGATTCGAAAACGTGTGTCGGCTCTTCTGTGAGCTCTGCAACTGTAGACAGCACAACTCCCTTTATGTAAGCCCACAGTACGTTCAATATGTATCTGATGAAGCGTAACTGAAGGTTTAGTGTTCACACAAGGCTAAAACAGAGAAAAAAAATTTTCAGAGGTATTTAAAACTTAGTTTTGACATGCATTTTATTCTGCAGGAGGTCACACATGACATAAGGTCACACATGACATAAGATTTTTTTTTTTTCAAACTCTCCTACAGTTTTTCGAAAACATTTCTTGAGAACTGCATAGTAATATAAGTGCAAAGAAAAAAGTAAAATGCAGGGAGACAGAAAAGAGAAAGACAGGATCTAAAGACTGAAAAATGAGTGAGAACTTGAAAATGGTTTGGAGGAGAACACAAGACAGAGGAAATCAGAGATATGGCATGGATCATTGACTCCCCCCTCAGCCGGTCAGATGAATGGAAGTGCGGCTGGATAATTTGTTAGAGGTGGAGGGCTTTGAAAAATGGAACTCATTTAAATAATGGATGACCTCCATCCTCAGTACGCCCTCATAAGTAACACGAGCGCCTGGACTGGTGGAAAATTCTACCACATCGATCAGATGTTATGGAGGCGGGATGACTTCATGATCACATCACCGGTTGGTTATTGGTTTCGACACGTGTTCTGCTGAAGGGCTCTTGAGCACCTTAACCTGTGTTACTATGCGGAGTCTCTGGTCAGCTCATCAACCTGCCAGTGGCTTATTGCACCTTCCCTGTCTGCTTGCCATCGTGGCGCCTGCACAGGAAATGAAACAGTGGGCTCGGCCGGTCTCATCAGGACGAGTTCACACTGATCTGTCAGAGATTATCCTAACAGTATCTTATATGAGCTTCTTTATGAGAAAAGCTTCACACGTTTGATATCCTGGCAAAGGCAGGAAAAACAGGAAGTAAATACTGAGAGCAAAAAAAAGTTCTGATTGCATCTTTTGTGACCATGTTCTATGGCTGCAAAGGACCCTTGAGATTCATGTCAGTTCAAATTAGCTTAGCTTTGTGCAGAGAACACGAGACAAATCCTCTGCTCACATCTATAAGTTACTTGTGGACAAAGTACACAACTTTATGACTTGAGTCAAAGTTTTGAAACTCCTGATTAAATATTAGCCTACTCCTTCACAAGTGCAAGTTGTTTAGAAAAAGTAGTATGTGAGTTTAGGTGCTGGAATACTTGCTTTTAAAAATAATGAAGTATTTTTTTACTTTTATTTCAAGTAAATTTATTTTGTAACTGTCCATCCCTGCTTAACATGTAAAGTAGTCTCCTCAAGGTAGCCAGCTCTTACTGATAGTTTGTCTGAGCAGCACGTTGGTTTAAAGTGAGAACAATGCTATTTAACTGTGGAGGAAATTGATGATACGTATACGTATGATGTTGATACGTCATGTTTTTAAATAGCTAGCTGTAAAAAGAATGCTCAATAAGATGAACAAAGTTGTTCAGGTTGTTGTAAGCCAGATACAGAAATAACATTTCTTTAACTGCCTCATTCTTCCTCTCATAACAAATGTGAACTGTCTCTTAACTGCTACTAAAGTTTCTGTGATGTCTAAAACAAAACAAAACAAAACAAAAAAACTTTGAAGGGACAGATTTGCCGCACTACTGTTTTTTTGAAACAAAAACAACAATAAACCATTTTTTTTTCTCCTTTTACGAAAATGGAAATGGGTTGGGATATGAAACACCAAGACATTTTGACAAACCATGCTCTTGCTTACTAGCTAGCAAGCTAGCGAGCTAATGAATTGAAGATTTGTTGATTGGTGAATTTCATGATTTTATTGAAATCAGTTGGTTCAAGTCCATATAAGCACGGGCCAAAATTTGCTTTACCAGAAGTACACATGACAAATTTGGACTAAAGAATAAAATAATGATTAGGGAAAAAAAAACAAAAACAAACACACAAAAAAACAACAACATTTTTTTAATGCAAATATTGTTAAATTTGATAAGTCAGGTAAAAGGTAAAATGGTCAAATATGGTTCAGTCTTGATGTCTCTGAAATAACCTGTTGCACTCAAACTGCTGTGAGGTTCACAGCTAGTCCACGGACCCACTCGCTGTCCTGGACTGACAAACACAACCTGGAAACGCTGGTGAATCCGATTTCTAATTAAACAACCAGTAAATACAAGCTGTGACCCGCAGCTGAAATCTATACCTCAGTCTGGACCAATAAAATGTTCAAGAGGCGTCCAACATCTAATAGCATTACCAAAGTGTGTGTGTGTGTGTGAGAGACAGGCTAAATTGGACAGTGAATGGCTTTGTGTGTATGTGTGTGTGTACATTTATCCTGCTGCATCAGTTTGTATTGTCTTGCTGTTTGTGTCTAAATTACATTAGTGTTTGTGTTAGTGCAGAAAAAGAATGCTCACCCTTATTTTTAAAAGTCACAAAAGTCATTTTCTTCAACAGGCCTAATATCTCAAGATATACAAAACAAATTACAACAATAAATGCCACTATAAATACAAATAAACAAGATCCGTAAACAGCCAATGAGCACTTGAAAGACCTCAGTTTTGCCTATCAGGCCAAATATAGCCTGCTTCAACCCTTTGACTGTATTTATGATACTGCATGCTTTTGGAGAGGAGTCTTATACTTATGAAAAGTGCAATTCCCCAATTTAATCATGGTGTGTTTTTTACCTGCAAATAAAGAAAATGATATATATTTTTTGCATTTTATATTTCCTGACTCTGTTCTGTTCACTTACTTCTGAAGCAGATCTTCTGATTTTGGCTTGTTGTCATATAGAAGTTTTTTTTTTGTTTTTTGTTTTTTTTTTACTGAGCTTTTTCTCTTTCATCTGCTTATAAAGATCATTAAACATGATTGAAAGTTCCAG
>JAQLOL010000026.1:26791738-26804550 GCA_029783665.1 Naso thynnoides
AAATCATAGAGTTAATAGGAAACCGCAAGAAATATGGTGGTTCCTATAGTGCGGTTAATGGGAGAAAGTAAGTATTCCAGATGGTTCTGCTGTTTTTCTGTGTGCGGTAGAACCCTCTCTGCATGCCTTCTTCTTTTTTCTGTTCCATGCATGTAGGCCATGTTTGCTCGCTACGTGCCAGAAATTGCTGCTCTCATCCTTAATCGGAAGAAATACGGAGGGAGTTATAACTCGACACGAGGCAGAAAGTAAGTTGAAATCCAGACAAGGTGTGGTTGTGTGACTCAAGTGCGCCCCCTGAAGTTTAGAGTTACTGGGGGTTAGTTAACTTGACCTTTTTTTTAGAACAGTAAAGTTACTTTAAAAATGTCAAGTCACACTGCGTGACTGGAGACCTTGGCCATTAGGATACACATGTCCATGCCCCTTTACTCTTTCTTTCTCTCTCTCTCTTTTTCTGTCCTTCTTCTTTCTTCCTGTCCTTCTCTCAGAGCTTTCCTAAAGTCATTTGTGTGCCGTTCATTTTCTTTCTTTGTCCCTTTTAAAACATCCTGTGTTGCGCTTTAATTTTGGAAAATAGAGCTTTCATGACTACTACACTTTTGGACTTTCAGTGTACTAACTTGTGGTGCTTCTTTGCAATATATCTGTGCACTATTTGTTTTTCTTATTCTCTTCAGATCCACTCCCCCATTGATAGAGTCTTGCCTATAGGGATGAATTAGCACATAATCCATCAAAATGAAAGAAGATAGTCATGAAACCCCTACTATCCGCTTCTAAAGAATTTTTTATCACAAGAAAATAGAAAGATTTAAGCATCTGCAAGTGCATTATTATTGGTGGTCTTTTTAAGCATCATCAATCTCAATGACTATTGCAGGATATGATTTCTTTTCTTGTCTCATTTTGCTTGAGTTTGTTTTTTTGCATGTTTTCTGGAGTTACTTTTCTTTAAGTGCATCATTTCTGGCATGTTCTCTATGACCTGCTGCAGTCTTGTGGCTTTTTCATCGATCGCCAAACTCCATGAAAAAGCCATCCTCCTGTTGTCTATCACTGCTAGCCATCGCATCATCAATGCTTGACATAACTCTGGCCCTGATCTTCAGTCAGCTCCCACACCCTGAATGCTGGATGCCTCGGCTCCCATTGGAGGCTCTCAATTGCTTTTGGCTTGCTTTTGCCTGCTTGGGTCTTGGTGCTCGCCTGGTTTCTTGTGTTTGTGTGGTGGTGGAGTTTGTCTCCAGATGCTCTTGTTATTTATGTATGTGTGTAACTGGCCTCTTGCAGCAGAGGTTCAGTGCACTGTGAAGTGTGTGTGACACTGTGGTGATTTTACTGTCTGTGCAGGATTACCACAGTTCTTATCGTGCAGTACTGTTTTCTCCCCCTCGTGGCTCAAACCTTACTGATATTCAGCACACAGACTGATTATAATCCAAATGTTGGAGGGTTTAGACTTCTTTCCTTCCTCTCTTTGCTGTCTTGTCTTTCTCACTCTGTTCCTCTTTTCTGATCTTACTCTCATTGGTTTCAGTCACTCTTTTCGGTGAGGCGGTTTCTAGGGAGTCAGCGCTATTAAAAAAAAAAAGCCTTTGTTCAATAATGTTTGCCTGTCATTGCGATAAGATTGATGAAATGTTATGTTTGGCCAGTGACCTCAGCCCAACTCGCAGATGGGTGTTGAGAGAAGCCCTTGTCAAAACTAAGGATAGTTTCTCCCACACACTTTATTTTCTTCTTCCATCTCTTCCTCTTTCTGGTCAGACATACGGCACAAAACACATGGTAACAATCAGAAGATACCCACCAAACACACAGGCAGGCTCTTTGCATAAACATTTAGAAACGTATGTGTTTGGTGTTTACGTGTATGGGATCTGACACATAGACAAAACCAGTTATTCATGTGGGTTTAGGGTTGCCGTCGGCAGTTCAGTCATTTAGCAGCTGTCAGCACACACCAAAAAAAGTCTATCATGGAAATGAGATTAGGAGATTACAAGTATCTGACTGATTACAGAGCTCACAAACAATGAGGTCATGATACGTTGTGAACTATTGTAAATGCAACCCTTATTTGATCTTGCCTGGGAGCTGTCATTTGAAGCAGGCCTTGAAGGTTATTTGGAAGTGAGAGGGGACTCACGTTGCAGCCAGACTGAGTTTCTTTTTCTGTGCAGTGTAGCATACACCCATGTGCGGAGTGACAGCGCTCAGCCCGCGTAGGCTGATATAATAATGACAAGTGTTGCGCTCTGTTGGCGCCCACTGCACTCGGGGCTCTGTGGTTTGCATTATGACTCCATGGTTTCCATTAGCCCCAACTTCAACAGTGGGGTTGGCACGAGAGCTGGGTTCAACCCTGGCTGAACTCTGATATACACCTTTGAAAGTCCTCTGTAAGGGCTAGCAGGCCCAGAGACTCACACACAATCGCAGGCTTACATAAAGAGTCTGAACATTATTGCACTAAATAAACAGTACCTGCACACAAATTATTATAACACATGGCCAGGTTGGTTGGTTCTTTTCCTTGATTGCAAGAAATTTACTTAATAGTTGCCTAAAAAAAGAAATGAACTGAGAACTAATGAGTACGTGTGTAGACGTGGGAGCTATAGCGGGAGCAGCTGGCCTCTAGCTGCTGACGGCCAGAACTGGCTGGAAGCATGAAGACAGACAGATGAGTAGCAGCAACTTTTCCATGTTGTTAACACTCAAACTGAGTTCCTCTAACCTTGTCGGAATTACAGGCGTTTCCATACATGATCTCCGTTTTCAGAGGCTCAAAAGTAACTGAACAAACTAACACAGGCTAACTGTAAGCTGGAGCATCCCCGTACACGAGCTTGTTGTTTCGCCCTTTAATTACTGATGTGTGAATGAGTACGTACGTCCGCTTACACAAAAGAAGTCCGCTGAGTAGGCGGTCCTTCAGCATGGCGCAGGACAGATTGCCGTTTCCACTACTAAACGAATGTGGCCACATGTGGGACCCCACCACCCCCGAATGTGGTTTGAGTGATCGGCTCTCAATGCATCATAAATGCGTCTTGGGTGCGTTCTCCCTGTACTTAAGGTACAGGTGATCAGATCACTCAGGATGGATGATGATACCAGGTGGGAACAGGCTCTAAGTTGTATAAATTGCAACATCCTGATGGTGATTCTTGCAGTCAGTTGCATCAGTGACATAAGGATTAGAGCAGTATTTAGTGGGTGACCTCTGTTGCTGATGTTTGAGCTCTTTTTGTTCATTTTGTGCTCAGTAAATCACCCAATGACATCCTGGGATATTTCCTGACTGCATGTTTGTGTGCATGCTCTGTTATAACTGTCCCCTTTTTGCATTGAATGTGATTGTGTGACATGTTTTTTTTCTTAGTTTCTGAGTTGATGTGTTTTGTTTCCTTGTCTGACTTTTTTTTTTAAAGTTATACAGTTTAAGCTTTACTGTACGATCAGTTTAACTAGAGAAGGGGTTTTGTTTAAAATGGTTCAATGCTCCCCTTTTCTTATATCCTGTTTTACCATCAAATGATCTCAGTGTTCTGTCTGAGGCCATTATTGGCACACAGAAAGGAAGAACACTCAGTGGAGGTTCTGTCAGTACACGACGTGAGTTCCACATGTGCGAAGAGGTCCGCCATCTTGGACAGCTAGCTACACTCACACCACTTGGACAAATCACATGTGTTTATCTAATGCTAATGTTAAATGTTTTTGAGTAAATTTCTACTATTCCCAACTTTATATTTAGTTTAGGATTATAAGTTGAATTAGCAGCAAAGGCACTGTTTGTTTTGAACTGGATGTTAACTGTCAATGAGTAAATTATTTGCCAGTTACATTAGCTGGAGTACTGTTTGCTAATAACGTTATGCTAACATATAGCTGGGCCTTTGACTCACATTTTTAATCTTAGCTTCAATACCAACAAACTCCCAAAAAACTGGAAATCTGCCTTTGTCCTCCCCCTGTTAAAAGGGGGAGACCCATCAGACGTGAATAACTACAGGCCCATCTCCAAACTATGCGTTGTCGCAAAAATTTTGGAAAAAATTATCAGTGAGCAATTAAAAGATTTCTTAGATTCTAACAATATTTTAAATAATTTTCAATCTGGTTTTAGGAAGCAACATAGTACAGTCACCGCTGCCCTGAAGGTTTTAAATGATTTAATTTTAGCGCTTGATCTTAAAAAAGTGTGTGTTGCCCTTTTTATCGATCTCTCTAAGGCATTTGACACGGTTGACCACAAGATATTGATCAGTATCCTGAGGAAAATTGGCATTTCAAATCAGGCATCTATCTGGTTTGCTGATTACCGGTCCAACAGGACTCAGAGTGTTCAGATGGCTAATGTCACATCATCTTCACTTATGATTACTAAAGGGGTGCCCCAGGGCTCGGTCCTTGGCCCCATTTTATTTTGTATTTATATAAATGATCTCTATAACGATTTGTCAAATGCTGCCTACCATTTTTATGCTGACGACACTGTTATTTATTGTTGTGCATCCTCTGTTGTTAGTGCATTTGAATTACTACAGTCTGCTTTTAATGTTGTACAGGCTCGCCTGCAAAGTCTTACATCGGTTTTAAATCCCAACAAACCTAAAATTATGGTTTTCGCAAAAGCTCCCTATTCAAATGATAATACTCTGTCTGTAACAACCGCTTGTGGCTCCCCAATCGAGGTTGTCAGTAATTACAAATATTTGGGTTTCCTTTTAGATCGGGAACTCTCCTTCAAATCGCATATTGAAAACTTGGTAAAAAAACTCAGGCTAAAATTTGGCTTCTTTTACAGAAACCGTTTGTGTTTCTCTTTGCGAGCACGAAAATTGCTAGTGTCATCAACGTTTTTACCACTAGTAGACCATGGTGACTTGTTGTATATGTGTGCCCCGTCCAATAGCCTATCAGCTTTGGACACTGTATACCATAGTGCAGTGAGGTTCTTCACCGGCTGTGGGCGCCTTACTCATCACTGCCAGCTCTAGGCCAAGGCTGGTTGGCCAGCATTAAGCACCCGTAGAGAAACACACTGGCTACTCATGATCTATAAGGCCCTCCTCGGTCTGGTCCCCTCATATCTATCCTCACTCCTCCACAGAGCAGAAAACCGATATGCCCTAAGGTCCAGTGATACGTACTATTTGGTAATTCCACGACCTTGGACTGAACTGGGGAAGAAGGCCTTCAGCTATGCCGCCCCTTCAGCATGGAACAGCGTTCAGGCTGATATGAAATTATCTGAACTCGTCTCATTCAATGTCTTCCGCCGCTTTCTAAAGGATCGACAACAAAATATGATTGGACTGTGTCGTTGTTTTCAACAATTTTCTGCTGTCCTTGCTCCTGCTCTATGTTTTTATTTAATCGTGGCCATTTTTAATTTATTGTAATGTTTTGCTCTTTTGAATGTTTTACATTGTTGACGTGTGCTGCTGCCTTCTTGGCCAGGTCTCCATTGTAAAAGAGATCTTGATCTCAACGGGACCTACCTGGTTAAATAAAGGTAAAATAAAATAAAATAAAATAAATAATGTTTCAATGTCGTGACTAAAGACAAATAAGCTGCAGCCATGATCACTACAGAGGTAAAATCCTTTGGGCATAACATGCCCGATCATTCTGTGAGACTAATGACTTATTTCATTGCTTACAAAGAATTTGCAGATGGAGGGATCAACAGTGACAAACTGGCGCCAACATGGCAGAAAATGATGAATGTGGTTGACATTTTTGCAGCATAACAGAGGCGGTGCATTTACTCATCAATCAGGTGATAATCTCTGACGCGTTTAGCAGAAAAATAAGTCAGATATTTTATACAATCAGCTTAATCTTCATCAGTCAGTTTATTTAAACACATGAAGTATTTATGATGCTGTTCTTTTTTATCCAGATAATTTCAGCATCTGCAGCAATAGGAGAACATAAAATGTTTCAGCAAACTAAGAACACTTTTACACCTGTAGTTCGGCACAACTGCAACATTTTTGGTGGTTTCCTAAAGGCTTTTTTGGAAAAAAATAGAAAATTTCTCTGCTCATTCAGAGAAAGTAAAGCTAACAACACTTCATTCCAAAATGATAGACTGTTTTTAATCAAAGGAGAGAACTTTTTTTTTTTCCTCCTGAGAAGGTATGTGATTTGCATGAAATATGTAAAAGCACAAGAGACGAACAAATAAACAAACAAAAACAAGCGAAGAAAAGGCGACTGATGAAGAAGTGGAACAAAACAGCCGCTGACATTTTCTGAGTGAACTCATTCAGCCTGAAGACAAAAGATTCACAAAGACAAAAGAGCCTCAGACGCTGGCGACACATTCACCTCTGACAGGCTGAGAAAGGCCGTTCCTTTTGTTGACATTTAATTATCGGCTGATATTTTACTACTTGCATTGATCTGGAATGTCATTCATCCCTCCATCAATCTGCTCATGCATGCAGTTTTCATCCATTCACTCACCACTGAACATTTCTGCACATTTTATTAACCTCCATACATTCATGTATCCATCACTTCTCCTAGTCATGGAGAGTAAAATTAGTAATACTGCACCAAAATACTTCAAGTAAAAGTCCTGCATTGAGAATGTAAAAACAGGATTTTCCATCTTCTTATCTATTCACTTTCTAAAAATCACTTTTGTAAATATTTTCCAGCGGTTATGTTGGTCAGTTATCCACCTAATTTCATCCATCATCCACTTTTCTTCATATTTTTTTTTCTTTCTGATGCTTTTGTTGGCTGCCTAATCATCGGATCCTTTCATTAATCATCAGTTCTTCTGCCCATCAGTCAATCAAACAGCTCATTCAAAGTCCACCACTTTTCTGCACATTTCTCTCTCCATTGCTAATTTTATTAATCCATCATCCATCAATTCACCTCTACCATCCATCTGTCCATCCATCAGCCTCTTTACACGCATTCAGCCGCCCTTCAGTTCGGCACTTAATTCATTAAATCTTCATTTATTCAGCCTTCCCATCATGCCTCCACTTCTCTCCATCCATTCATCTATGTTTGCCTCTGATGTGTTGGCCAGTTATCCACCTACTCGTTCATCTATCAACCTCCTGCCAATTTATCAGCCCATTCATTTTATCCACCAGTAGTGATTGTGTGCTTTTAATCAATCAGTGTTTTCATGCCTCTGCAACAGCTGAGAACAGAGGCAGTATGTCCGTCCATCTGTCCGTCCCACTCTGATGAGGGTAAAGGGGACGTTTAATGGCTAAATGTCCAAATAAACATCAAAATAACTAAGAATTTACAGTGAAACTTCATTCTAGGGCAGTGAATCCAGAGACAATGACAGCAGAATCTGCCATCACTGAATCTGGCAACACTAATGCACAGAAATTGAACCAATGATGCCAACCAACCATACTCCACTGACTCTGGCTACTTTTCCTTATACATGTAGCTGAGTACTCACCCCCTTCCCCCTCCGGCATTGGAGGATGGAAGGGGAGGAAGCACGCTATATATCACCCACGTGGCATTTGTCCATTTGTCTTGCGGTTGGGTGGCTGAAGGAAGAAAAAGAGGGATAGAACGAAAGGATGGGAGGGGGTGCAGGGGTGGATATGAAGAGAGAGGGAGGATAACGAAGAGAAATGAGGACAGAGGAAGGGAGGGGGAGTTAGGAAGAAAAGAAAGAGGGAGAGAGGAGGAAGATGATTGGTAGGACAAGATGAAGGACAAAACCATTGAGGGCTACAATGTAAGGAGGAATGAGGACGGAGAAGAAGGAGGACAAATGATACTAAAGTGAAGATGGTGAAGGAAAAGTGGAGTCGTGAGCAAATGAGTGGCAGTTGGAAGAAATGAGTCTCAAAAGAAAAGAGGGAGGGAGTGATGTAAGGCGACAATGTGAGGAAATGAGAGCTGGAGAGAAAATGACAGAGGAAGGAAGGACTGAGGAGTCTGCAGATGGACACAAATGACTTAATGGTGGTAAAGAGGAGACGCATTTTTTCAGCACCCTGAAAACAGATCAGCACTTGGTATCAGGAATGCACAAATTTACAGAATCGGTATCAGGAAGGAAAAAAATGCCATTGTACATCACCGACTTAGCAAGCAGCACTAGCACTGATTACAGAACATTATTTCTGTGACATTTGTTAGTTGCAAAAAGTTGTCACATGGCCAGTAGCTTTCCACGGGTTGTTATTCCAAACCAGACAGACCTTATGAGTGGGCACTGTTTGACGCAGATGCCAAGAAGTGTACTGAAAGTTAGGCAAATGAAAGCATACATATTGAAAATGATGATTAAATGGAATACATGCACTTCATATCATTTTCAGGGGAATGAACAAAATGTTCGTAGGGGCTGCCACTGACCTGTGCGCTGCACTTTGAGAAACTTTGGTTTTTCAAGTGTTTGAATTGATTGAAGATTGTTACGCTCCTTTCTAGGACACATTTTCAATGAAAATCACTGAGTAAGAGAGGGCTGACAGCAGAGATGTCAGACCTCGGGATGAACGGCGAGACTGTATTCCTGCTTCACTTTACGGTCTGGTGACTTGCTTTGGGGCATTTTGACAGTTTGATGGCCCCACAGGTTCTAAGTCTCTAGCTGTAGCCACAAGGCTCCTGTTAACAGCTGCAAAAAGCACCTTCACTCCTCGGGTCTGCATGTGAGCCCCCCTGGGGCCAAACATCTGTTCTCAGGCCTCCAGACTTTCAGACAGCTCGATGTCAGCTGCACAGACTGCTGCTGCAGGAAGGTGGAGTTCACGCAGTTATGTTCAATGAATGGAAAGCTGACGGATGTGTCACAGCTGAAAAGCTAGTAAAGGTGCTAAAGGTGGAGTTATTAAAGAAACGACTCTCAATATTATGTAACAGTGATTCGAGAGATGAAGTGTAATTTTAAAAGGCTGCTTTGCAGTGAGAAACCCACAGAGAATTATTACAAACTCTCAGTATTGCTGAGCTTTTTAGCCTCTGTTTGTGGTTTGGAAAAGTTCATGATGACAGCTTTTTCGAATCAGCATTATCAAAATGACACTTTGCTGCAGATACTGTATACAAGATACATAACAGTGAAGTAAACAGCCTGAAACGTTTTCCCCTCAATTCCTTCCTACTTATTTAATCAGACTGTAATCTATTGTGTGCTGTTGTGCTGTACCTGCTCTTTTTTTAAATTTTCATTTTAGTCCAGCAATTGTGTTACAGCATGTAAATTATGGGACATTTCTCTGGGCTTTTTCAAAATATGAATAACCCCCACCCGACTTCCCCACTCAATATCTCCATAGCCACCTTAATGAAAAATATCAGAATGCAATTACACAAAATGTAAATTTGATAGCATCAGTATAGTTAAGCATATATGTCAAAAATGAACTTAAAAAAAGAGAAAAGAAAAAGGCACCACTGTGCCCACTCTGCTTGTTCAATAAATAGACAGACATGACTAAATAGGCATATATTAAAACAGCATTAGTTAGAGATTCATATTTTAATGTGATGCTTCTAATAAAAATCCCACTAAAGTGACCATTAAATTGCTTTTTTTTTACAAAGCTATCAAACATTCACGCATTCTTGTGAGGGATTTGTCTTGCTATAAAATCAGGTTTGAGTTAAAAACAAACAACAGCATTTCAAGTCTAAAGAAGCACAGAACACAGCAAGCTGCAGGATAAAATTCAGACGAGGCAAAAACACTGCAGCCGGAATGAAGGAGAAGTATCAACTGGAGAAAAAATGTCAGCTGTGGGGGCTGAGGTTGCTGCTGAAGAAAACAGAACACAGCTACAACCCTTCCTCTACCAATCCCCATCAATGAGAACCAGTTTTTTGTTTTATGTTTTTCAGTGTTGAGGGTGACAAAGCCAGTTTGTTTTTATATTCTTCACAATTTCAACTGTACAGCTGGATGTCCATCGAGTGGAGGAGAAGCAGGACGATATGAATAATGTGTTCATCTTTTCCTTCAGTTCATGAAGGGCAGAAGTCCTCAGAGAGACAGACATACATAATGCATAGAGAGCTGTGTGGTTTGTCTTGCGTTGGAGCGTCTGCTCCTCTGTGGAGGACAGATCTGGGTTAAAAGGATTTCACAGAGTCAGAGCATGTCGGGTTTCTGCAGCACCAACGAGGTCACGACACCTCCCGGTCCACACAAGTCAGACTGAAGAATTTCTGTCAAGTGACAAATACCATATTTGATGAAATGTTAGGATTTTTTAACCTCAGTTTACATAAAACTATGTTTTAATCATGTCAAGAGTCTGTATTCTTATGCTCTGATTTAAAAAAACTATTTAGACATTCTCATATGTCCATTATGGCTGCTTAGCATGGCCGAGTGATTTGGAGACTTTATGCATTAACATTATGGCTGCAGTCAGAGTTCTGTTCAAAGCTGCTGCAGCCAGTAAAAGTGACTGCAATTTAGTTGAGCTGCAATAATAAAGAACTCTTAACTCCTAAACCAACGTATCGACAAGAAACTGAGATTTTCACCTGATGACGGCTTAAAAAGTGGGCGAATTAACAGTTGCAAATGCCGTGTCTGTCGGGAAACAACTACATGGTAACCTACACAAAAGCTGTCAAGACATTTGACTTTTAATCAAGTGGTGAATTGGGCTCATCCTGCAGGGACCATGAATGTCTGAACCAAATTTAAGGGCAATCCATCCAACAGCAGTTGAGATGTGTCGGTCTGGATTAGATCAACTCGCCTTTACACAGACTCATAGTACCGCACTTGTAGCAATAAAGTTAATGTCAGCTACAAACACACTTTTTTATGCAACAAAACAGAATTCCACTAGTTTCACCTCCTGTTAAAACAATGTGATTATATGCAGGAGCAGCTTCTGTTTTTATTTGCTCAGTGCTGATTTTCCTGTTTGTTCCAACTGGAATCATCAAATCTCTGCATGTGTGAAGGAAATGTTCAACCTGTTTCCCATAAAACCGCATGAGGGAAAAACAGAACAAATGAAGGCAGTAAAACAAATGGGGGAACAAAATATGACTGTTCATTTTCTTGTTGCTTGTGTCAGTTTTCCTCCTGCTATCAGCCTGTGATGATGTGAACAAAACATGAGTTGTTTTATGCCTTCAACCACCAGAGGTTGCTTTGAAAAAAACAACCACAAAAATCGGTTTTAACAATAGTAATGCTAAAATTCAATAGAGAACTGTTTCCTTTCATGCAAAAAATGACCTGGATTTGAGATGAGCATTCTGAGCTCAGCGTAGCATCATTGCAAAGATAATCAGAGACAGAGAGGTGTGACATTCACTGGTATGTAAATTGGTGAATATAAATGCTGTTTGTTTCTTCCCTCAGCTATCTTTCCTGTCGATAAGCGCTCACTGAGCCTCCCCTTCACTCCATCAGGGTTAAGAGGGCTGCGGTAAGTGGCCGGCAGCATGCTGACAGGGTGGGCAGCAATGCTGTGTGGGCGGGAGCTTTGCTACGCCTGCCAACTGTTCGAGTGCTGTGATGAATGTTGCTGGGAGATGGAGAGCTGCATTGCAAAAGACAAATAAATGAAAACAAACACCACAAACCAGAAAAAAACATAGAGGAGAGAGACACGCTGTACCTCTTATTGTCTGTAGAGCTGCTACTACTGATTGTTTTCATCTTATGTATCTGATCTCACGGCATGATCCTGACAGCCTGTCCACCACTTTGATCCACATTTAAACTCAACAACTCCAGAGTGGATTGCAGGGACATTTTTCGGCTCTCAGATGATGAATCGTGCTGACTTTGTCGATCCTCTGACCTCTAGCAACTCTTTACATCTACTACTACAACTAAACTATATATCTGCTACTATTAAATTGTCAGAACATTTGACAAACTGACTTCTCCTCCTCGCCTGGTTAAAACCACCCTGATCATGTGAGCTCAACATTTCTGTTGCGCTGTGCGATCAGTTAGGATTTTAGCATCACTAATACTGGTGAGGGCCAATCGGTGTTTCCTAAGGAGGGTCTAGAGGCAGTTAAGGTGTGGTTTTAGGTGTGCTGACAATAAGAGAGTGTCCACAGAAGTAATCTGAATAATGGTGGCGATATTTGAACAGGTTAACGTAGATGTCCTGCTAGCATCAGTTCTATCAGAACTGGAGAGCTGTTTTTTTTTTTTTTAGAGAGCTAACTGGAGAATATTTTCTTTATTGAAAGAAGAGAAAAGAATGACACTGGAGGTTGTTCTTGATGGAAAAGATGTTTTTGCTCTTCTCCCGACTGAAGAGTTTGATTCACAAAGTACGTCAACTGGCATATGGTTTATTGATCTGATTGGTCGAAGTCAGTTCGTGATGGTTGGTGACAGACAGATGGTTGATTGACCTGCCGTGTATTTTATTAAAGTGCCTGTCCTTTTCCAAACGGCTTCCAATGGAGCCTTCACAGCTGAATGTGTAAAACAAACCATGAGGCACAGTCAGGTCATTCTCATCCATTATTAGCTCAAAATGTTACTTTAACACTTGACTGGTGACAAAAAATCTAAGACACTCCCATCAGCCACAGCTGTACTGACTTCAGTGCTAATTAGCAAATGTAGTTAACACTGTTAACTAAACACAGTACATCTACTGTACTTTAGCATGTTAGCATTTTCATTTAGAGCTCATTAGCACTGCTGTCTAGTACAGTGTCACAAAAGCTCTAACATGGCTGTGGACTCTTGTTTCCCATTCACTGATTTTTCATCTGTAAGGGTTAAGAGGCAGTCCCAGAACTGAATGTCTTCAAATCACTTTAAGCTTGCTACCTCAGTAAAAAAA
>JAQLOL010000026.1:26804650-26814882 GCA_029783665.1 Naso thynnoides
TATATATTCAACTTAAACTGACATTATCCTGAGAAAAACACTAGTAAGCTGGAATATATGTGTTCATTTGATTCGATGAATGACATAATATCGACTCATTTTTTATCAATTTTCGATTTCTTCTTTTAGTTGGCGTTTAAAAACACAGATCGAGGCCTTTGACATTTCTCTTTCATTGCTGCTTTTACGGTTTAATGTGAAGTCAAGTCTAGTAAAACAAGAGAACATCATATAAATACTGAAAATGTAACTGTCATTGTTGACTTTGTGTTTGAATAATAAAACGTGTGTGTTTGAGCATGGGGGTGAAGAGGCAGGGGGTTTCTGTGGGTGGGGCAAGTTATAATCAGGTTACGCTCGATATAGCTCTTCCTCCTGGACAAAGTGGATGTGACAGCATGAACAATAGATGATTAGCATCAAACACAGAGCTCTGGAGCTCACAGTGGGTCACTCACTGCCCCACGCTGACAGGAAGATCTGCAGAGAGGCTAGACACACTGAGAGATCTCTGAGAAGCCTCACATACAATAAATTTACTTAAAAAGAGTGTGTTAGATAATTTGGAAGCTAATTACAAACTGCAGGAAGTCTTGGAAAGATGTAGTGGGTGTGGCACTGAAACGTGTTTGTGGCGTGTGTATTGCTGTTTTCAAATAAGAGAAGCTGTGGGTATTTTTATACCTGCTAATGGCATTTAAAAAATAAGATCAGCTGGGTCAGTCTGTGTTCACGACTAAAGCCACAGGAAAAAGGGAAAAAGGACATGCAGTCTCTGGTCTAGGAAAAGAAAAATGCACAGAACTCTAACACATTTTGTAGCTATTTGTAGTTATTTTCCGAATTTAAGTCATCATCATCAGTACCATGTAGAAAGTCAAAAACCAGAAAGTGAAAAAACAGAAAGTGAACAGAAATGTTGAAGGGATGAAACAAGAGCTGACCTTGTGATATTTATACTGTTTTTCAGGTTTAAGCCATGCTCAGTCTGACCTGAAGCTTGTATGAAAAACACTAAGCATTTTCATTCAATGATAAAACAGTTGCACTGACCTTTCACACTGTCAGTACACACATGAGAATGGGAGTACTGTTTAGGACAGACTTGACAATTGTAAAACTATCCTTTTAAAAAACCTTCCAACTAAACACAGCAGCAGTGTACAGTACAGTAAAAATGGGGACTGGATCTCCATGTTCTTGTCCATATATAGCTTCTATCTAATGTGAATTTGTGACCTGCTTCTGTTTTCGGCCTTGTACGGTGAAATGAGACACTGCTGTAATGCTGCCAACATTATGCTCAACAGTGTAACAGGGCCAAGATTTGCCCCATTTCCTGTCACTGCCTGACAGAGTGAGGAGCTCCGTGATAAACGCACTGACAGCCGGGTGTTAAACAGGACACGAGAGGCCTCGCCACAGTGGCAGCTCGCCAGAGCTGCGCAATGAGCGAAAACACGCTGACTTATGTTCCTGTGCATCATACAAAGTAAGCCCTGAGCATTAATGGAAAACTCGGCACAGCGTTTCAGTAGGAAGTCTTTCTGGTTTATTTTGAATATACTGAAGGTAAGTCATTTGAATTCAGTGAATTGGCTCTGCTTCACTGTGTGGACCAGCCACAAGTTATTTAACTTAGCGCAAGAACCTGCTGTGCAGTTAATTAGCTGGGGATTCTGGGTGGTGGGATTCATTACATGGCTGATTGAACAATAAATCTGTGTGTTTTCTGAGGGGTGACGTGAGGGGCTCAGTGGAGCTGAGGTCAAAGCACAGAGACGAGCTCCGTCCGAGGAGACCTGGGCACCAAAAACTGTGAAGTGTTTCTAAACTTAAGGTAGAAACTAGGAAAATTTGCATATCATGTTTTCTCTGTCTAAGGTCAGATAGTCACAACAATGAATTCTTTTAGTGGTCGTAAAATCAATTGACAAAGCTAAAGTTAACTTGCTAATGTGACTGTCTTTAAATAAAGAATAGATAAGATCATATGGAATATGAAGAACACTATTGATAAAACTTAAATGCTGCTGAACATTTTTTTATTACCAACAGTAAGAATAATTTTAGTGCCTTAATAATGCCAGCTAAGTTAGCATAATCAATCACATCCACTTACTCTAAACTGAATGCCATACTTCAACAGAATATTAAAATGTATGGCTCTTATGTCTTGTTAAAGACTGAGCCTGGAGTTATTATTTGCTCAAAAAGTAGGAAACAATCAATTTGCAGGGAACTATTTTTAACTGTGGATGAATCGACATTTGGTGCTCTAGTGAGGAAGCAACAGTGTGGCTCATTGTTTTGGCTTTGATATACTTGTTAGTTGACACATTCATTGATGGTTTTGGTGATTTTTAGTAAATAATTGACAATAACAATTTATGCCAGTCCGAGGATAGCTTCTCTCCTTGCTATTTGTTTCACCGGCGTCGTGATTCATGGACT
Organism: Naso thynnoides; assembly: GCA_029783665.1. Classification (NCBI taxonomy): domain Eukaryota; kingdom Metazoa; phylum Chordata; class Actinopteri; order Acanthuriformes; family Acanthuridae; genus Naso; species Naso thynnoides. The sequence goes on from JAQLOL010000026.1 coordinate 26,807,105, forward strand.
AGTACATGACTCATGTTGTCTGTGCTGTTAGTACCAGTCATTAAAGACAAAGCTGGCAAACTCTGCAGCTTCGATAACAATAGGCCGATAGCTGTGGCCAGCATATATCAAAAATCCTGGAAAGAGTTCTGCTGGAGAAATTAACTGAGTTCATTTAGCTCCACAGGCAACCAGTCTGGTTAAATCTAATCATGGCACAGGCGCATGTGTATATGCATCAAAGGAAATCATAAACTGATATAAAAAAATCACAGCTCATATGGTTTAAAGTGTTTTAGTGAATCCTCCAAAGCTTTTAATTGAACAAATGAAGCTGTCTGTTAAAATGACTAAAAGAGAAGTGCTCAAACTACATTGTGAGAATGTTGGCTTACTGGTAGGGCCATCAGGCAATGTGGGTAAAATGGGGCAATAGAGTGTCAGACCCATTTGGTGTAAGTATAAGGTTAGACAAGGTTGTATTTTGTCTCCTGTTCTTCTGAAGCTTTACATTGATGATCTGTCCAAGCAGTTGAAAGCCTGTTGCACTGGATGCATGATGGGGAACAACTGAGTGAACCATCTTATGTATGCAGACGACTTTGTTGTTTTAAGTCCAAGTAGTTATGGTCTCCAGCAGCTGTTAACTATATGTTCTGTTTACAGTGCTGATAACGAAATCAAATATAATGCCAGTAAGAGTGCTGCGTTGATTTGTTGCACCAAGGAGGATCAGATGCTGAACTTTCCTATTTTTAGATTGGTGGACAATAATCTTGAAATCTTTCATGAAGTCAAACATCTTGGTCATATTATAACAGATGAACTGATTGATGGTGACAATATATACAGGCAGTGCTGCAAGATGTACGCACAAGCAAAGATCTTTGCGTGCAGGTCTAATATTTAGCGCTCAGATGCTGTAAAAATGTCTCTGTTTAAAGTGTATTGTATACCTCTGTATACTGCATACTTGGGAGCAAACAACAAGAAGGCAAGCATGCAAAGATTACAGGCTGCCAGTAATGATGCTTAGAGAATTTTACTTTAACTGACTACGGGGAACTGTCAGTTCTGTTGATTCTAGCGGCCCCTCTGGACAAAAGCGGCAGTGACACAAGCGCCTACTACCATAAAGATCTTTGGCAGTGCGTGCCAGGCAGGCAGAACTCGGCATAACACAGACAACACATGCATTTGTTTCGGAAATGAGTGAAAGAGAGACCGCAGGACATTTACATGCAAACAGGGTAGGGATAGAATATAATTACATTATTGTCATTGCACAGAATAACGGAATTAAAAATAAATGGGACCTAATCACGGGCATTAATAGTAACTACATAAAAACAGCAGTCTTTTCCCTGATGGTCTTGTTGGCTGTTACAGGAAATTTATAATCATCGGAGGAATCGTGAGACTGTTTTATGAATACTTAAAAGTTCCTCATAGTCACTTTAAGAGGCCTAGATGGTGCAATGCAAGTGAAATTTTTGTGTTTCCATGAGTCGATACTCTTCAAGCTGTTCGAAGAAATCTTGTGTATAAAATTATTTGCCATCTCGATGCACCTAAAAATGTAATCATCTTGGCTTTGTCCAACAACAGATACAACACTGTTTGTTACCAGTGTCAGCAATGGAGATACTGGTACAGACACGTTGAACTTTTATTGTGCTTTTGGAAAATTTTCATGTATAGTGCTGTCTTTGTCTGTTCTGTGTGTTGTTGTTTTGTTTTCTATCTGGACCCTGGGTCTGTGATGAAGTTTGAATTTAAGAGCAAAACTACACTATTTGACCAGCCTCATCCTGTAACCCTGAATCCCAAAACACAAAGAAATCAATCTAAACTTTGACAACATTTGGGCGGAAAAAATCCTCCCACAAAGTGAGATGCAGCCTCCTCCGTCTCTGTCGCTGCCTCTCCCTCCTGCTGCTGCACAAGCTGCTTTCTCTCCCAAGTCAGCCAGAACATCACTGATTGGCAAACGCTAACACAGTGATCCACAGCAACAGGTGCCAAAGGGTCGTTGCTGGGGCAACAGTGGCACTTTGCATCAGCTATAGGACAGTGTTTAAGAGAGAAGATGGGCAACAACATGCAGGCTCCAGAGTTTAGCAGAGTTTAAGAAGCAGAAACACTGAATGAACAGCGGCAGTTTCTACAGCTACTACTGCGACTAACACGGCTGTGAGTGTTAATATTGGTGTTATTTTTAGTTTATGATCTGCTGCTCTGAAGCCCAGGAACATAAAAAAAAAAAATATGAGACCTGCTTATTTGTTAAGCTGCACAAGATTCAGTTTTAAAATTCCAGAACAAAAGAGTAAGAAGTGCCACTGTTTTCGAAGAAAGAAAATAGGTGAAAGTGACATCCTGTTATTCTGAGCGAGCTCACAGAAGTCCATTAAACGCCTGAGTGGTCATTACAAAGCAATAAATGTCAAAATATTTTTCTATGAGTCATCTAATGGGAAACAAAAGTGAAATCTATCACAGGTGTGAGACACATAATGAGCCAGAGAGGCGTCGGTGACTCAGACAGTTTTTAGGATGAGTCATCCGTTCAGAGCGGTCGGTGAACCACGCGAGTAGGAGGAGACAGACAGGTACACAGACAGACGGACAGGTAGATATGTAATTTACCAGGTAGGCAGAATAACTATTAGAAAGCTGCAGACATGCAGTCACGCTAAAACAGAGTAAATCAAAGTTTTAATTGTTCATGAATCCTTTTCTAATTTTAAGATTTAAGTCAGTCTAGTAAAAACAGGTTAAAAAAAACGTGAAAATAAGAGCGAGATTGTGACGAAACATCTTTCAACTCAAAGATGATTCTCTGTTAAGTCAAAAAATAACGAGCCTTGCGTGTAAACTGTCTAACATTGTGGTTTACTCTCCATTTGTGCTTAAATCACATCTAAGCAGTAGTTTTACAATCAGCCATACCAGTTTTCCCACAACCCTCCTGGTGTTTAATAGCTTTTCCTGTCATTCAGTCTGATCCTCTGCAGACTGTAAGTAATATAATTTTTGGATAATGGATGGGATTTTGAATTTTTTATATTGTCATGCGCAAGCTACAAGGCTGGAAGGTGATGAATAAATTAAACAGTAAACCTGCTTCACAATCTTTTTATAGTTTCAGACTAAAGCTTTAAATGGATGAGACTAAAAGTGAAGTGAGAGGAACCACAGCATGAAAACTGTGAGATTCAGTCTGGTGAAGAACTGCAGGCAGCCCAGTTGAAGGTATTTGGATGCACAGTGAGTTATAACTTATGCATCTTTTATGAAATTCCTCTTACGTAGTTGTTCCTGCAGTGATGCTCATACAGAGTGAAAGCATGACGAAAGAGACACACACATATTACCAGCATGCAAGCGTCCAGTGTGTAATTTATGACTGACTCGCTCATAACTGACATCAGTGGTGAAAACCCATTTGACCGATGGTAATAACATTATTACATTTATCTTTAAAGCTTGGAAGACTTCACGCGTTTGCAGGAAAGTCTGCACAACAATCCTGCCATTATACAGGTTTCCATTTTAACTGACGACTCTTGTCTTCTGCTTATGATGCACCATGAGGTACAAACCATGAAAACCTTTTCAACATTCCCCGATACCCCTTTTCAACTAAAGTGGAACAGGTTCTGTTCCGTTTGGCACATGTTAAACTGTTCAGAGCATTCTGACCAAAAATAAACTGGTTCTGAGCCTGAAAAGTTGGTTCCCAGTTGGAACCACGAAATTACAGGTTTTCCTTGAGATAAAGTGCAAACTGTGACAACATCACTGGGCAAATTCTATCATATGTAAAAAGGGATGGTGAAGGACATCCCTTACTTATCATCTTCCAAGTCTTATAAGTTTTAGTCTAAATATTTTCTGTGTTTTTACAGACTGTTAAGCAAAAGACATATGAAGTAAAACCACATAGACAAACATCAGAGTCAGACATCTTAGTTGTTCTTCTCTGGCTTTGTATTTTAAGCGTTGAAGTCAGAGCAAAAAGTGCACTGACCTACATACCGATATGTTGATCTAAAAGTTCCTACACGCCGGGATGACGGGTGGGGGTCAGGGCTGTCAGAGAGAGTCAGTGGCTCTGGTCGGTGTGGTGTGAACAGCGGCGTCTTAACTGTTCTGCACACGTCGGAGGCTTTTTGGCCGATTTGATGTGTAGAATTGGTGCCAACTCATCAGTTAGAGAGATCACTTTGATTTGCAGTTCAGGTAAGTGGATCAGTGCACAAAAAAAAAAAAAGACACAGAAACAGAGAGGGAAAGCCTGTTGAGCCTGTCGCTGCAGTTTCCATGATTACACACATTTAGCATGGTTCTTTTTTTATTTTACACCTCTGCCTTTTCACTAGTGCCATTTGTAACTTTTTATCAGACATATAATCAGTTAGAAGCACCTACGTTAAAGAGAGTGGGTTCAAAAAATGCTCCTTGATGATAAGGACAGTTTGTATAGCTGTGGAGAGGCACTTGTCTTGAGACAAAATGGTTGTAGGGAGAGTTGCAGCTGGTCTGTCTCAGCCCGAGCTTAAACCGACTGACGGTGTCGCTTGCAGACGCTCTGTTGTTGGCAGAGGTGCGTCAGAGCCTAAGGCACGAACAGCTAATCAGCTCGTTCTGACGTCACCTGCCGCTAAGAAGCACAGCATGGATTGGCCAATTAGAACAGGGAGCACAGAGAACCTTACTAACTGGGCAAATAGAACAGTAGAGATAGGCTTTTTACCAATCCTGAATACAGGAAAAACACAGAGATCTCATGATACACTCAGACCACGTCAAGCTGTCTATGGGTATTATATTTTGTTTTTGTTTTTTGTTTTTTTTTTCGAATAGAACACACAAAATATTGACGTTTAGCCAAAAGTCACCAACTGCAGCTTTAAACTGCAAATCAAGTGTTTAGCTGACAACAAACTTGGAGAAACTAAAAATTGCTTAAAGAAACTCATCACATTGGATTGTGAGCCAACATTCATCATAAATACAAAACTTTTAACACAACATTGCTAAACAAACACTGACAGGGCCTTTAAGGGTTATTTTGGGATTTATGTTGTTTGATTGACAGGTGTCTCAGCCTATTATACTCAGCAGTGGTGGTTACCACTTTCTTATCCCATCTCAGCTCCATTCTTCCTTCATCAAATTAGGACTTTCTGCCTCCAGTAACTGTCAAAGATGCGAAACCCCACATAATGATGTGTCCATGAAGTCTGCCATCAACAATATACAACATGAGAGCGAGTGTCGCTCTTAGCACATAGTTCATACTGTACAGTGACTGTGATAGAACTAATGCTGCATCAGTGTAATGATAGGTTATGTGTACAGAAGTCTGTTTATGGCAGCAGCAGGGTGACGGACGGGTCGGGAATGCCAACATGCCGGGCGGATCTTTCTGCGCAGCCGTCACTCAAACCTCACCGCTCAGGAGCACAAAGCCACTGATTCAACAAGAGATACTCGAGCTTTATTCATCTGTTCAGCCCGACCAAATTTTCCTTTGACAACCGAGAAATGATGCAGCATTGATAAGGGAAACTCATTCTGTTCCTCGTGCTCACAATGAGCCGCGAGTCAATGCAGCAACAACAGCAGATTATACGTGTCACTGCTCTGGTTGCTGATATATGGCAGTGCGATCAGTTATAAAGGCACACATGCTTTTTACAGCGTTGTTATAAGAAACGGCAGTTGTACAGACGCAGACAGCCGTGACGAAAGCTTTTAGATTAAAGGTCAATAGAAAGTACAGTTATAAATGTCACCAGCAGCACTTTAAATGGAACAGAACATGAACTTTACCGTCAGTCATTCCCTCAGTTTCACCGCTCCTGTAGCTCCTGCTCTCTGACCCTCAGGGCTGACCTGCTGTGTTTGAGCTGACTTGAAGACTGTCTGATTCGATGGGCAACAAATCACGGGAATCCTTTACAGAAACTTCAAAAGGTCAACAATACAGGAGGGAGAATGGAACAAATGCAAAAACACGGATTTTAGTGGCTGCAGAACTCTCTTAAACACCTCAGTGTGATAAGTTAAATGAGGTCATTTATTCGTTTTACACATTTATAGTTTACATGCAACACAATGCCCGAGACTTTTCATTTGTTTATGTAATCATATTAATATATTTTCCTTTCTGTTTATCAGAATGAGGGGTTCTCCGTGGAAGGTCTGCAGGAAGTTGTCAGACTGCTGCACCGTGACTTGCTCATGTCACTGTGCACAAGTTAAAAATATTCCAAAGATTACCCTAGAAATTTTATCTTAACTGTACATTTGATATGTTTACTGTCAGTTCAAATGACGGAAGAATGACTGTAGTATGTCTTCAGCCAGGAAGTAGTACGAAATGTTGAAGACATCCAGCAGAGTAAAGACAGATCACTCCTGAGCTCATTCGGGGCAACTGAAGTTCACAAGGTAGAGCGGCTCGTCTGCTAATGGAGAGGTCGGTGGTTCATTCAAGGTGTCCTTAAGCGAGAATCCCAAATCACTTCCGATGGTTCGTGTATGAGTTCCTGATGTTTTTGTAAGTCTGCCGTTAGTGTGTGACTGTCTGTGTGAACTGGTGTTGTAAAAGGGTTTTGTTGAGGATGGTTAAACAATTTGGTGGCTGTGCTGTTTTATTTTTTTAAGAACAACCCATGATCTTTCATGATACCAGGTGGACACTGAAACGTATTTACCAGTAACATTTTGTTAAAACATTAAAACTTCCTGCTGCTGCTGGAGACTTCTGGACATGATGCCACACTATTCACATCCGGTCAGGAAGAAGAAGTAAACACAAAGTGTCTAATTTTATGGGATTGTCCTTTAATATGTGCTGCAAAGCTATAGGTTACCATGGTTCAGTCTCGATCTGCAGGTGATTGGCTACGGGAGGATGCTTGTAGCTCACACCCATTCACACACGCACAAACATACACACACCGCCTCTAAAACACTATCCGACAAGCGTGTGCACGTACAGGCACGTGCAGAGACACACACCTTTAATTTAAGACACTATTTCCTTGATGCACAAATACCCACACACCGCCCCTCACGCATAAACACGCGCACGCAGCTGCCGGTTCATTACATAAAGCTAATCAATGCACTGGTATCTATAAATAATTCAGGCTCTCCACCATCCACCACCAGCCGAGAAGCTGCTGCGGCTGCTGCTCGGTGCTGGTTACGGCACTGCGGAGGAGCGGAGCCGGGCAGGCCCTTCTCATTCAGCAGCGCCGGATCTGCCTCATATCCCTCAGTGATTTCCCAGTGCAGCCTCCTCCTCCTCCTCTTCATCCTCCCCTCCTTGCTCATCACTCGCACCTACAGACGAGATGGCGGTGAAAGAAGATCCGCCTTCACCTGGATGAAAAGATACCACCGAGGAGGAGGAGGAGGAGGAGGAGGAGAAGGATGTTAGGAGGGAGGGGAGGCAGCCTCTCTCCGCAGCACGCCCTCATGTTTGACACCCGGGTACCAGGGTACCAGAACTGAAACAGAAAACCGTGATTTTTTTTGCACAGAAAGCGCGTCTCTGTCGTTTCCGCGTTTTGGATGGAAGCATCCAACCAGGTGACGCTGACTGCTACCTGCAGTCTGCACACCGTCTGTCGTCTGGATGTGTTTATCTGCACAAACACACGGAGACACACGGCAGCAGCTCACGCCTAAAATCTGAGCGCACCCTCTCACTCCCGTCATCCCCATCCTCACAGCGCTGAAATCCTGAAAACATCCGAGCTGCAGTACAAATGCAATTC
>JAQLOL010000026.1:26920508-26932917 GCA_029783665.1 Naso thynnoides
TTTAAGAGCAGGGGAGCAGCTGGACCTCAAATCCCCATTATCACCAATGAACACACACACACACACACACACACACACACACACACACACACACACAGAGAAATAGGTATTCAACCAAGCTTTAACATTTGATGAGTGAGAATAAGTCAATAGAAACTCCTCTAACACTGTAAAGTATTTTGTATGATGCAGGCTGAGTTTAACTTCCACAGTGTTAAACTGCTGCTGGGTTTTGGCTTGCAGGCTTGCTGCAGGCTGCCTCTTTGTTTTTTGTTTTTTTTTTTTTTTGCTGTGTTTTGCTCTTTAAACCTCACACACATGAAACTCTGCTTCTCTTCAGCTCAGGCAGTAGGTATTGATTGTTTTGGCAAAGTTGCTGCCAAGTGGTGGATGGAAAGAGACCAAATAAATAAAAAAAGCCTCATTTTGGGATGTTTTCCCCCGTAATTGTTATTCACCTGAAGTTTCCAACCTCCAGCTCTGACCACAGCTGCTGCAAAGAACATTTATTTCATTATTATTATTTCACTATTTTTTTAAAAACATATTCTCCTATTTTTCATGGGATTAATAAGTAGTTGTCAGGTCTTCTGCCCTGGAATCTGTTTCTTCCACAGAACTTGAATTTTACACAACATGTGAAGTAACTAATTATTCAGTTGGACATTGATTTAGAAAAAAAAAATCAGGGAGATTGATATGGAAGAACAACACTGTATTGCAGGAACAAGATAACAGCGCAAATTTAACAAGCAAAAACTCAATATAATAGTTTTTTTCTTAAAAAAAAACAAAAAAAACACGATAAGACATGCATGCACACATAAAGTGATTAATTGATCTCTGTGTCCAGTTAAAAGATGTTTTGCTTCAGGCTTTTGTTTCTCAGCGTAGAGCACAGAGTGCACAGGTGGAAGGTTCGTGCAAAGGGGTCGTTGGTATCTTATTGCAAATTAAGTGTCCGACTTTGATGTTGCATCACAAACAGACATGGTCCTTACATGTCTAACAATCTGCTGCCAGTTTGCTTTTTTGTCAACAAGTAAGAAACAAAATACTTCAAGGAAATGTGTAGCAGAAACAGAATACAAAGCAAAGTTCCTTTGTAATCAAACACTTTCCAGTCAGTGGATTCTGGATTGTATGTACTCAGGCTTGGTGAAAATCTTATCGCTCCTGTTCTATTTGCCCAATAAGTGACGCCTCTGTCTGTTGTCTCTGTATTCTCTGTTCTAATTGGCTGGTCTACACTGTGCTTTTTAGCGAAAGGTGAGCGTGTTTGCAAGTGACACCCTCAGTTGGCTCGAGCTCGAGCTGAGACAGACTAATTTAGCCCACTCTAACTTTCACTGCAACCATTTTGTCTCAGTTCAAACTGAACTTTACAGAGAGAGCTACAACAAATAAAATAAAACGTGAGCTGGAGCAAAAACACGTAAACGAGGCTACAGCAGAGTTGCCTCCCAGCAAGTCTCATGCTACAGCTAACATTGACTTGTTAGCTAACTGGCAAAAGTTACCAACTGCAGCTTTAACTCACATATTAACCCCAGACTGCAACAAAATGACCACACACACCTCGGTCTAGTCTGTTACAGTTGAGCATTCTACTTGCTAATGTGAGACATCAGACGTCACTGCCTGAATTAGTTTTTTAGCTTTTATTTCTGAAATGCACTATGATGCAGATGCTGCTTCATCAAGACGTAACCATCCATAATGTAAAATATGACCATCATGTAAACAAGCTTTATCAATGAGCTATTTGTCTCTATCATTGCACAACCTGCTAAAACACAACCAACACCATCACCTGTGTTTGGCTGCAGATTTGTGCTGCCGTGTGTTCGCGGTGCTCTGTACTTAAAGAATAAAATGATTTCTGGAGTTACTCTTTCTTTACCTGTCGAGGTGTCACCATTAAGTGTCGCTGTGATTGACTGTTTGTTTTAATCACCAAACCCTACATATTCCCCTCACTTATACCTTTTGCTCTTTGTGCTGTTGTTCTGGTTTGTTGTTCTCAAACCAGAACATCAGCTGGAGAAGCTCACACAGTCATATATGACCACAGGTGTCTTGCATTGTGTATTTTTGTGTACAAGTGAGAAGCGATTCGTTCTGTGGCCTTCAACAGCAGTGTGTCCTCGTTTTGACACTGGATGGACAAGACTGATGGTCAGTCAGAGCTTGAGAGACTGTGCTCTGAGTTCTGCTGCAGCTGAAGGAAACACTGGAGGGCAGCAGCAGCCTGCAGATGAAAAGCTCACATCAAGATGAGCCAGGTGAAATACTTTATCAGCTTCTCCATCCTCAACCTGACAGAAGGATCTGACAGCTTACAGACACCTGATCAATAATCAATCACACAACAAAATCACACCTCTGAAAACATTACAACACAAACAATATATGTAAAGACAGAACAGGGTTTTGTATTTCTGTGTGTTTATTAAGGGGAAAATTTTTAACAGCACAGTGGCAGCACAAAAAAACAACAGCTGCAGAGCTGTCATTACTAAAACTCCAACTAGAGGCAACAGCTCCGGCTCTGCACCAAACCCTGCTCAAATAAATGATATTTTTAATAACAAGATGTTCTCAGATGTTACTGTCAGCTCCCTGCTGAGGGCTGCAAGCGGGACAGGACCGTTTACAGCTGCTACCATGGCAACAGTATGCTTATGGGACAAAACAACATGTGGCTTTGAATGGTTGGTGAAGCATTGATGGGCACATGTGAAGCAGCACCAGCAAAAGAAAAATAAAAAATATGTTTTTTTTTGTTTGTTTGTTTGTTTTTTTTCCTGTAACGAAAAGAAAAACATTTGCCCTAAGTAGTTCTTTTTTAACCAGTTTTATCAAATGTGAGATGAAAATGATATTGAATCATACCAAACACTGCATGGTGACAGTGGCCTCCAGATTCAGAAAAAAAGGCATTTGTTGTCTGTAATTGAGGGAGCCTTTGAAACAAGAGTTTGCAAGATTCAAGTGTCTCATACATGTGTGACACACATGAAGCTTCCTTGTACAGGATACAGTTCACATTATTCTTCTGCTTTTTTCTTTTTTGCCAGCAGATGTAAAACTAAAACCAGCAGCAGTGCCATTCTTTATTTCTTCTTTCAATGATGAAATACTCTGATATAATTGTTGCTATAGCAGCATCTTTGGGAACCTTGTTAGAAGCCGTCAATGCTGTTCAGCCTATCACACCTCTTTACGTTGTAGCTACTCATATGATGCTTATTTGTCTAAACACAAGTGCAAATCTTGAAGTCTGGCAAATTGTGTTTTGTAAAACAGTCACTGTCTCGGACAGACAGTCTGGGGGTAGTATAGCCGACTAGCTGGTAGCGGCTCTCAAAGCTATTGAAATTAATATTTAAAGGGGACAGATTATGCTCATTTTTTGGGTGCATATTTTGTTCTTGGTTGCTACTAGAGCAGGTTTACATGCTTCAATGTTTAAAAAATTCTGTTTTCTCATACAGCCGACTGCAGTAGCCCTGTTTTTTTTTCAGGATTTTTGCCTCTGTCTTGAGACACTTTGTTTTAGCTCCTGCCCCGCCTCTAACGTCTGACTCTGCTCTGATTGGCCAGTTCAAACACACACCTTCCAGATGAACCTATAGAGAAGCCCAGCAAACTGTGACACACTAGTGGTCTGAGATTTAGAAAAACTAATGAGAACGGAGCGTTCAGGGCAATTAGAAACAGTCCACAGGGATTACTGCTACATACCATTACCTCATTATTTCATACTTTGGGATGATTTAAAACAGCAAACCAACTTTGTAACATCATTTATAGGTTGAAAGAAACAGAAAAGCATAATATGTCCTCCATTAAAAATGTTAATTTCTCAGTTGTTTCTGTAATGTGATTTGCAACAACCTGTGAAGCTGCATCAATATTGTCCACGGTTCCACCTCTCTCTCTCTTTTTTGTGCTATTCTTCATGAAAGTGGCAGTAAGCAGATGACCAGGCAGACTGATGTGGTAAACAGTTTTGCTCTGCACTGTTGCAATGGAGCATCACAAGGTTTTTTTCAGCCCTTGACAAAGCTCTAAAAGTTCATAGGTGCTCTAGTATTCAACTCCCCAAACAAAGAAAAAAAATGAAAATTATTTCTAACTGATCATCTTTAACTCTTTTGTCTTCAACTTTGTGTCCTAATATGTCTGTTTCAGTGTAGAATAATGTTAAACAGTCAGATTCCTTGTAAATGTGCCTACTTGGAGAATAAAGCTGATCCATCACAACACAGCACAACACAAAACAACACAACACAACAATGTAGATTAATATAGAAAACTTAGTCAGGTATTATTCAGATAAACTAATAGTGCTAAAATACAGAAGCTTTGGTACCAAATCATAATTGTATTACAATGGTTTGTTTGAAGAATTCAAACATCTTTTATGAAATGCTTTTCTAAATAAATTAAAATGTAAAATTTAACAAGATTTCTGGAAATCTGAAAATAAAAGAGTTCCATTTGACGCTCTGTTATACATGGACACATTTCAGTTAATATCAAAGCCAGTAATTAAACAAAACACTGCTTTGTTTTAAATGTGTGTTTCTGTGTGTTTGGGAACATTGAGGTTCTCCTTTGAACTTTAATTTACATTTAAGAGGTAACCACTGTAGAAAGTCACCACCATTTTATTTCTAAACTTAATTAATACAGACAAGCAAACAAACAAAAAAAACAAACAAACAAAAAAAATAGGTGACCTTCGGCAATGAGAAAAAGGACAAGGCAGGGACTCGTGCCGGCTCAGCCAGCGGAGACGTTCACCGCCAGGTAAAATCACTGTGTGAGACAGGTGGCTGAGAGACAGAACAGAGACAATCAAACAAACAGCCAAACACACACAGAGCCGAGGAAAAAATCCAACTGCAATGACAGATGTAAAAAGTCGCAGCCTGGAACGGTGTGGATGCTAACGGCTGCAATGCTCCACAGATCTGCTGTTAACTCCTGCGTTTGTCAGAAACAGCTGCCGAGAGATCAGCTCGTAACATTAACTTCGGCTTGAGGGAGAGACGCTGCCGTCACATCTCCCTCCCTCCATCCATCCATCCATCCATCCCTGAACCACTTATTCTGTTCTTCATTCAGACATGTCAGATTTATCAGGGTAAGCTTTGTGTTTTAACCCTTTGAGGCCTGATTTGTGTTTTATATTCTAATTTACTCTGAACCTGCTCGATCCAGCTCCTCATTGAACCTTTTCACATTCAGTGGAATCTTCAAACTCAAAATATTCCAAAAATAAACATTTTCCCAATTATCACCCCAGCATGTACAATAGCCATCTTTAGAAATGATTAGCAGTCCTCTGGAATTTTAAATAAAGTCTTGCAATGATTGAAACAGATATTTTGACCTCTGACAGACTGGGGTTTAAAGGAACAGTTCTCCCTTTTTGAAAACATACTGCACTTTGTTTTATTGCCTGTCACATTGATATCGATCTCCTGTTTGTATGCTATAGCTTGAGGTGGGAGGGAATTAACCCCCAAGTTTATAGCCTATTTATCCATACACAAGCTTGCTAGTTGCTAGCTAGCCTCCTCAGTTGCAAGTATTTAAACTAGCTCATGTTTAGTACGGCCTGGAATTTTAATGACATGTCAAAATCTGGTCCCACACAGCCCTTGAGATGAACTGTTCAATCTCAAAAATAATGCAGATGTTTTCACTGAACACACCCCCGCCTAGAATGTAGCTTTCAAATGCAAGAAGCATTTGTATTATTGCTTTTATTTGTTTGTTTTTGTGTGTTCCTTGTAAACTGAATTGTTCATTTCCACCATCCAGGACCTTTATGTACCATATGGAGCTAAAAGTCTGCTTTTTTTTTTTTTTAATCTGCCAAAACCTCCACCGGCTGATTTCACTAAACACATTCAGCCTCAGAGGAGGATCCAATCTGATTTACCTCTGTTTGAAACACTCGTTTCACTCTACACAGAAAGTCGACTTTGCGTTGACTTCAGGACTCTGTTTTGGTCTTCCTATGGGGTTGGAAACAAAGTACCAAAGCTTCAGATTAACTGGCTTCAAACACAATTCTCTATATCTATGTGAGGGTGTAGAATGTGCGAGTTAAATGTAATGAAAGTCAAGAAGAACCCTGAAGTAAGAAGAGGACAAGGAAAGCAACAGGAGGAAGAAATCCTGGCCAGAAATCAAAATCTTGCTTGTAGAATTAACATGTTTTTTTTTTTGTTTATTTTTCTATATTCCTGCATCCACAGAGCAGATAAATGTTTATTTGCTCTCCAGGCCTCAACAGTGCAGAGTGTGTGAGAGAGGCCCAGATGGGTTTTTTTCAGATGTGAGTTCAGAGGCTGTAAAGCTCACTGACAGAGCAGACTGTGGTCAAACACCAGCGGCTAGCAGGCAATTTACTCCACACCAAACATTTATTAGAGTCTAAGCTGCTGCTGCTGATGGAGGTTTATCTTGCAGGTTCACTTCTCTCGCTGCCTGATCCTCCGCTCAGTCCTCTTTCCTCTCTTTGTCTCTTTTCATCCCTCTGTGCTTATTGGGAACAACACTGACTCTTTTCTGGACATTTTGGCTGTTATTTTTTATTTTTAGGTGTTTTCTACTATACCAACTGTGATTATCAGACTGAATTGCCATTTAAATTGTATTTCGCTACCCAATTGGAAACATCCATCACTGCAGACACAGAAGCTGTGGTGGCAATCAGAAGGAGAGGTTAATATTAGAAATATGTTGATTTAAGTGTGTTTTTCTTTCATTTCACATTGGCTTCTAACACTTTTTGTCCCCATTTTTCTTTGTCACTGGGACGTAAAGGGGGCGGCACAGTAGTTAGTGGTCAGCACTGTTGCCTCACAGCAAGGGGGTCCAATGTCCGATACCCTGCTGTGGTAGGACCTTTTTGTGTGGAGTTTGTATGTTTTCCTCTTGTCTACGTTGGTTCTTTCCAGGTATTCCAACTCCCTCCCACAGTCCAAAGACAGGCAGGTTAGGTAAAGTGGAAAATCTCAATTGCCCATAGGTGTGAATGTGAGTGTGAATGGTTGTTTTTCTCCATAAGTTGGCCCTGTGATGAACTAGCAACTTATCCAGGGTGTACCCTGCCCTCGCCCAATTTCAGCTGGGATTGGCTCTAGCCCCTCCACGACCCTGCAAAGATAAGCAGTTATGAATAAAGAATAAATGAATGAATGGAACCTAAAGGACCAGCCAGTGTTACAAGTCAGCAGCCACATAAGTTACAAAAACCCCAACCATTTTTTCCACAAATAGCTTTGAGATATCCTGTTTGTTTATATTTTGTCCATATTCAATAAATGTTACAGAAAGTAATTAAAAATGTGAGGCAACAAGTTTAAAAGAACGTCTGTGGTATTTTTGTTGTTGTTGTTGTTGTTGTTGTTGTTGTTTAGGTGCAAAAAAAACTCCTGGCTCCCCTCTCTCTCTTGCTCAGCGATTTTTGACCAAATAAACTGGCTGAACTTCCTATTGCAAGCAACTTTCATGTGTCCAGTAGTGCTTCTATGCCCTGTTTCAATATGAATGGCATTGAATGCAATTTAAAAATGCAGTCTGATATCGACTAAAATAAACACACAGTCCAATTTTAACAACATTTGTAGAAGATAAGCGCGATCTCTGCTAATGGTGAAAAGTCAAAAACAGACTGAGATAGTCCTTTAAGGTACCCATGCTTCACTCCTCCTACAAAGTTCTAATTGGCTCTGGTTGTCATTCTTACCTTGGAAAATAAGGATGACTGAGAAAAAGACTTAACTTTTTTCTGTTGCCTAAAAATGCAGAGTTTTTTTCTCTGGACATCTTCTGCAGTCATGATCATATGAACCCAAAAAGAGACAGAATATCACACTGAAGGAGTCTGACGAATAACACCACAGACTCTCAGGGGTCAGTTCACCTTTTTGCTGGTGTAAACATCCTCAAACAACAGCACGAAAGCATCCTCTGGCTGAGCGAGGCGCTGCCCTTTAACCCTCCTGAACTCGGCTCTTCCAGCTGTGTCAGCCTCTAGCACGTGGTCCATGTCTGAGCACCGACTAGAGGTCAGAGGTCAAGATGTGGAGCAGGAGGGGATTTGGCTTCAACTGCTCTGAAAAGGTTTTGTGCTGTCAAAACATAAAGTTTCCTTTTAAAAACAATTCAAAGTTTACCACTGTATAAAGGTGTACAAAAACATACACTCACATAACCAGAGGGGGAGAAAACCATAGGAGGAATGTAACTAAGCAGATTTACTCGAGTAATGCACTTAAGTATATTTTCAGATTTTCTTTGAGCAGCAGCCATTTTTTAAAAGTAAAAAATACTGACTAGCCTATATGAAATTTCAATTATTCATTCAATCATTTGGATATAGAAATAATAATAATGTCATTCCAGGGAAGAAATAATAAGCACTTTTTTTGAAAACATTTTTTTCCAAATGAAGAGGCACATTTTAAGAAAAGACAACTGCAGCCTTGCAACATATTTCAGTCGCAGACCTTATTTAGGTAAACAAATTCTCTAATTTATCTAACTAAGTGTAACTTGTTTATTGGTCCCATATGGCTGTGAGAGGAAACAGTTGGACTGTTTGGCTGTTTTAGGAAAAATATTTGGATTTGACTCTTCAGTTTGGATCGGTGACTTCCTGTGTGGTGGACCAGATTTCCCCACCAGTGATCAGAACGACATCACAATTAAATTTGGACAAACTGGGCGACTCAGTAAAATACGCTGTGGTGACGCCAAAACATGGAGAGAACAGTTGGTCCAAGAATTTGGTCCAGAGTAAGTAGTGATATGCTCAACAGCCACAAGACTGGGAACAATGGAATATTAGATTCATATTTAAAAGCTGAGCATGTTTTTTTCCTTGTTAATTAATCTGAGGCTGTAACAGATTTGGTCTTTCACCAGATGTTGAACCTGCTGCAGGGATTTGCTCTCATTCAGACACAAATGGGTTGGCTGCATACTTTCCATGGTTCCCAGCAGATGACTCCCAATGATTTGGATATTGTATATGTCCTTCTATTAACTACTATAAAGGAAATTTGATGACATCCTCTATATATCAAGGCATTTTCTTTTTACAGTTTGTTCTTGGATTTTAGGGCACACGCATCTGTCAAAAAGCCTTTTGTGCTGTAATTTTCCCCAGTTGGCAGTTAGGTTTGGAAGCTCCGTGTGTGTGTTAGAATACCACATGTCAAAGCTCATCGAAGCAGCAGACAAATCAGAAGCTTATTAACAAATAACTGCATCTTAGCTTCTGATTTCATCCCAAAATGACAAAAAGAACCTGAAAAATAACTTATGGATGTTCTAGCAGGTTTATAGAGTGTACTCTTTAGCCTCGGTGGCTGTTACCAGCACAACTAAATTATTTGATGGGATGTTTCTCATAAAAAATGCACATTAGTTGTAGATGACTACCCTCCTTTAGTTTAAATTCACACTGTTGTACCTTAGATTTTTCATTAAAAAACAAGATTTTTTTTTTTTTCTATTACACAATCAGTGTTTTAGGATATTCGTGTTCATCTGAGCATTAAAGTATGTAACTGTAATGCCATCAAACATTTTCTCAAAGGAAAAGTTTGGTCTATCTCTAAAGGAGCACCTTTGTTTTGTAACATAAATAAAAAAAATGCATCCTCAAGTTGCAGTGAAGTGGTAGTCTTATCATACTTGAGTCTTGTCTTATGCCACTTGATTGATTTAATGTTAGATCTGATGAATAAAAAATGTAAAAGATGCTTTGTGCTTTGATGAGAGGTTTTAGGTTTTTCTGCCAATAAAACACAGTTGAATTGAAAATCAAATAAGAGAGCCAGGGCGAGAGCTTTGTGCAGATATAATCGTCTCCTTGTTTTTTATTAGCAGATGGATTTGCCATCGGGCCGCACCATTGGTTTAACCTCCTAATCAGGTATCGCCTCACTCGGCCTGCTGCTACTGCTTCAATTAAGGCTGAGAGGCTGAGAGAGACAGAGAGAAAGAGAAATAATGAAAGATGGCGGAGGAGATGCAGGAAAATGAAAGTGGCTGACAGAGACAGATAGATGGAGAGATTTTTGCACGTATATGAAGTAACAGAAGATAAAAAGCGAAGGAAGAAATCCTGAAGGATGAGATTATTGTTCATAGTTTTCATTATATTCCTTTGTCTCAACATGTTTTTTTGTTTGTTTTTTTGTTCATATTCTGACTGATTTCATACTTTTCATCCAGATACCTCCATTTTATTTAATCTTTGGCTGTTTTGCTGCACAGATATTATTTGTGATGGAACTCTTATTGTGTTTTGTAACTTTTATCATACATGTTTACACTTGTTGTAGTTTTTAATTGCCTCTTTTTTTGTCTTTTTTTCTCAACAACAACAAAAGGTCCATACTTCCATACTTGTTTTGGTCAGTTGAATGGAATTCTGATTTGCTTTCCCCATTGGTGCGGTTTGTTTATGTAGGTGTGAACACAGTAATTGAACTCGGGTGGGGACCAAAACAATCGGACTGAGACCAGTTTGAAGAGGAGGTCTCTGTCAAAAATGAACTCTGGTACAGCTTGTTTGTGGTAAGAACACGATGATTGATCCACCCCATCTGCAGTGGAATTGCACATTTTGGACTAACCCAGCTCCCGTAGTCAGCTGCACTGTGCATTATGGGCCATGGATGACTGTAAACAGACAGCCAACATTTTGTTTTAATACAAACATGAAAATGAGGGTTGACCTGGAGCAGAAATGAAATACGTTGCTTGTTGACATATTCTGGCTGGCTTGACATTTTGTCTGTGCGATACCAAACTAAATCAAAGCGAAAACACAAATTTGTTGCAACTCATACATGGATTCAGACCAAATAAACCAAACTACAGGTGTGAAAAAACCTTAGAGTCTAGCACTGTGCTGGAGTGAAACCTGAATGAGCTATAACCAATACTGGTATGCAGAGCTTGTAACAACACCAAAGTTCATTATTGTTAAATTTGATGCAGAAATTTCTCTAACTTTACTTTGCACATGAGCAATAATCCACAGATGAATTTCTGTTGTTGGTCTGTTCATCTGTCATTTGGCTGTAAACATCTCATCCTGTCAGTATCATGACAACCTGCAAACAGGCAACAGACATAACGTAAATTGGATAAAGGGACAGAACTCTTTCTGTATTTAGCTTTCGTCAGAAAACAATTTTTCAGAAACTGCAGCAGTGACCTGGCTGTGGAAATCACTGTGTTCTCTCTCTAATTACGCCTTTGTAATGGATCCACCTGAGCGAGTCCAGCGCTCGCTGCACTTTGCTGCAGGCAGGAGACTCCATCTTGGTTTAATGGGGACTTTGTCATTCAGGCCTGCAGCTCCCTGATGCAAACAGCTAGTACTTAACTGGCTCGCTTTACTTTCCTCCTTCACTCCACTCTTCTTTATTTTTCGCCCTCATTTCTCCTTCCTCTCTAACTATACCTGTGATTATACTCCTCTCATTATTTCTCTCTGCCTCACTTTCCACTTTCCTTACCTCATTGAGTTCCTTTCCATCTGTCTATCATATATTTTTTTTCTTTTTTCTCCCTCAGTTTATCGCTTTCTAATTTTATTTGAGCACTTTTTTTTCAGGACTCCATATACAAATTTTACTTTATGCTACTACAGAGTTGACATTTGAACCCAGCTGATCCTGGAACCTCCCCAGTCGATGTTTCAGCTGTTGTTAATGAAGGACATTTTAAACATTTGTCAAAGTGTTGAGCCTTTTGGAGAGAGTGTAAACTGAGGAGGTAAGCTGTGATGTAGCCTAAAGCTGCAGGTCTTTTACTACTGTGCTCCACACTGTGATAAATGAAGAAAAAAAATTAGAAGCAGACCATCTTAAAAAGTTTGAAGGAGGTGTTGAGAGAGGTAGAAAGGTTTATGCTTTAGTTAATTTTGATTGAATTTAAAGGTAGATTCTGTAGCATTGTTCGTTGCAATTTGTAAACACAATTTAGGCTCGTCCTCCAGGCTCAGTGCCACTGCAAGTATTGTAGCATCCGTGTACATATACTGCTTGTACTTACACAGCAAGTTACTGAAGAATGTTACATTTGTTTTAGGGGAAAAGTCTAGAATTTATCAAGCTAACACGAGCTATCCACTGGTGTTACCTATCTGCAGAAAGCAAGCCAACTCTGCTACGCTCTTCATCCCCAGCCTCTACTTAAGCGCTCAAAAGCGAGTAAGAGCCAAACCGAGATTCACTGTTGTTCTGGAACGAGCTTAATGTGGTTGCCGCTTTGCCTCCCCTGGGCTATATTTCCTTTTGAAAGCGGGTATATATATATATATATATATATATATATATATATATAATATATATAAAAA
>JAQLOL010000026.1:26952067-26964567 GCA_029783665.1 Naso thynnoides
CACTAAAAAATAAAAAGAACAATAATAATAATAATAATAATAATAAAAAAGAAAAATAAATCAGTCAGTGAAACGATCCTTTTGTTAATTCAAAAGTTCTTACAAATAGAAGCTTGAGAGGAACCCCGGTGTCATCTTTCCAAATTATGGAACAGTTCCTCTTTAGCATCTGTGTGTAAGCCTTTAACTGGCTTCGGTATAAATCCATCTGCATCAATAACCTTAAAGGAAAACTGCACTTTTTGGGGGGTTTAGCCTATCATCCGCAATCCCTATTTAAGACAAGAACATAGATGCCTTTACCCTCTCTGTGCAAGTTTTTGCCAAATGCCAAGTTTACAACATTAACCAGGTTTCTAAATCTGTGAGTGTTTCAAAAACCTTCTGGTAGGAAGGTTTTGCAGGTCGCAAACAGACGCTAAAGGGGTCCTCAGTTTATTAAAAAGTAACACCAAGGTTATCAACATGAAGGCTGTTTTGGGAAGTGCTTACTACATACTGCATACTGTATGTACTACATACTGAAAACTAAATGAACAATCAGTAGGCCTATGCTATCTATTCATTCACACTGCACAGTCAGATTACCTAGAATGTGGGAAACAGTAGAGAGAAACAGAAGGAGAGGTAGACTGGTCAGATACATACCAAGGATTTTCTCTGATTCAATTTTGGGAATTTTTAGGCATACTGCAGTTTTGCTTGTGTTACATACAGTAAATTACATACTACTTTTTGGCCAAATCAATAAGTACTGCTAGAATAGCATAGAGTATTGAAAACAGTCTTAATCTCAGTATATGATGATTCGGAGTGAGAATGCTTTGCCTCAGTTTTGTATATAGCACTCCTCATATCCCAAGTAAAGGGCTCATTCTGAAAATCTAAAAATAAGGCTGCTTAGCAAGAACAAATAGTAAATAAATACCCGAAGCCTGTAAATAAATGGAGAAAGGCCAGAGAAAACATCTGTGGGTTGAGAAGCTGCTGTAGTTACCCTGACATGGGTTTTATAATCTGATAATTAGACTGAATTGTTTTCATTTCATTCTATTTTTTCGCTATCATACACTATATTCTACACTTAGGCTTGTTGAAAATGTCCATGGAACAGTTTAGTGGTCTTGAACAAGTGAATTTGTACAGAAGAAATAAAAAGAAGCTCGAAGGTCACAAAACAGCTCAGAGAAGCAAACTGAGCAGCAGGTCAAACACAAATTATTCTGCAAAGAGCTGCTGTTTTTGTCCAAATCACTGAATAGAGCTTCTGTTTGTCTGAGAGCAGAATCGTGAGCTCTCTCTATGTGTGTGTTTGTGTGTGTGTCTGAGACAGTGAGTCAATTCATACATGATCCTGAAAAGCTCATTTTCAGTTGCTTCTTCCTGACAGCAGAGAATAAATACACATTTGGTTTCAGACTCTTCATGAGGAAGAATAACCACACACACACAAACACCTACACACACACACACAGACACACAGAGCGTCATCCTGCTTTTATTCTGTAAGACTGTCATTGTATCCTGATAAAAGCTGCCGAGCATTATGAACCAGCCTGACTCGGTCCGTGGCGCCCTCCCTGCAGACTGAAGGAGTGACACACAGCAGGATGGAGAGGCCATTTTGTCTTTTTGGAAAGGCACTTTAGCAGCAGCCGCTCTGAGTGCTTTTATCATTATACGCCACTACAGTCTGGCCATTTGTTCTGACCTTGGGAAATGGTTTTAAAGGTCTCCCTGAGTGTGTGCGTGCATGTATGTGTGTTCGAGAAATTGCCTGGATTGAGATGTTCCATGAAAATATGTAGTGAACAGCCTCCATCGGCCAGGCGGGGGTGGATAAGGGGAAAGCTATTTGGGGGACGGGGGCACAATCCAATTTGTTTGTTCACACTCCAGCAGAGCCAGATCAGAACAATTGATACATTAGGACTGGTTTTAGAGAGCAAATATGGCAGCCGGAGAGAGAGCGGAGAGGAGGAGAGGAGGACTATATATTGCAGAGTAGTGCTCCAAGAGTAAATTTACCTCATGGGCCATTGCACAGGGCGCAATATGAAACTATGATAAAAAAGAAATTGCTTTATTCTCCCAGTTATCAATATAATTCTGTCGCTTTGGCTTGCCATCTCATTTTGGCGTCAGGAATCTTTTGTTACCATGAATTTTCTGTTGCAAAAAACCTGCACTTGTAAGGGTTCATTCAACATTTAGAGATAAATGTGCTTCAGGAGAGCGATGCTTCACTCCATTTGAAAAGCCCCGGTGTGCTGTAGCATCCAAATCCTTTAAACTTGAACATGTCCTCTGCGTCTGCGATGACAAAAGAAATAAATTAGCAAAGCACAATGTCCCTAAATGACAATGTGGTGTTTGGTGGTTTAAAAAAAAATAAAAAAATAAAAAATCGGAGCCAATCTTATCAGCGGCGATGACACAGTCCGGTTCGGCTCGGCTCTGCACTGAGAAAAAAAGAACAGCTGTTATTTCCTATTCAGCAGCAGGATCCCTGGCCTGATAATGTCTAATAACGCACCATAAATTAAATCTGCCGCATCAGTGCGCTCACGACGGCGTCCGCTCGGATAAATAGCGAGGGTCGATGTCTCAAAACGAGATTTTGGCAAACCATTATGGGAGGCTGTAGTAATCTTTTTTCTCTTTCATTTATTCATTTAATAGGATTATTCATGAGACGATGATGACAGCATGAGGCTCAGGTCCTTGTGCTGAAGAGAGAAACAGCTCTTTGTTCAGCTGCTGCACAAATAAAAACATGCAAAGATGTGGATGTTAGTGTGATGTCATTTGACTTACAGTCCTTTCAGGTTTACATACTCGACAAGCCTTTAAAGCTTCAATGAAAAGACATTTTAAGAGCCTTCAGTTTATTTAAATTGATGGATGTCCTATAAAATTAGCAAAACTGAACTGCATGTGATAAAAGTTGTGTTGTATGTACAAAGATTGATGAGAGCGGGCTGCACCCACAGAGATCATTCAGTGATAGCACTAGTGACTGATCAGGGATCAGTAACAAAACAACAGCAGGATGTCAAGCACTTTGTATGTTGATATGTGATGAAATTGCCACTTTCTTTAGAATTGTAGACGAACTACTACTAGTTTCAGTTTATCTAATGAGGTAGCTGAACTTGGAAAAAAAATATTTTGACAGAAATGTGGCTGAAACAACTTGCTTATTATTTGAACAATACAATTTCTAAACTTTGCAGGTGGTTTTTGGTTGCTTTACCCTTTTTTCCCTTAGTCTGTTATGTGTGCATTAAGTATTAGGATTCACATTTTGTATTATCTGAGTTTTAATGTGCATGGTGTGTGTAGTTATATTTCACCCCACTTTTTATTTTATTTTGAAATATTTAAAATGTTTCATGTACATTGTTTACATGTTTTATTTTATGTACAAACCCTTGAGACATATTTTGTGATGTCAGGCTATGATAAACTTTGACTTCACTTTTGACTTTGACTATTTTATTAGGATTCACGTTAGCTGATGCATTTCTTCAACTCCTCTTATGGGGTCCTGACATAATCTATAAACATTACAACATGTAAAATAAAACATTCACACACAAGGCAGCACCAAAATCAGAAAGTACATTATACTTCCTCTCAAATGTTTTACTATAAATACTATTTTCTTAATCATATAGTATACACTAATAATACATTATATATTTGTATGCACCAAATTCACAAGCATGTGGAAGTATATGCATCTTCTATAGACTGTTACCATTACTCATAGGTGCTGGATACAAAATAACCTCTTAAGACCTGTTTTTTAGGCTACTGATATTTATCACCGGGATAAAGATACAGATGATGTTAAAAAGGAGGTGTTGGATTACGATTTTGTGCCTTAAAACTATTACTGTAGATTTCGGATGGCACAATGAGGCTTTCTTTCACAGAGGCAAAACTATCTGTGATACTCTGTAGTATCTACATGTAATTATTCAAAGCCTCATTCATAATTCAATAAAATTCATAAAATCTCATCATGTGCTGCTGCTGTGGCAGTAGCATCCTGACATGCAGTAGCAGCTATACTGCACTACTGTTATAACCAATGACAACATTTATCATGCAGGAACAATTTAAAATAGTTTGTTCTCTGTTTTCTTGTTGTCACAGTTTCAAAGTAGCAATAACACCAATGTATGTTTGAGAGATACTCTAAAGAGAAATGCAATCGATCTCTCTGTGAAATTGACACAAGCCTTGATTCAAAGGGAAAATCATGTCTGGCAAACATAATATCACTACAATACGTAGCCCAGTAGGTATTAGAGTACATTTTATGAGAATAGTTTTATTTTTATGTACGATTTGTTTCCCCAGACACTGCAAGCTCCTGCTGTTTGCCTACTGTCTGGCATCTTTTTAATTCCAACTCGAGCACTATAGAGATATATGTTTCATTTCCTCTCTTTACTTGTTTTTTTTTTTTCTCCTGGGGTTATATAAATCTGATAGCACAGTCATCTCATCTGCACACAGACTCTGCTGTTTCAGACCCGTCAGCCGAACCAAAGTGAAACTAGAACAAGACTCTCCTTCTATTTTCTCCCTCTTTCCTGCTTTTTATGTCTCTAAGTAACACTCAGAATAAAAAGCCACTTAATCCATCTTCTCCTGCATAAGACCTCTTTTCCAGGCAGCAGAAATGGTAAAGTACATAAGTATGCGGCGACGAGTCAGCCATATACAGAAAGACCATCTGTCTTCATCATTCTTCGAGCACAATTGATCTGCAGCACTCTGGAAAGTATTTATTATGAAAAGTCTCATTTTTTAAGCGGGCCATTTAAAGTAGCAGCGACCATAAATCACCCCTGAATCAGAGCAAATCAGAGCACCCTCCCACTGCAATCCATTATTCCTATTATATCAGCTCTAAGTGGACATAACAGCTTAATCTAGTATTGATCTGAGCATTTGCGTTGGTCATCCCATTCAATCCCACCCTGATATCTAGGATCTTGCGTGACGAGCCTTGCATCTGCTCTCACTTTAAATAATCACAGAGGAGAGTGAGCGTGCTAACTCTGCTAACTCCTTCCTCATTAGAAAGCAATAAATAATGTGTGTGTGTGTGTGTTTGTGTGAGGTCTAATCCTAGCTAATACTCTGTTTAATACCGGAGAACTTCAGCGAGCTGGCAGCCCTGGTAATTAAGTGAGCAGCAGTCTGTTCTGATGGCTCTCATACACACGGGCATAAATTATTGAAGTGCCGTTAAAATAAATAATGAAGTCGATTGCAGCATTTTGGATGTGGGCGGGAGGTTAAATTATGCATGAGCTCAACATTTGTAAGTGTAATAGGAAGCAAGTGTGGTGGTTTTTAAACCGCAAGGAAATAAATCCCCCACCCACCGCTATTAGCCAGATTTAATTTAAGAGGGAAAAACTCCAGAGTCAGAGTCGACAGCAGATATCAGAGTAAATATACAAGAAATTATGAAGCGGAGGTCTCCACGGTTATGTTTACACCACAGATCTCGATGCCTGATTCAGAGTTTTGATCATAGTTGATAGTCTGATATCCATCTGCTTTAGCAGGGCTGACTCTGAGGGGAGGAGCTGGGACTGGCCTCAAGGCTCTGGACCAGAGTCAGCCTCAGTGTGGCAGTGGAAGGTGCCTGTAGCCTGTTAGCAGGGCATCACTGGCCCTGTGCTCTGCCAATGTAGCAGCTTCCACAGATCTAACTTAAAAATTAGCCAAAAAGTTTCAGTTTGTTCCACTGTGACATTGGTATTTGCAATTCAAAACACTTAAAAAGTAACTGCCATTTGTTTACAGAAGATGTAACATGTTAATTGTCCAATAATTGAAAACACAAATGATAAACACATCCTCAGTGCAACATACTCCAATCGAGCTTAATGCTATTGTTTACATTTTTGACATTTCCCATCACCCTAAAGTCACTCTGCACCTAAGTATGGTAGTACCATGGTTGCCATCTTGTTTTTTTTTTTGTTTTGTTTTTTTTTAATCCAGTGTTTCGGAGCTGAGAAGGATACACATTGCCATCAATAACTGTGTGATGTCTTGCAGAAAGCTAGAAACAGCTAGCTGTGACTGAAAGCAGCCACGTACTTATGCATAACTTTACATTTGATGTATTTAAATGAGCGAGTATAAAAATTCATCCTCATGCAGCTGTCATGAATGAGGGAATAAGCTATAGAGACCAAAACCATGTCTTGTACCAAGCTGTAAACGAGTTTATTTCTGCTGTGAGGATGGACATTTTAACGCGGGGCGTTATAAGGATTGACTTGCTTCTGCAGCCAGCCTCAAGTGACCATTTGAGGAACTGCAGTTCTGACACATCTGTTTTGGTTTCTTTCTTCAGCACCAGATGTTTGGTATTACAAAAAACCTTTTTGTTGTGCAGTGACAGTTCTAACCACTGTATCACAGTGTCATCTCTAGAGAAAAGTATCATCAGATTTAACATTTTGTTGAAGTCTAAGGAATGGGAAGATGATCTTACATCACTTTTTTTTCAAACAGATCCCCACCCAGTTGCAACCAGTGAGAGGCTCTCACATAATGTGAGACACTTCTAACGAGAAATGCACTAATTAACATGTAAAATTAATGAACTGATACAGAAAGCTGCTGAAGAAAATAGATTTTCAATTTTACCATGTGTTTTTATATTAACAAAACTCACCAATACAACCCAAACAACATGCAAATACATTAGAGAAGGTCCATGGACATCATGCTAAAGGTACACAAAGGCTAAAGGGACTCAAATATGGAGACATTCACATTCCACACTTTCTTTACTGCTCTAACAAATCCATACTATTCTTTAACAGTATAATGTTAATAAAAATATATACCCACAGGCAACAAAGGCTTGAAGAAGTGAAATATGTAAAATGTTCTTTGACAAAAGTCTTTTTTCTGTCTTTTCTTCTTTGCGACAGAACAGCTCTCAAAGCAGAGAAAAGAAACTGTGAGAACAGTCCTTGAACTGATTATTGTTCAAATATGTAAAAGCTTCAGAGTTGTTCTGAAGTTTCTGTTTTGTTTTGTTTTTTGTGTGGGGTGGGGGTGGGGGTGGGGGTGTTGATGAAGCTGGACTAGCAGTTCCTCTTTCTTCTGGTCTGTCTAAAAGTCCAAACACATCCTGGTTTTACATCTGCGCTGCACACAAACATTGAATCTTCTCATCTGTCTCTGAAGTTCAGAAAATGTCCTCAAACTCAGAGGGTTTCTGCAACATTATATTTCACTTACGTCATGCTGGAATGAGTGTTCTTGGGGAAACTGGCGACAACAAACGCAATGCAATCAGAATATACGACACACATGTATGAGCACACAAACACACTCAGGTTAGTTCCTGTCAGAACCGGCCTCCCGCCTCCCTCCTCCGTTTCATCGATAAATAGGCTGAAGTGGAGCGTGAAATGAAAAGCAAGAGAACAGCATGAAATGGGACTAAAGTTGGGAAAATGGACATATTTATCCTTTTGTTTTTGAGGAAGGGAACGGGGGAAAATAATGGCGCATTTTTTACATAAAGCCATGCAATCTTCACAAACACTGCTGATATTATGCTTATTTTTACGCCCCACTCTTGTTTCATTCTGTGTAGTAATGGATCATTGACTGTGACTGTTGTAGTGACGGAGGTCTGCTGTTGTTTCAGCCTGATATGCAGATGAAAACAATGTGAGAATAACAGGAATTATCCGTTAAGCAAACAAAATAACATTTTACTCGCTGCCCCATGTCAGCGTCAATATTTCAGTCAAATGTACTTTCATAAACATTTTAGTTCTTGTATTTTGTAATTACTACAACCATGTTTTTGCACTAAAGTGAGTCTTTTGTCTTGTTTTTCTAATTTTGCCCTTCATTGCTATCAAAGATAATGACATTAAAACATGAGCAGTCACAAAAAATGTGCAGATTGAACCCAAATATCAGTCTGTAAACTGTGATAGACCTTTTCAACAAACTTTCTGCTTCACAGTTGTGTGCGCACAGTTTTCCTGTTCTACGAAATTGTGAATTAAGAATATATTCTCGCTGCCTTGGTTTTAACCCCATGATTTTTCATCCTCATCAGGCCAAACTTGTTGTAATGAGTTGTAGGAAATCATACATAATTAATGTTGTTTGTTCTGGCTGCACTGATCACGGCAGCAGAGAGAAGGCGAGAACTGAATTTATATGCAGGCTTCCGTTATCTTGTTTAAAAACGACTTAGAATGAGTAATGACACATCATATGTTAATCAAAGCATTTAATTACGTGCTACTGGCTATTCTGTTGCATTTTACTTGCAAATGTTGGTAAACAATTTGTGAAAAGGGTGAAACAGCCAGATGCACCATGGGAAAGTTCATCCGTCCAAGGTTACTACAGAATTGATCTGAAACAACATGCATTGTGTTTGTGTGTGACTGAATGCTCAATAGCATTAAAGGAAAAAGCAGCAGCCTAACACAATACACAGGTTTATTCTGTGAACCACCCAACTGCAGCATCACACACACACAAGGTCCTGGGAGGTGTGTGTGTTTGTTTGCATGTCAGCGTGTGTGTGCGTGTTTGGACACAATTAAAACGTCCTCTTGGCGGCGAGTGCCAATGCATCACCCTGATGACAGTGGACAGGCTGTTTGCTTTGCCGCCGCTGACATCGAGCTTAATGATGTTGTCCTTCATTGCCGATGCCGTGGCTGACCTGCCCATCACTGATGCGTAGCAGCTGGGTTTCAATTGGAAGGAGGTGTGCATGTGTGTGTGTTTGTGTGTGTGTATGTTTAGGCATATACCTCTGGTGGGAAGCTGACGTGCGAAGGTGCCAGCACAGATTTTTGCAACAGCGCAGGTAGAAACGAATCACAGTGTGTTTGACATGCAGAACTGCAGGAGGCGATACAGGACACCATAACAAATGAAAAGACTTCAGTTGCTGTAACCACATGACCAGTGTTACTGCTCAATGTGGCAAAAAGGCTCCAGGAGCTGCAGTGTGAAGCAGCTGATGCAAATGAGCTTCTTTTTTGTGAAAAACTTGCTCCCAGTAAAGAGGAAAAGATGCTACTACATGTTCTCCTTCTGATGGCGCCTGTTGATGGTTACTGCCTTTTATGAACACAAATGCAAAATTTTTCTGACAATACTTCAACCCAAAACATTGTTGCAGGCTAAAGGTATTTCATGATGAAAGGTGTAATACTGAATATTTTAAATCGTACAATGAAAAGGCAACGTGTCTCTCATGGCTCTGAACCCACAGAAAATGATCACCAACCCTGCAGCTCTATGGTCTTTTCAACCGCTTGGCTCATTATTTCAGTTTTGCGGTTCAGTCTCAACACTCATCAGCCTCGTCTCCAGCAGCAGCAGCTCTGATAAGCTCTGATAAATCCTCTGTTCACAACAGAAACAGCAGACAGACAAATAGACTTCATGGCTAACCCCCGCAGGTGAAGGTGTAACTGATGAAATGTGGGAGCATGTGTTGCTCCTCAGGTCTTGTTCCTCCTTCAAACTAGTGCTATTGGCCGCTGAAACTCAGGACCTGCAGCCAATTAGGGTCTATTTTAGTCTTAAACCAGGATGTTCATTTTGAGTTATTTTGGCCAGGAAATAGTCTACAGCTCCGGCTATTAGATTCCAGTTAAATAACCTTTTAACTATAAATATTTGCAATGAGGAGAGGAAGCTCCTCATCCAGAGACTGCGATCATCTCCCATTTAAGAGGTATTTTAAGTTATTGTTGTTGCCATGTTACGCCGTTGCGATTGCATTAAAAGCACCACCTAATGTGTATTGTAATAAACTCAAGTTTATTATACCTCCATGTTTTGCTCAGAATGATAGTCTTTACAGTTGAACATCGCACTTGGCTTTTTTGAAGCAGAAATGAGATCTACAGAAGCAAAAAGGTGTTGTTAGGCTATTGACAAACTACATTGTGGTCACGTGACGTTGCCACCCCAAAGTGTTCAGCTTCTCTTTGATTTTGCATGCTAACTTTTCTACAAAATTCTCTTCTTAGCGTGACCTGATCGAGTAAGTGATTGTGGCTATGTCAACGGTCAGTCTCACATCCTTTATCAGATATATTAAATATTTTATTCCTTTTTCATGTGATGACCTCTAATGTCTCCAGTAGGCACTCTATAGTGTCATTTAGCCATTTGTTAACAAATGCCTATTTAAAAACTCATAAAACCTTTTAAGTTCAAACTGCAGGGTTTCTACTGGTATATGTTATGTCGCAGTACAAAATGTCTAAATATCTTTTGCCTGTGTTTAACCACAGACCTTATTTCAGGCATTTAACCGAAAACCCATCTAAAAAACACAGATTTTTAGACACAGGAACCAGTAGTGCTAAAATGCTAACTGACTTCTGGGCATTCAGAGTCATTACTTCACCACTCTATTGCAAAATTGTCGCATAAAAGGCACTTATATGTGACAAGCTGGGACTGCATGAGTTTGATTCTATAAGAGCTGCTGTGTTCTCGTCTCAGACTGAGAGAAAAAAGATGACTTAGTAAAGATTGTTGATAAATGTGACTGTGTGTAAATGTCTCCTAATGTATAGTCAGCATAACTGGGTCTGAATAATTCTTTCTTTCATTACACTAATGGCTCAGCAGAACGCAGCAGAGTTGATGCAGAGAAACAGAGTGTGAGTGAGTGAGTGAGTGAGTGAGAGAGAGAGAGAGAGAGGGAGGGAAGGAAATGAGCGTTTGCAGCAGGGTTTCACATACAGGTGGGAAAAGGGCAAACTCTCAGCTGGTGACGTTCATCAACCGATGTTGTAAAGGTCACGCCGTGTCTCTCGATGTGCACCCACACCCGAAGGCGTGTTTACCCCCGCTGGGTCCCCCCCACCCCTTCTTCACAACGATGCAACCCCCCCACCCACTTCTGCTTTTATTAGCCCCCATGGGAGCAAGGGTGCTGCGGTGAATGACAGCCATGTAAACACACAGAGCTTGTTTAATATCCTCATTCAGAGGCCTGATCGCTGATGATGCCACGCTGTTTTGGTGAAAAGCAGCATTTAAACAGCTCTGACACAGTGAAAAGCAGTTGACCTATTTCACCATCTGTTGTTTCTGTTATGTGTTTTGTTTGCAATATCCAGCTCGTTTTCCCTCTTGAGTTCGAATCGGACTAATTTGAACATGTTCAGGCGAAGGAGAGTGATTATGACTTTCCACTGCGGGACGTCTTGTAATGTATGGACTGCTCGGCCACGTTTGACTTCATTAATACCTGTCGGTGGCGGCTGGTGTTTCTGTGTGCTTACATCATGTTCTGCCCACTCAGCAGAAAGTCAAAGCAGCACATTATTATGATGAATCACTGGAATCATGTGACTGGGAAGTAAATGGGGCAGCGGTCCAGAGTTGTGATGTGTCACCGGCTGTTGGACAGCGTGATCTTTGATATCCACACCAGCCTAAAACTGTGCAGAATGAAAGATGGACAAAGATGGATGGACAAAGTATAAAGTTTCAGCTAGGTGGACATCTTGAGCAGAACAAGGACACTTTTGACTCAATTTTGCCTCTTGTTGTTATATCTTATTAGCTTTCTAAACATTTAATTAAGCTTAACTTTACATAGTATTCCGTGAAAATCAACAACTTGGCCTCCAGCAATTTGCTTGAAAAATAAAAGCTTCAGTGTCTGTAAAGACCTGTTGTTAAAGCCAAGTTATACCAAAGATCCACAACAGGATGAGCTGTGACAGTGTGAAACCTGTCAGTTTACACCACTGCAACTAGATGAGACGGTGTATCGTTACCATGGCAATGACTCTCCGAACTTTCGCTCTCACTGCTGTCTTTTTCAGGGTTTTTTGTAGCAGATAATGATCATCTGTGGCATCATAAAACATGAATGAAGACACTGATAGTGAATTACTTGCTGCACTTCAGTTGTAGTGCTAAAGAAACAACATAAAAATACAAGAGGTCGAGAATTCAGAGCCGTCCTTTGGTGCTCCAACGGAGTAACATTACACAGAGCACTGACACAATTTTGTGCTGGGAGCTCTAAAAAGGAAATCTCCCCTGTACATTTCTCTCATTTATTCGAGGAGTTGTTCCGACATTTAGAGGAATTTATTTTCACCTCTGAAAAGCACGAAAACACTGACTATTAAGACAGCAATTCACCAGGGGAACGTCTGATCATAAAGCTGTACTTCTTAGCAACAGGTGACGTGAGAGCTGATTGGCTGTTGAAACAAGTGACGTGTCTCACGTTCTAAAATGTTTCTGGCGGCTTGGCGAGCTGAGTTGCAGAATGCTTGAGTAGAGCTGAGCATGCAACTTTCCTTGGAAACGTTTGTCTCATCATAAATCTTTGATGTAAACTGGTCTTCAGTGATGATTTTGTTCCCTCTGGGCAAACTTTGTTTTCAGTTCACTTTGTTACAAAAATTTGTACCAGATTT
>JAQLOL010000026.1:26998963-27022313 GCA_029783665.1 Naso thynnoides
TAAACCAGGTTTGAGGTGGTGAGCTTTTGGTGCACCCTCTGCGTGGCATTTTTGCATGAAACTTTGTCTGCGCCATTATGAATATGTGACACCTCCCCCTGTTGCACCGCCACACCCATCCCGGCGCAGCGCAGCCTACCAAACTGCCAAACTGACTGTGCGCCGGGCTGCGCCGCTCGAAACTTGCACTGCGCCGCCTTCACCACCCTGCGCCACCCCGCAAAACTAGGGTCCTCAATGTTGGCAGATTATAAAGTCTGGATCCAGGCAAACCAAATCCGTGATCACTCTAAGGAAGTTTCACATTAGATAAAGCACCAATCAAGAATGGTTGGAAGTTACAGATTTTGCTGTATTGCTGTTGTTGCATACTTGCCAACCTTGAAACTGAATAACAAAATAATAACAATCATACTGCAAGACTGATATTTGCCTCTCAAGAATGAACTTCCACAAATCTTTGGGATAAACAAATATAAACCATATACATTCATTACTGTCATTCTTTACCCTTTCTCTTGCTGAGTCGGCTGAGTCTTCTGTTAATTGAGTTTCTTTGAGCAGGCTGAAAGTTAACAGAGTTCTTCTGTGGTAAATGCCTGGTGCATCTGTATAGCTATCCAAGTGGAATCCGTAAACTTTAAGAGTTGGAGAGTTTATACACACTGTACAGTGTAAAAACTAGTTTGGTGACATAAAAAATACATCGAGAGAAATGCGAAACTGGGAGCAGGCAGTGAAAAACGGGAGTTTCCTGGGAAAATCGGGAGGGTTGGCAAACTGTGGTTGTTCCTTGTCACTGTTATTTACAACTTTTTAATGTCTGTTTCCTTGTTAATAAAGGTTGATGGACTAAAATCAATGAAGGGGATGTTAACTGTCCTTTGTTTGTGTTATATTAGACTTTAGTTCACACCATAAGGAAACTTTGAGTAATAATTCTCAGTATTTTGGAAAACTCTCTAAATTCCTCAAAGTTTTAGTCTCTCGGCCTGCGTTCTTCACCTCTTGTCCTGTTGTGTCTTTTATTCTGCGTTTGATTTGCTTATTACATAATTGTCATTGTATAATCATCTTTAAAAGAAAAACTGACCTGTATAATCAGGCCAACTTAGATGCAGCCTTTCTCAGATCTGCTGAAGCAAGAGAAGCATTACTGTCATTTACTGCCACGGGTCACTGATGTTCATTGTGATTAGAGCTTATTATTTACAAAAATAGAGAAATAAAACAGAGTGATGACAGCAAAAGTAAATTAAACATATAATGCTGGTGAGAAAATTTAAGATCATCCAAAGTTTTTTGTGGAAAGTTTAAAGAAACACAGTCTGTTTAAACTAACATTCCCTGTCTTCCTGTACTGAATGATTGATCTTCGTTTCTCTTGTTTGAATTGGCTGCCTTAATTAAATTTAATAAATTATTTAGTTGAATGTTGATGTTTATATTTTATGTCATTTGTGACTGAATAGCAATTAATTTTTAAAAACATCCACTTTTGTTGTTTAGTTCGGTGTAATTACCGAACTCTGTGATCTGCTTTGCCTCTGTTCTCCTTTCAGATTTCCTTTGATTTGAATCATTTACAATCACATTATAAACTCCTTTCCTTTGGATTATTCA
Source organism: Naso thynnoides (assembly GCA_029783665.1). NCBI lineage: Eukaryota > Metazoa > Chordata > Actinopteri > Acanthuriformes > Acanthuridae > Naso > Naso thynnoides. Next base: position 27,000,587 of record JAQLOL010000026.1, read on the forward strand.
GGAGAAGTCTTCTTTAGTTAGAAATAAATGTGCTCTTGCTCCCTCTCACGATGAACGTGTGTCTCATAATTATTTATTTTGCTAATTTTACTGTTTCTGTGCCTGAATTTTCTTTATGCGTCTACTTGAGGTCGAGGTGTCGGTTTCTGTTTTTTTTTTTCCCTTTGTTGTTTTATTGTTGTATATTTATTTACCGTTTCTATATCTATTCATCAAGTTGTTCTAGATGTTTCTTATCTGGACCCTCTTGGAAAAGTGACAATGTATCTAAAAGGTCTTTACAGGCCTTGATTTTTTTTTTAAATTCTCTGACTCAGTAATAATGCAAAGATAAGAACTCTGCAGAATAATAATTCTCAAATATTCAATTTGGCTCTTTTTGTTACTGATTTCCAGTATTAACAATTGTTTAAAAATTAATTGGCAGGTGGGCGGAGGAGGCAAGTTTGTCTTCTTCTTCTGCAAAGGTGACATGACATAGCAAGTCTGCTGTAATGTTAATATTTCTTCAATGATCAGAAGCAAAATAAATGAAAATGAATAATTCAGCTCAGTGAGGACGTACATTATCAAAATTTCTCCAAGCTTGGTTCCTGTCTGAATGCTGTTCCTCTAATAGTCTTTTTTTCCTGTTTTTCTTTTCTTCATTTCACTTTTTTTTATCTTATTGTCTCTTCTTTCTTATATTTTTTTCCCTCTGCTTATTCTTCCTCTCTTCTCTGTTCTTTCTCTCTCCCCATCCTCAGCCCTCCAAGTCCCCCTACATTCCTCCCCCCTCTGTCCTGTAGGGGTCACTGTGGCTCTTCATCAGCCCCAGCCCCCTCGGTACGGCTTCAGCCCCCTTAGTGAAACGCCTCGCAGGCATCATTTCCCTGGCCTAAGTATAATTTTTTGTGTGTGTGTGTGTGTGTGTGCATAATGGAAGCTACAAAATATTAACGGGGCAAATATCAGATTTCATGCAAAAGAAAATATCTGATGTACAGAGAGGAATATTAAACATGTCTCCTGGTATTGTAGTTTTTAGGGCGACTTGGTGCTAAACAAAAAGAGCTTTTCACTCGCATACAGAGAGAGGAGGGGGAGGAGGGGAAAGGCAGGTAGCAGAGCAGCGATTCGGGCGATCCTTACCTTCAACATGTGCAACCACAGCGCACCACAGGCACCGTGTTAAAGGGTCAATTCACCCAAATCACAACACAAAACAGACTCTGTGCTATATGAAGCCATTCACATGGGTCCAGTTTTACACGCTGTATATTTTTAAAAATGTTTTTTTAATGCTTGCCCTCATTTCAAAAATGGTATTTTCCACCTTCAGCAGCACACGACTCAGCTGTGGATTTCTCTCAACTGGTACAATGATTAAAACTGTTTCTAATGTCTTTGTGCACCTTACAGGATTAATTGAGACGAAATACATTTTCATTGGTGACCTTTAAATCCAATTAGGTAGGTTACTTTACCTGAATGGACTGGATCTCCTTTGTGAATGTTGCTATGACCACACTGCATAATCATTTTTACTTCTAAATGACCCATCAAACACTGTAATCGCAAAATCTAAATCAAGAATAAATATGTTTTTAAATATTTGCAATATATGTGAGAATGTCCAGAGTGGCCCCACCACCAGCCAACTGTCAGTTGGTATTTGCTTCAACCCCCTATGACTGCATTTGTGGGTGGATGGATGAATGGATGGATGGATGGATGGATGGATGGATGGATGGATGGATGGATGGATGGATGGATGAATGGAAATCTGTGCAGGTCAATCAACACAAACCATGTTCCTTTGCATGAAATCAATTTAACATAATTGTAACTAACTTAAAAAAATCGTGGTCACACTGATTTATTCCAAACAAACCAAAAGGAGACGAAATAAAGTCACCTGGACTGACAGTTGATTCATTCATTGGACACCTTTGTTCATGTCATCCTGAATTAACAGCACATTAAAAACTCACATGGAGACGTCATGTTCTGGTTAGTGACATCAGCTCATGCCACTCTTTCGCAAGTCTGACATACTTATTTATCTTCTCTGGTGTCATAAGAGCTCACAAACACTTTCTTTATTACAACAGAGACTTGACCACACCTGTCGTACATCATGATGGTCAATTACAACCAATGACAAAAAAGAGCCATCTTGTATGGTAGTGCTGTAGGGGATAGTTGCTATCGAGAAGAGAGGAAAGTATGTTTGACTTTTCAAAGAGGAGCCTCCAAAGTTCACAGAGAAGGACAGAAGCACAGCAGACCATTCATTTAACTCCCTTTTTGATATTTCAAAGAAGACTCCTGCTCTTGCATGCAAATGTGTCACCATGGTTACTAAGAAATGTATATGGGAGACTGTCTTTGGGAAAATGTCCATATATTCTGCAGACAGATAAGGTATTTAATGGTATTTTACATTTTGAAATCATGCTATTCTCATATCTGTTCTACAGTTTTCTCACATGGTCTCCATCCTGATGTCTGCCCCGCATTTGAGTTTAACTTTAAGTTTTCACACAGGCCAAAATGAACTGAACCAAATGCCCCAAAACAAACCAGAATTTGTTTAAACTGTATCAAACACATTAGGAGTGAAATTACTTTTGCCTAGTGCTTGCTTATGGGGGAATTGCTTTCAGTTGTTGGGTCCAAAAAACTCAACATATTTTAATTATAGAGTGTGGTCTAGACCTATTCTATGTGTCAAGCATCTCTTTGTTGTGATTTGACGCTATATACACAAAACTGACTATACTATGTCATTTCCTATCACTTCTCGTGTTTAGTTTTTTGCCTCCACAGAGATGTTTAACAGGCAGTGTCCCACTGAGCTTGGGAAGCAGCTGGAGACGAGTAATTTGGTTGTGTAAACAATAAAACCTTTCTTGTAACCTTGTTGCATCACCTCATCATGATGAATTGCTTGCTGCCTTCTGTTTATGTTGGAGCCGATCAGAAAAGAGAGATTAGGCCTACTGTTTATCTCAGAGTTCTTGTAACGGTTGACGTGCTGAAGAGAACTTCACTTTTATTTTATAAGGCAACACTTCAATGCTGGATGAAGTTACTGATCTACCTGATAACATAAACAAATGACTAGCAGCATCACTCAGCTTTACATGAAATTTAAGTCTTTCAAGTTCAAGCTTTTGCAGACTTTCAGCAGAAAACATTCACTTTGTTAGTGTTTACATTTTCATACATCAAAGCTGATTTTCTCTTGATCAGTACAAACTCAGATACAAGTGAATTTTCTGGATATCAGATACAAATTCTTGTATTGCTGCTCTGAAGCTCCACAAAAACAGAAACAGAACAGTAATACACAGAAATGTGTTGAAAATAAACTCAGAGATACAGCAAAACAAAACAAGATAATTCATGTCACTGATGTTCGACTTGAACGCCAATTCTAAAGGAAAAAAAAAGAAGGATGTTTAGGCTCATTATACAGTACATAAAGGACTTTCCTAACATGTATTTTATGGATGTAACTCAGATCGTTCGACCTTGTCAAAATGACCACTGCTTCCACTCTTGTTTTATGCTGTACAGACAGTGTTAATGCACTACAACAATAATAAGCATTAGTGCTAATGATGATAACAACATAGAGCTCGTTAAGACCTGAAGTCAGCATCCTGCTGATGAACGAAGACCAAGGCAGGAAAACACAAAATGGAAAATATGTATGGATTCACAAAAAGCCTCAAAAAACACATCCTCTGTGCTACACACAGGCACACACATCCACACAAATGTACACATGCAATGTACACACACACACGTCTTCATTAACAAGCTGCGTGTTCTCTTGTTTTTAGCAGGATTCTTCAAAAGAGAGAAGCAAATCCTGCAGTAACCCAGCAGCCTCTGACTCACGGTAATATATTCTGCTGATACACACGTGTGTGGGTGTGCATGTAAGTGTGTGTGTATCTGAAATTACCGACTCACTCTCTATATGAAGACTCAGCTGTACAGTGTTTCACTCGTCAAACATTAATGAGCCTCTCTCTACATCACACTAAACGCACAGTAGTAATTTATAAATCCTTTAACATTGTGTTTTTAGTGTCTGCAGGGCGATCTGCACCGCAGGCATATTGTTATCCAATTCTGCAACATTAGAAATCCCTCACGGACCTTTTACCCTGCATCATGCATTTCTACACATATCAGTTCTCTCTGGCTCAAAGAGACCTGCATGTCTGGCTTTTTTACCTGTGCTTGCTTAGTGGAGCATAACTTCCATGGGCAGCCGTTCAAATTGCAATTCTACAACCTGGTGTTAACATGTGAAATAAATCTATACTCGTGTATTAACAGCCTCAGTTTTACATATAAGCTTTGCAGTCTCAGTGTGAGTTTTTAGTTCTTCATTTCCTGGGCAGTCCCAGGTGGACGAGGGTATAATGGACTTATTCATACAGCACTTTTCTAGTCTAGACCACTCAGAGTGTGTCACAATAGGCTAGATGTCAGAATTCCCCCATTCACTCTAAAGTAATGGCTTTCATTCAAAGTGCCAACCATCACATCTAAAGTTATTGAGACACACACACACACATATTGATGAGAGCATTTTGGGATTGAGTGTATGGACGCTGGAAGAACTGATCCTCTGATGGATGACCTGCTCCTCCTCCTCAACCAGAGCTGCTCGAGAGAAAAAAAGACTCCATTGTCGAAAACAATACAGTCTACTGAGGACCAATTCATTTTTTTTTTTCAAAGAGTTTTGCTGTTTGCCTGACCAATAGTGTAAACTAGTTGAAGACTGCTGGATGGATTTCATGATATTATCTTTTGAAATCAGTTGGCCAAAGCCTACAGAGCGCACGTCTTTTGCTTTTTATGGTAGGAAATGTTATGTAAAAGGGTTAAAAAAATGATCTTGACTTTAAAATTTATTAGTTCCAATATTAACATCAATAAAATAAATGCAACTAATTTATGTGCTTCACCATGTTAACAAATTGCTACACACACATTACACAATTAAAACACTAGTCTTAATTTTGCTGTGACTACCAAAGCAGAAAGCTACGTTGGAGTAATGCAAGTTTTCCCAGTGAAAAATTTGTTTTTTTTTCTGCTCTTTCAGTTCTGCCAACATGACATCAGCGCAGCTTAAATTTGGGCAAAAAAGGAGCCATGTTGACTTGTGTTGGAAGAAGTGCTCTCAAAAAAAGAAAAAAAAAAAAAGATAACATTTGTGTCCCTCCACCTTTGTGTCATATTCATCCATCTCCGTCCGCCACACAGCCCCTCCTACGTCTGGGCTTAACAGAGCATTGTGGGTAAACATTGCGCAGGTGGTGATGGGGTGTCCTAGAGAGGCCGAGCCGGCTGGTCAAATCCCTCATCACATGTTAACACTAATTAAAGGAAACGAGGAGACGCGAGAGCAAATCTGCAGTGTGATCATTAGCAAAATGTTAAATTCAGTTCTAAGGGATGATCTGAATATGACCACCCAGTGATGCTAATACAGTGTGATTCTGCAATGAACCCTTTTTAAACCAAAGCAACCTCACTTCCTCCCCTGTGAAGAATGTGAATGTTTTTTGTTTTTTTTTTAATTTCTACCCTAAATCCAGAACACTGTTACTTTCCTTAGACGTGTCAGTCACTCAGAATTTATAACATCAATTACATAAAGAACATTGAAAATCTGGCAGGAAATCTTTGCCAGCTTGCAGGGGGTGGGCTCAGGAGAGTTCCCGAACACAATCAGCTTTGTTGATCATCCTATGTATGAATGGGTCTCTGTTTTGACCTTTGATTAAAAAAAAAAAAAAAAGTGTCATGATGGTGCGACAGGAAACATCAGAGGACAAATGAAGGCTATAGGATTCTTGTCTTAGAGCCATGCATGTCAGAGCAAACTATCAAATTGAACCAATTTCGTTTCTCAGCAGTCATTAATGACCATTAATGATGTTACATGGAACAGGAATGTGATTTGATGGGCATGTGCCAAAACATCTCCGTGTTTTCTCATATGTGTGTGCTGTGCATAGAACAGTGTTCAGACAGCAAAAGAGGTTCAATCAACCCAAACTAGCAACCAAGTTCAGATTTTTCCTTTTCATTTTGGCAGAAAGAGATACAAAACACGGGTTGTTTAGTTACTGAATAAAAACTGTAACAGTGAAACAAGTACTGTAGAATAAATCTAAGGCCCAAATACGCCTAACAAACCGTTCTTTCGGTTAAATGTGATCCTTCCTCACATGACTGCCTCTCTCTGCATTTCTAACATATGTTAAAAAGCATGCACTGGTTGAAGAATTTCAAAGAGGGGTTTTTATGTGATTTTGCAGGGTCTTTGTGCATTCGCCCTCGCCAACTAAAGCCACAAGAAAACAGCTTTAGAAACGCCAGCGCTGAGCTCCAGACAAGCTCTGAGTGGGAGGACGAGCGAGCAAAGGTGGGAAACAATCCGCTGCCGCCCCAAAGAAATTACCACTTCACCGTGAAAACATGCAGCACTGAAGCCCTCGCTGATAAAAACCACAAAAATAAATAAGAAGCAGCACTCTGCCACCTCCCCTCCTGTTCATTTATTTTCACCAGGCGGAGAGTTTATCATTAGCAGTCCACGAAAACATCAGTCATTTTAAAGCATACTGGTATTTCACCATCATGGCAGAAGCTGAGGTTCTCTGTGAAAAAAAACAAAATGTGTGAAATTCTCCATCTGATGTGTTTTTGTAGCCCGGGGCTGCTTTCAACCCAAACACTTGATGAGAAAATTGAACAGAATTGCAACCCACTAAAAGGTCGAAAAACGTTATGAATGATAGTTTGGTGTAAATAAACTTGCTGTAATTTCTCTTTGAAAGGAGGTTGCCGTCACATTACATTTTCTGAGCCGTCGTCTTCTTACAAACCAACAGGAAACATCCGCTAAACCTTAAAGCTTTCTAAATTCAAACGTCTCTCTCCGAATAAATCCATGGAAACATTTCTCAGCCAGTCCCGAGTTCCTACAAGCCTGTTGATCGAGCGCGGTCACACAGCGAGTTATTGACCCTTTAACCCTTTTAATGTCTGAGCTCTTTGAGTGGTGGAGATCAAACCTACGTCCTGCTGCGTACAGGACACCCTCCCTGTCTGGGCCTCAACATTAATGAACATTAGGGGAACATTCATCGATCCTGACAGACAGAAACAACTGGAAATGAATGACAGAAAGAGAAAGAACGAGATGAATCGAGCAGAAAGTTGAAACAGGACACGGCTGCAGGCTGAGTGCAGTGACAAAGCGCTTTGGACAGGAAACCAGTCAGTCAGTTAATAAACAGGTAGGAAACAGTCCTGTCAGGCTTTTAATCAGTCAGTCAGTGAAGCAAAAGATCGATGGAGCAGTCAGTCAGTTGTTGACTGGTTACTGACGGGATGTTGGGAGGCTCAGCAGGTCGATCTCTGCAATCAATGCTGAAAACAAGCAGAGAAACAACCTGCTGTGCGTGTGTGTGTGTGTGTGCGCATGTGTGTGTGGTTTCTCCTCTCTTTTTTCTGAATAATGGGTGCAGTAAAGGTTTTTGTCTCTTAACAACAAGCAAACTAAACTGTGCACACACACACACATACAGACAGATTTGTCTCTAGATCTAATTCATAAAAAGTGGTTTAAGTTTCATTTTTAATGTTATGATAAAGCCCTCAGAACAATTAGTGAAGCACAGAGGAGCCCCGGCTGTAAGAAAAAAACCCCCCACTAAATTAAAGGGGAAACATAACTTTTTATGCAGTGTTTTTTTAGTGCAGCTATAGCACTATATCTTTATATCACTATAGCTTTTTTTCTTTTTTTCTCAGAGCAGTAACAAACCAACAACATGCAGGAAAACAACAACAACAACAACAACAGCAACAATAAAAAAACAAAAAAAAAACAAAACAGCATTTATTCCATGAAAAGGTAAATGAATCAAAGAATCTAAAAAAAGAAATGGAAAGATTAAATAATAAAAATGTAGTTTTAAAAACGTTTGATTCAATCTTGAATGACTGAAAGCTGCCTCTACATGTGTAGGTTTTACTCTGGGCTTCATTATAAGACGTACCATAGGGTTATATTGCTCAAGCATATCAGTCATATCTTTAAGGCCAACTCCATGTGGGACTTTGTCAATAGGTAATAACATACTGTAATGAACTTTAATGGCCTTGGCCCTTGGCCAACGGGTTGAACCTTTTGGCTGACTGGTCAGCATCTTCGTCTGTGGTTCAGGCTACCTGGATTCAAAACTCGCTCCCTCTACCTTCTACGCTGGTGTCAGATGTTGGATAGGATGGCGAGACTGTGAGGTCATTGTGGACGTGCAAAGTGTGAAGGAGCTGAAAAAGTGGCTGAAAAGTGGGGATGCATTTCCCATATATGGGGAAGTGTAACAAGCCGTGCCCCTCGCCAATGGGTTGAACCCTCTGGCTGACTGATCAGTGTCATCATCTGTGATCTGGGTGACCTGGGTGCAAGACTCTCTCCTTCCTCCTTTGCTGCAACATTTAAATCAATTCTCTGGCTCGCAGATTTAAGAACTTTGCCATCCTTCTGGTTTCCATCAGAATCTTTGCAGCAGCTGAATTTTGAATAAGTTGTAGGCGCCTAATGATTTTTTTGTTGTTGTTTTTTTTTGTGTGTGTGTGTGTGTGTGTGGAAGGCCTGTTAGAAGTTTGTTGAAGGAATCAGTTTTGCCTGAGATTAAAATTGATTCAGTTTGTCAAAATTGTGATTTGCCATTATGTCACCAACTTTGGATGAGGTTTTAATCCTGCTCTTTTGTTTATAATGACTCACAGAAACCTTGAATGTCTCATCATGTGAAAATAAATTGACCAGTTTAATTGAAACATCCCGTTATTTATGTGCATAATGCATTTCATAATGACTCTAAAGGACTGTAGTCCTTTCAAGAGATGAGTAAATTTGAATGTCATCAGTGTAACTATGATAAAAAAAGGTTGTTTTTCCTGAAGGATAATTTATAAAATAAAATAAAATTTAAAAAAACACCAATTTGACAACCTGACATTTATTTACAAAAAAACATAATCATTACATTTTGGTAAATGAAGAACCTAAAGATTTAAGGCATTGCTTTAAATGATGTATATTTCAGCGCTGTAGCTTTATTGATTCAGAACAAATCTACAATAATCTGAATATAAAACACTGAATTAGTGTTTGAGGTAAAATTAGGTGAAATCAGGAGATTCTCTGCTGAAATTAACAAGCAGCAAAATAAAACAATAGCCACAGAGTTCACTGGAAGCAGAAGAAGTAAATGTGTGTGTCAGTTAACAAACATGAAATCTGTGCTTTTGAGTCTGACAAAGAAAGGCAGAAGGTTTCTAAAGCTCTTCTGCACTCAGTTTCCCAAACAGTGAAGTGTTGTCTCTTTTCTCTCTCCAGCCTTCATCATCCTCTCTCCATTCAGCGCCACACCTCGCTGTGAGGAGACTCATTCCTCTCGTCCCCCGCTGCCTGCAAAAATTGGCCCAGAGGACTAAAGGAGGAGGAGGAGGAGGAGGTGAGGAGGAGAAAAGAGGAGAGGAGAGGAGAGGAGAGAGGGAAGAATAGCTTTTGAGACACAAAGCCTCCATCCAGTTCAGACAAAACCTTCCCCTGAAGCGTGAGCACAGCCGCTGGTTCGACGTCTGTTCCTCCAATAATGGAGTTGGTTTTATAAAGACCACCTAGAAAGTTCAGAACTTTTTGCAAAGATTAAACTCCACGAAACATTAAAGTTTTCAAATTATACATCTTCGACCAGTCAAGTTAAATTATAGCTTGAGTTGAAAAATGTAGAGTTTTGTGTCTCATCTTCACCCACAGTCCAATCCGAGCTATCAGATGCTGAATTGGAAATATTGATACAGGTATTCCTACTCTAGAATATAATAATAATAACAATAATAACTTACTTAACTTACATTTTCAAGAGACCCAAGGCAGCTGCACATGAACATATACAATAAAATACAAATATAGGTAACAAAGTAAAAAAGAAAAAAAAAGTCTATAAGTACAAGTTAGACCATTAAAACATCAGTTATTATGTTACATGTCACATATTAAACTTTAAGCTTTCAACAAGTTTTCAACATTTTTCCAAACTCAGTTTTCTTTTATTTTTTGAGTATCAATGTATGTCAAACCGATCAACAACTGCACATCATTTATCAATCATTTACCTCGGATTTAGTGGTAACTGGGCAGCACGTTAGCTTAGTGGTTAGCACTGTCCCCTCATAGCAAGAAGGTCCTGGGCTCGATTCCCGGCGCGGGCAGGGCCCTTCTGTGTCGAGATTGCATGTTCTCCTCATGTTCACGTGGGTTTCCTCTGCATGCCCCAGTTTCCCCTACTATCAAAAACATGAATGTTAGGATATTTCCGGTCTATATCCTTGACTGAGGTACTGGCTCTGAATTCCAAATCTCACTGTATGCTTTTTTTTTTTACTTTTATCTTATTTTGTGACTCTCACACCTATCCAACAATCACATTGAAACTTTAAAATACGTAAGAATATGGAAAATCAAGTGCACTGATTGGATTCATCCTCCAGCCTCATGACCTTTCTACCACCAAGATGTAATTATGATAAATTATCGACCATTTCAATAAATCCTTGTTTTGTTTTAGGTTTTTTTTTTGTTTGTTTGTTTGTTTTGTTTTTTTATCAGTGAGCCCTTAAGACAACCTGCTTCCATTTTGCTTGTTTTATGGCATTTTTACACCTCTGGTCAAATGACTGCTGCTCCCTAGAGGATAATTGCAGTGTTTCTTTCTTTCTTTTTTTTCCTTCCAATATTTCCTGTGGCACCATCATCAGGACAAAATTCAAATTCTCATCTTCAGCAACATCATCACTGTGTTGTTTGTTCAATGCAGCAGTTTTTTTTAATCGTGTGTGTAATGAATATTAAAGCCCTTGGAGGCTGCAATGTCTTGTTAAAACACCAACAAATATCAATTTGCATAAAGTCTTTAGCCCCACATAGTTTACAGTTTTGATGAGAATATTAAATTATAGAGTCAATCTCCGCTTGCAGTGCTGTGATAATGAACTGTTGTGTTGTGTGATGCTGATAAGTTTCCTCTGCAGATCTCACACTCGTTGTTGAACAAATATCAGGAACTGGCAACAAAACTGCAGATATATAATTTGCTGTGCCAAAATTCCAGTATCCTTTAATTGGGCCATTTTCATGTCCAAAAAATGACAATAAAAACATTGCAAAAACTAGATGTTTATCCCAGAATCTAATTTTTCTCTGGGCAGGAAAGTCTTTTCAGTCAATTTGGACAAACTACTGAACTTAAATTGTCTCATAAATCAAAGGAGGTTTGTACTGATGGGTTCAATAATTGATAGCAAATCAAACTGAATTAGATCAGATCACAGAATTGAAGATAATTTCATTTATACCACATATTGAGTCACTTATTTGTAAATAAACTCTTGTCTGAAGACTAATCTCCTCTCTAAAGAATTTGTTTTGGTCTTTGTGACATTTTACCTTTAACCACCTGAACTAAACGCCCCCCATACAGCACAACATGAAACTTAAAACAAACAACACTCCAACCTGGCACCCCTAAATGACTGACGCGTCAGACCAGCAGGCAGAGAAATCAATCCAGAGACCTGTGGTGGTGACCACCTGAGCAACTTATACCAAAGCCAATCACAAGCTGCGAAACACAACCTCAGAAAGAAGGAAAAAAATGAAAGTGAGGTGTCCAGCAGGAACTCCGCTCTGCTCCATTTGGTTAGTCGATTGATAAATGACTCGGAACTGATCGGAGGAAACTCGCCCTAATGGACTGATCTTCACTGGATCAAAGTTCCCTTTTAGTTACTGTGGTGTTTCAGCATGTGCTGGCACACACAAACAAGGGTATAAGTTCATATATCTCCTGTCAGCCGATGGAGGAGACTGAGCAGATAACAGAGACTTCAGAAAAAGTGAGCAGAAGGTTTGAGAATCCTAAAGCAGCAGATGACTGCCTGCTCTGCTGCACTTCATTCCAGCTCCAAGATAATAAGCAGATGCAGCTGATTGTGACTGAACCCAAGTTGGAGGCTGAAGAAAAAAAAAACAAAAAACAAAAAACACCTTTATGTCTTCCATGATTAAGAAGCATTCTTGTCCAGCCATCACTTACCGTAACAGGGTTCCACCTTATAACAAAGACTTAAAAATAACCACAGAAAGAAAAGGGGTCCCCTGTTGGGTGTGGAAGTAGCTCCAAAGTTTTCTAGTTTGAGACCACATGGGCTATTGTTGCTGATAAAAACCTCACAGAGCAGGTACAAAAGGGAAGAGACACTTGAAAATAAAAAAATAAAAAAGCACAAAGACCATGGAATGCCAAGCTCAGACTACATGGTTCAAAATATAAATCAATGCATTCTTGCAATATTTTGAAGCACCAAACCACAACCTACATGTGCAGCTCAGAGGTGACTGGATATGATATAGGCTACTCAGACTGAACTGCTCCAGCTGACAGAGCCAACAGCATAATTTCTCTCCTAGTAGGGTCCACAAAGGTAAAGTGGTCCCACACAGTGTGGGGGGACTCACAGACTGACAAAAGAGCTGCAGCACTTTGCCTTTGTACAGGGAAACCAGGGTCCCCTCCTGGAGTCAGATATTGAAAGCAGGCTCACTGCTCAGTGTCTTGTCAGCAGGACTTGACCCATGGGATCGGTTAAAACAGAGTCAACAGATCTACATGGACCCCCCGCCAGCAGCAACAGGCATGGGGTTGGGCACAGTGTCATTCTGAAGGCAGGCATAGGCAAAATCCTTGACCTGCTGACCTCAGATATATTAGTCTGACTGTAATGTGGAACATCAACTCTCTGGCAAAGAACCAGACCTTGATGTGAACACCTGCCTTTTGAGATTTTCCAGGTCTCTCAACTGGAAGTGTAGGTGACACTGCCTTAAAGAAGCTATTTCAAACCCTGCCTTGGAAAGAGGAGCTGGAAAACCTTGCTGAGAAGAGGGACATCTAGTAAGGAAATATTGTATTCCTGAATTCAGTGGACAGATTTTCTTTGTATACTGAGCATATTTTTGCTGCTTAAATGAATCCTTTTCATTTTAATGACCCCAAAACCCCTCCTCCAAAAGAAACCTCAGTCTAAAATGTTAAGTAAACGCTAAAAATAACAAATGGCTGCTGTGTCATGAAACTGGCTCTTGATTTCAATGGTCCCCTGAGAATAAAAGCACTCTATTGGTTTTAATGACTTTTCCTCTGGTGCCACCCTCAAGAAACATTTTGGATTTTTAGACTAACAGCTGCTTTAATAATGGCTCACTCACTGAGGTGTTTTTGAAATTGTCCGAAGGTTGTATGTTTGGATGTAGGAAACATGAAAAAGAGTTTTTAGTCCTGGCCCCTGCACTTTTCGCTCCAACCATCAAATCCATAGGCCTATTACATTTTCCCATTTTTACAGTAACTGCTAAAGAGTTTTTCTTTGATTTGTTTTGTGCTTGACGGGGGTTGAACAACAACAACAACAACAACAATAAAAACAAAACAAAAAACCACCATATAGGTAAAAACAGACAAAAAAAAGAAAAAAAAGAACAAGAAGTAAAATGACGCTGGAAGCGTCTGTTTAATTGGCTGCGGATCACAGATCTGCGATCACCATCCATCTGCTCCATCTGATCTCTGTTAACTTCAAACGCACACACACACACACACACACACACACACACACACTGCTCATTTGTCCATTTGTTCACCTCATTGGAATGTTGGAGTGTTTCCTGGTCAGCATGTTAGAACACAATGTAGCTGTGTGAGTCCTGACAGGTTGTTATTCTCTTATAACTACCACTCTGATGAGATAACACACACACACACACACACACACACACACACACCAGCTGCTAATGCATAATTTCTTTAGGAACAACCATTTCTTCTCAGTACTTTTAGTATTTGGTGCAAAAAATGTCTCACAAGCACTAGCACCAACAACATTAAGCTGAAGGAAAAAGATTCAGACAGCCGACACCTGTAATGACAGTGAAATGATTTTATTTTTTCATATGGTATGTAATGTGAAAAAAAAAGAAAAAGAAAAAAAAGTTATTTTGTTGTGATGGTGGCAGAATAAGACATTCAAGGTTTCACCAAATTATTATTTATCCAGTGGGACCAATATGCGGTTCATTTCATACCAATGCAATGGTGATATAAATGTTATATTTTAATATCTCCTGTATATAAATATTCCAAAAACAGAGAGAGCTCGCTCTGGCCTGGACAGGCGTCTTTGGATTTGGTTTAAAACAGGTGTAATTCAGCGGTGGTACACTTCAGATTTATAGCTATTTATAGCTATCAAAGTGTAAATATATGTAATGTATACGTGTTCAATAATTAGATATTCTGTATGTATTAACTTTTAGCTTTCACTGCATAGTTTACGGTCTCTAAACATACTGTCTTGTTATGAAAAACCCTTAGAGGTGACAGCGTTGTTGCTTTAAGGCAACTTAACTCTCAAAATCATCGGCTCTTATAGCTCACAGAAAGAGTGATAAGGACTATTTCTGTACTTATTCTATTACTTTTTCTCCTGATAGCAATCAGTGTTGTCACTTTCTGAAGAAGAGGGGAGAAATTACTGCACTGGATGTCAGTATTGTACTGTTGCAGACAGGGTCTGCAGAAAAACGTTTTTTTAGCTACATATATAAATTCTTACCTGAAAAAATAATATCTGTTCAGCTATATAGTAAATGTAGGATTTTTTTTTTTTTTTTTAACCGCTTTAGCTTGCCACCAGACAGCTGGTTATTTTGGCACTACATTTCTTCAGCCGTAGTCACCTCAATACACGAGGTCCAATTTCTTCCGCGCACCATATCGCTTAGCAAATCAACTGTTTGGCTCAGACAGTTGTAAGACTAGACTGAAATGAATCACCATCTGATGGCAAACCAAAGCGGTGAAAAAATCCTAAATTTAGCACAAATTGAACAGATATAGATTTTTTTAGGTAAGCATTTAGGCTATACACGTGGCTACAAACCGTTTTTCTGCTGACGCCGTCTGCAGCAGAACTATACTAGCTAGGTTTCCATCAGCCTGTTTTTATGCCCATTTCCATTTGCGCATAAAAGTGCCTGAATGGAAACATATAAAATTTGAAAAAACCCTGAAATATTGCATAAAAGTTTTTTACGTTTGAGGGAGGTTGATAATTTGGCACATCAACAAAGGGTAAATGCAAATAAGCGCAATGGAAACAGATTTAGCAAAAAAATGGTGAGGTTTAGAAATCACATGACTCACTCTGGTGACAGTAGTCTTCTGCACCAGAGAAGCAATGGCGGCAGTGGCAGAAAAAAGCACAAGGTATGTGTGGACCGATGAGGAAACTTTGACATTTATTGACTTTGATAGGCTCTTTGTTGTTGCATTTTCCCTTGTCTTCTTTTCTTTCTGTTTGCATTTGTTTATTTGTGCCATATCAGCACGCTGCTCTGTCTTCCTGTGACATGGCAAATGACACCTGACTGGAAAAAGGTTGCACCACCTACTGCTCATCTCGATGAACTTACTCCTAAAATTTGCATAACAGTAGTGGATGGAAACACACATAAGTGCACATTTCTATTTGTCGAATTTCTAAAAAAATCAGTAAAAGTTCATGATTTATTTTAATGGACACCCATCTACTGACTTCCAGTGCAGTGATTTCTCCTCCCTTCTCCTGAAGCTGACACTGCTAAACACCATCTGCAGAAGGTAATACTGACTATGCATAAGTCCCTCGTACAACCCCACTTCAAAACTACTGAACTATTCCTTTAACTTTTAGACCATCAAATTAAGTGAAAACAACACACAGTCATTTAAATTGGTAGTTAAATTGAAATTTATGGTTGGTTGAGAAGTTCACAGTCTAGAGGGAGAAAAGCAGAGTTGTTGACAGGTCCCTCCTGTGCAGAGGATGAAGTCTTGGATGCGATGACATCACCATCATCATCACAGTCAAAGTTCTTTATCTTGTGGAAGAGGTAGTCATTTGATGGTGCCAAATTAGGTAAACAGAGCATCTATTGGACGAGTTCAGCTCTGCGTATCCATAGAGGTCGATGCTGTCCATTACTAACTTGCAATTTGCAGTTACCTGAAACACAAA
The DNA here is from genome assembly GCA_029783665.1 of Naso thynnoides. Lineage (NCBI taxonomy): Eukaryota > Metazoa > Chordata > Actinopteri > Acanthuriformes > Acanthuridae > Naso > Naso thynnoides. The sequence goes on from JAQLOL010000026.1 coordinate 27,016,802, forward strand.
AGTCATATATGATATAACTTTCAAAGTTTCTGCTTATATAAATCAAGAAGTTAATTTGCACATGCAGCTAATGAGAGCTTTTTAAGTCATCAGTGTTTATCGTAGGCCACAAATTTATCAATCAAGTTTTGTAGAACGCTTGTAATAAACAACAGCATACTCAGGACGCAGTGGTATTTTGTTTAAGTCCATGTGAAGTGTAATTCCTGTCTCTAAGTAATAAAGCTCAGCTTGAGCTTGTATTTTTATGATGACAGGTTGAAGGTTACAGATGTGGAAACTCAGAAAGCAGCAGTACAGTAAACACAGCTCAGTGTTGTTCTGTAGTGTAGCAGCTTGTGATCTGTCAGATAAACTCGGCTGCTCTCAGTCGTCCATCTTCAAGGTGGATACGATGAATGAATCCCTGCATGCAGCGTACAAAAGTTCCGATTTGTATTCTGCAGCGGCAGCGGTCGCTCTTTGTGCCTTCAGTTTGAGGGGAAACATGCTTTCTTCCCTCACTTTGTCTCCTTTATCTCCTCCACGTGGAGGATTTGTCTGCCTAAAGCCGCAGACTGCTCCACTCTCATTCACAGCTTTCCTTCCGCTCTGCTCTCTGTTTCCTATTTACTCCTTCATCCTCCATCATCATCACTCTAGCCTCCTCCTGTTGTCTGCACGCTCTGACCTCTGACCTCTCTACTATTGATCCAGGAAGTTCATCTTTTCCTCCTGTATGCTATAATAACTGCTCTCAGACCAGGCAGAGAATCACAGCAACCATCAAGTTCCTTCAATCCAAATCTTTTCTGTGCCACTGACAAACAGAGGTACAGATACAGAGTTAGATGAGGCTGAGCAGCATCTGACTTTCCTTTTTTTTACATTCAAATTTCAACCAAAGAAAAAGCCTTTGAAAGCAAGCCAGTCTTCACACCAAACCCATCATCACTGAGGAAAATCTCCATCTAAACTAGCTGTTTTCTCAGTCTGTTAACTCTGATCCAGAGTGTTTTCTTTAAACAAGAGAGAAAATAAAACTGCCAGTTGGGCGAGCTAATTTCTCTTCTTTCCCATGCAAATTAACTCTTTTCAAGTATTTCAGAGGATAATGTGTCATTATCTCCTTTTATCTTATATTGGCTCTGGCTTTAATATTTTGACATTTAATTCTCGCAAATTCCAGAAACTGCATCAGATAAAAGTGGAATTATCTCAAAGCACTGACAGAGTTGTTTTATTTTTCATTTTAATCTTTTGATCCTTGTTTTTTTTTTTCCCCCCAGGATTCTCTCTGATTGGAGTACAGACTTTTCCCTCATTGTTTGAAAGTATCATATTTACATTCTGTGCCTATTTGTTCCTTCTAATATTGAAGGTATGCATTGTCTTGTGCAAATAATATATTTGGTGTCTTTTTTTACAAACATCAAATACAAAAAACTGATCGGGGAATAAACAAGAAAATAAATAACAAATTGCATCAATAAGTCGAATTGATAAAGGCATCAATATAAATCAACTCTTGGTAATTTCTCCCCCTACAACTGACCTCTGTATGCACCCTCACTTCAGTAAAAACCCTTTGACTGCACCAAGAGGACAAGTGGGCAGGAAACATAGAGACTCTCTAATATAAAGGCCAAAGCTGGCTTTACTTCCTGTGGAGGCTTCAGCGTTTGCAACAGGATACTGCAGATGGTCAACCAGTCTGTGGTGGACGGAGCTTTTGTCTATGCTGCTGTGTGCTGAGGACAGAGCATAAGGGCAAAGACGCAAACAAGCTCAGCTAGTCAAGAAGACTGACACAGTAATCAGAAGTGGAGTCAAACTTTGAAGAACACACTTTGAAAGTGTCCAGTTTGACACTGGTATAAGTTGGTTAGTGTTCCGAAGTACAACTCACAAACCATCCCTGACATGGTGGTTGAGATAGAAGCATCTTCAGTTCAAGATTCATACCTTAAAATTGAGCTGCAGAGTACCTGTGATCTATCTATTCATCACCATATCAATAGTTTACTCAACTTAAGTCAGAAGAGGCAGGTCAGAAAACTGCTTACACTTTATGGCTCATTATTGGAAGACAAATTTCCCATTCTGTCATTTTGTTGGCAGGTCTTGCTGTAAATATAAATTTGGCCCCAGAAATTAAAAAAAAAAAAAAAAAAAAAAGTCTTATGTCTGGATACATAAGAGGCTTCACACGCTGATATCTTCCAATTGGTGGTGTGTTGAAGGAATTTCACATCTTATTTGAAATAATCTCAACCTGTATGAGCAGCGGCCCAGTAATCCTGCCACCACACACACACACGCAGACACACACATATGTACACACACATAATAACACACTAGCATTGCTAAGCCTGGCCGTGAAATGGGATTCTCAGGGATGAGAGCTGCTCTTTGTGATCACAGAGGGGGATCTAACACACACACACACACACACGAGAGAGAGAGAGGGAGTGCGCATGGCTCTTTATGTTGAGACACACACATGCACACACACACACACACACACACACACATCTGAAATATGAGACAAACACTTCTTTTTTCTCTGAAGGCTCTCTGGAATGGATGTTGTGGGACTCAACTGTTTCTATGGCAACTGCAGCCCATTTACTCCCCATGGTTTGTGTCTGTGTATATGTGTGCACTCAAATCCATGTGCTTTTGTTCATACACACATACTGTATACAAACTTTGTCTTTATGTATGTATACTCTGGTTTATATATAAATATATACTCTGTGTGTGTGTGTGTGTGTGTGTGTGTGTCTGTTGGTGGCATGACAGAGGCCAACCTCCTCAGATGGATGGGAGTTGTGGCGTCGCCGGTGACTGATCAGAAACAAGCAGAGCCAACATGGCGACATCTGCTGTCCCCTGTTCCCCCTCTGGAGGGAACAAACTGCAAACAAATGCATTCTTCTCTGAAAATAAAGACACAAGAGTCATGAATCAGAGCTGATATGTTTGGAAACGACGAGTTGGCCGGTTCAAAAGATTGGAGCGTCGCCGCATCACCGCAGGGAAAACTAATAATAATGACGAGAGACAAAACAAAGGGCAGGAAACTTGGGTACAGCAGTTTAAACTGGCTGAGATCAGGACAATAAATGACAATAAAAGTAATTTCTTCAAATAATTGAGACACAATCCTTTTGGAGACATCACCTCCAACAACTTGTGACTAAGAAAGCTGCCAATATCACGTCTAGTTTGATTATTTACATGAATATTGAAATGCTTTTAGTTTCCCTGAATTCACATGATTTTTAAATAAATCTTTGTGTGTGCAGTGTAGATGCAGTACTTTTAACATTGCTTAGCACAATCAATGGAAGCTGAGAGAAACCTCTGGCTGAGCTCCATCCTTTAAAAGTGATGAAACATACCAAGCTAGTCACAAATCCAAGGGTGAGCTGGGTTTTGTTCATTAATAGGTTAGGAATGAGATAAAATCTGTCAACTCCACAAATACAGATGTATTTCTATATAGAACAGAACCAAGCTGAATAAATAGCTTGAATGCAAACAGCTGCTGAAACATGATGTATATGTTTTATTACAACAATTAAACAAGACACAGCATGCACACGGACAGGGTAGTTTTTACTTTTGAATAAATTGAGGTAGCAGTTTCCTCTCTGAGTCTTTGTGCTAAGCTAAGCTAAGCTAAAGATCATCTAGATCTACTGAAGGCTATGTGTGTGCTGGATACAAAAAGATGAAACGTGTTTTCTCATTTGACTCTGAGTAGAACTGCAATTAAACGATACATAGACTTAATATTTTCTTTTTTTTTTTCCCCTCACAGTTTGCTTTCCTAGCATACTAAACAGACTAAAGCTGGAGCAAATTAGGAAGTCTTTGTTCTAGTTGTTCAATATAACAAAACTTTGTGCCATCATACTGATTTAGCCTAAATCGACCCAGAATCCGAAATTAAACAGCTTAAAATGGCCCAGAGTTTTATGAGGTTTCTCAACAGCTTTTTCCTCACGTAAGTGGTGCAGAAATTGAAGGTCTGTGATTGAATGTTTTGTACCAAATTGTGCCAAGTTGTAGTTAACTTCTCTTAGTTTGCAGGCTTTTTCCTCTGACTTTCTATTAAAGAACAAAGTTGGTTTCTAAAGATTTCTCATCTTCGGCATTTGTGATTTGCGTTCATTCACAACTTGTAAACTCTAATTGTCTCCACAGAAAATGTAAAAGGCTGAAGACTCAAAATACCTCCTCCCACTTTATCACTCTGTGGCTAATCACCTGAGGGGAAGAAAACAAAAACAACCAATCAGTGCAAAGATAATTAGAAAAGACATTTAGATGGAAGCTGACAGGATCCAGGTTGGTCTGGCTTTGATCACAAGCTCCTGCCCGACACAAACCAGTATGTTTGTTGAACACAAGAGAGCGCAGTGGCTGTTTTCTCTTCTCTGCTCCTTTCTTTCTTTAGTTTGTGGCTGAGAAGGTCAACAGATGATAAACTCTTCTAAAACACTGGAACACACAGAGTCCTTCCACCTCCAATATCTTTAAAGTGGATCGTCTTCAAATTAGAGGATGGAGGAAATGTCACAGAGCACACACACTCTCTCCGCCTCTCAGTCAGCCGTTATGCAGTTTATAGTGCACTACTTCAAAGGTTATTCTCTGACCTTATTCAGGCTCATGTCTAAAGAAATAAAATAGAAGGCATATTCGCTGAATGCTCTTTTTGCAGAGACATGACACATCTGCTCCTGCATGTCCTCTGCTTTCTTCTCCCCTCTATTCCTGAAGAATAAATGAAAGAAAAGTTGAAGGACTGAAAACTGAAAACTCGACCAGATTCATTTTCCAAGCTGAATTTGCAACAAAAAACTTTTGAAGCTTTTCAGAGTCTCATCGAGAAATATTTTCTTGTGTCTGCAGCTTTTTACAGCAAAACCACCTGCAGCAGGTCGAGGCCAACATGTATCAGCTTCAAGAATTTGTTCTTTGTGAGTTTTGTTGCACAAAAGCTGCAACATGGCAGCTGGTGATGATCTTTTTGTTTCAAGTGGAGATGAAACAAGGAACAATCTGAATGTCGTTTGTTTGATTTTTACTCAAGGCAAGATATGGCACTGAATTCAAACATTGTATTTATCTAGTATTGCCAGAAAACCAAAAAGTAAATCACTCTTTCGCTATGAGGGCACAACTATTTTCAAACAAGCTAAAAGGTGACATCAAGGGTGTAATTCTGCCTCTGCTTGAGGGGGCGGTATACGTCACATCACTGGTGCAGTGCTGTTTTGACGGTCGAATTGGAGTTTTGGATTACTCATATCGACATGCAAACACAAGAGAGGAACCATTACGAAGATGGTGAGAAGTAAATGTAGTAAAAAGTTCTTTTTTCCAAGGCAAACCTGTTTTTATCATCTAGCTTTTAAGCCAACTTGCTTAATAAGGAGGGAGCTCTTTGTTTCTAAAATACTAACATTACTTTATAAAGTAACGTATAAAGCTTTATAGAGCTTCTATAGAAGCAGCA
>JAQLOL010000026.1:27101731-27119696 GCA_029783665.1 Naso thynnoides
CTGGACAAAAAACTTGTTGCCCCAAAAATGGTACTTAAAAAAAAAAAAAAAAAAAAAAACAAGACAAAACATTACAAAACAAAAACCCTGCAATGTAACAATAGAAACCTGGCTGGGCATTTGTTGATAAAATTTAATGAAAAACAATAACAAAAACCAAAAAAAAGAATCTTGCTATAGCTGCCTGTTTGTGCAAAATGCATTCTTGCTAACCTGCATGCGTACTGCAGTGCAAACCTATAGTATTCAGTATCTAGTGAATACAGTATGCAGTATGGAGTATATAGTAGGTGTTACTACTACACGTTACAGTGTTACGCTAGAATTTTTTACAGCAGCTCAAAACATACAAACAAAACACTTAGTACAGAGGGTCGTGTGTGTTGTTTGCAGGTTCGCGTCTGCCTCTTGGAATGGAAGTCACCACTAGATTCCACTTAATCTTTCACAATATATTTTATTTAATTTTTAATTCTGAGATGATTTTAAAAATAATTAAAAAATATGAATTTGTAAAACGTGTTTAACATAGTTCAGAATCAGAATCAGACTTCACCAAATTACAAACTCTCTGTCTCTGGTGCAAAACATTTAAGAAGCTGATTAAATAGGTAATAAACAGGAGTAAATAACAACATTTTGCAATGGAATGAAATAAATGAAAGAAAATACCACTGATTTCAAGACCATTAAGTATACAAGATATATTCCTCCATATTTTCTCTCTCCAGTCTTTATTTAAATGCTGTCTCTCATCTCATGCCTGGCAGACGTCTGCTGTGCTAACAGTCATCACTGTGATATAATGTGACAGTGCCAGCAAAACCTCAGATCCAAATCAGGTCTGCAGTGACTCACAGGGGCCCATAAAGCAGCTCGCTGAATACACACCACTGATTAAAGAGGTCGGCAGCATCCATAAATCCCACGTTATATTAAAGGACAAGTTGCTTTCTGTTGTGGAAGCTGTAAAACGTTGAGATGTCCAATCTGACCCGAGCATATGAGAGCTGTAAAAGATGCCTTTTCCTGACATGTTTATCTGTCCACACATTCAACAAAGTCCCAGAAGAAACAGCAGCGTCAGGAGCTTCCTCAACAACCCACAGGAGGAGGAGGAGAAGACCAAGTCGACGTTCCAGGTGATTGATGCCTCAGCGTATCTCACTGGCCATCATGTCTGGCGCTGCAGATGATAAAGCCGCTGAGGAGCTGAGAGGCTTTTAGCCACTGGACGGGTCAAATGCTGCTATCGTCATGGTAAAAGGCGGGCATAAATCTCCCCACCGCTGCTGCTGCGCTGCCAGCTGATCAATACCGATCTAAAAGTGAGGAATGAGAGCCCGATGGACTCCATCTTTTCTTCTTCCGGTGGCAAGACGAAGAACATCTTATCTTTCTCCCAGCGGAGTGGAGGATGAGGCCACAGAGATGAAACGGGGCATCTTTAAAGTCCTACATACAAACAACTGAGTCTTTTTCAGATAGACCACATCACAGGAGCAAGATGAGTGGTCAGGGGTCAGAGGAAAATTTAAGCAAATACACTAGGCAAAGCTGTCAAAATTATATATTTCTCAAATTAATTCACCAGATAAGGCAAGTTTATTTCTATAACACATTTCAGCAACAAGGCAACTCATAGTGCGTTACATCAAGTGTAAAAGTGCAGAAGAAACATATGGCATTCAAACTCACAATATTCAAACAAGTCATTAAAAACCAAGAGAAAATAAAATATAACACAGCTAAACAGAATAAAAGAATGAAAAGTAAGAGTGCTATTCATATTAACAAACAAACTCAGGCACGCATGTGAAGTGAACACATGTAACAATACATCATTTTACACAGCAGCAGAAGAGGAAAGGTAGCTCTAAGTCAAGGTGTGTGTAAAATTCTGCTTTCATCAATCTTCATTTCATTTTTTGTGCGTATTGAAAAAGCACTTTAATGGAAATGTGACTGGCTCATTTAAAATTTTGTACTAGTTTTAGCCCTTGTATTTGTCCCTCTCCTGACCCTACATATATCTACCTTGTCTGCTGCAGTTGTTAAACGCATCCAGGGTGAAAGTTCTTACACCTTCCTGTCATTTCTGCTTAGACAGGAATAGTTTGTTGACTCATTCTTGGTAAGGAAGTTCAACTCAAAACATCCTGTACATGACTGTCTATGAATAAGCAGATTAAACTGTCTTAATTGATACTCAGTTGCAGAATCCTCTGTACCCTGTACTGGTCCTTTTGCAAAAGCTTATTAAAATACACAAAGACAAGCTTATTGTCCAATCTTTTCTTTCAGGCGACCACCACAGCACATAATAGCCTGTGACGGAGTCATCCATCTAATTTCATCCATTTAAATCCATTCTAAAGCTAAAAAATGCCCCTCCTTTGCTCACAAGGCCCCACCTAAAGCTCACCTAGAAGCAATTAGTGACCTTTGGGGCCTCTATGGAGCTGTTGGACCCTTAATCAACACCCAGTGGAACCACATGTAAGTGAAACACACTCACATGTGATCGATAAAAGAACAATGTGATAGTTGAACTCAGGTTATACAACAAACGTCAGTTGTTTTCTACATCTAAGCTCTCAAGCTGCTTTTCCTGAGATGAACCCTCTTCTTCACTTTGCCCGCCTGCCCACACATAATGATAAAGGCCATGAATTGCAGCCATAAATTCCCTCCTAACATTGAAGAGTGTGATGATTAATCACTCCACAAAGAATCCACTGAGGAGACACAAGGATCTGTCCCCTGGTGCCAAACAGCTTTTCTCTGTTCGCCACTGATGATGTAAAGCATGTCCGAGCGGTTGTGTTCAGCTCCACTGTCAGCCGCTGAATCAGAAAATTGTGTGGAGGTGCCAAACTAACAAAGAGCACGAAACAAAGTCCACTGTACCTGTGAAGAGCAACAATATGGACATGTTTCGCTGATGACGATGGCGTGCTCTCCCGCTTCTTTCAGTGGCAATAATGGCCATCCGGTCAGTGACGCTCTCCATAAATCAAACAGCCTGCCAGTTTGTTTACCCGTCGGAGTTGGGAAGAGGTCTGAAACAGCAGTATCTGTCCCAGCCAGCTGTTCCTTTCCCCTCTGTGTCTCTGTGCAGCCTCGGCTAATCTCGGCTTTCCAACTTCCTTTAATTCTGCTCCTGCATTGTCCTCTTCATAAAGAGTTGGGGGCAAACTTTACCTCTCTGCCACGCTGCTGGAAATTTCTCTGCGCGCTGTCTGCTATCGCTGTGCCAGAGTGGTGACTCTGTGTGCTCTTGTTAATTCAGTCCCTTTCTGCTTTTCCTGCAAGAGCTCAGAGGAAACTGTTGATTTAATGAACAGGGGTTTGTGGGTAAATACGTACCTACTTGACTTCTCTGTATGTGTCCAGTGTAAACAGCAGTGTCGATTCTAGAGGCTGCCTTTGCTCACACAGCAAGCTCACCGGGGCATCGGCAGGCTGCAATGTTTTGGTTTGAGTCAGAAGATGGAAAAATATTTGTTTTCTCTGTTTGATTCTTCCCTTTGATTTAAAAAAGAAAAAAAATTCTTAATCCATCTGTTTTGGGGGTTGATTGTCCGGTCAGATCATATATTTTAACTTGCTGGAGAAGAGTGTGGGCCCAAGTCTTTCATTTATTTTTAATGTTAACTTAGCACAGTCTGATAACCACACCAAAATGACATTGGATCTTCATGGTCATGTCAGGTGTTTTCGGGGCATTCACATCTCTAAAGTAATCTAAATTTGGCAGTGTTGGGGAGTAGGACTAGCTATATGTCACAAAATTATGTTATTTAAATGCAAAATAAATGCAACTGTAATAAGTTACAGTTACTAAGAAACAAATGTGCAAATAAATTACAGTTATTTATGTAAGTATTACAAAGAGGGTTACATCTGAATGTTTTCTGTGACAAGCTCAGGCTATATGTTGAATAATATTCATCTTGTTGTTTTTGACATTTTCGGTCGAGGCTTTGTTTTATTAATTGTTTGAATTTCTGTTATTTGGATTTGCAGCGCCCTGCATCTGCCACTGCCTGGTACAAAACAGTTAAAAACACGCATTAGAAATTTAGAGAAGTAATCAAAAAAATAATCAAATGTAATAAGTTACATTACTTTGATAATGTAGCTGAAAGTTACATTACGTATTACATTTTAAATACTGTAATCTGTAACCTATTACAGTTTAAAAGTAACTTTCCCAACCCTGAAAGTTCGTCATGGTAAACTAGATCATTTAGCAGTCATGACTAACACTGGGGCATATCATGAATACAGAAATACAAAAATAATGCAGTGACGTGCTGCTCCCTTGTGTGAGCTTTAGTTTTATCTGTCACTGTTACAAACTTAAAAAGGAATTGTCGTAAAGCTTAATTTTCACCAATGAAAAACGTCATCTTAGGTCAAGATGTTTTTTTTTTTTATTTATTTATTTATTTTAATATTACTGCATTTATTTAGACCTTGCCTAAGAGAGACCAGATTTCTTCAGCATTTCTTGTTCTGACACTCATCTTCTCTGCCTGAGCGGAAGCTGCAGGGCCTCGCAGGGCGACACAATCTGCAATTGATTCAGAATCCTTAGCGGCAAAACAGACAAAGGGGTCATCTATTATCCTTGCAGTCCTCACCCTGTGTTCCTCCTCTCTCCCCTCTCCTCTCCTCGCCTCTCCTCGACCCGTCTTTGGCGGTCACCCGTTAAAAGGAAACTCTGGGGACATCATGGAGCTCTCTGCACCACCAGTCTCGCTCCACTTCTCAGAGGCCGGGGGCCGGGGCTAATTGGCGGATCCACCAGGGAGCTCTCCAACCACCGCGCAGCCCTGCCAGGGGGCCCATTTGCAAGCATGTGATCTCTCGGCGAGAGCCAGAGACGAAGGAGGAGGAGGAGGACGAGGAGGAGGAGGTCGGGAATTGCTGGATTGCTGGTGGGTCTAGAGGACATGGGAGAAGTGATTCCCACGAGAGATGTGGGTGGCAGAAATGAGGGAGGGGAAACTTCTAAAGTGCTCTCTGAGCTGTGAAATAGCTCTTTTAGCCCTTTTTCACAAAATTTGGGAGATTATTTTAAAGGAAAATAAACAATATCTCTGAATGTCTTTTATGTCCCCCATGTGACATATCTTTGCAGTGTGACCAATCCAAAGCATGGTAGGGTGATGCATTTGAGGCACATAAGGTGTAGTGGAGGGCAGAGACTCAGACAGAGAAGGTTTTAGTAGAGACTGCGGGTAATTGACAGGCAGAGCTTGACTGCTTTGTGAGCTCCTTTACCAGCAGCTCTTTGTGTTTATCAGCCTGGCCGATCGATGGTCATCTTAACCCCAGGAGAGCAAGGCCAGGATGGAGGAAAAGTAAAGACTCCTCTTTTGTTGTGTGAGCAGCTCTGTCCAGCGCCATCGGCAACACTCCCAGAGGACCCTGCTCACAAAAATATGAAAGATTGAAACCATGACAAAAAGCTTGAATACATCTTTCTATTTTTCCCCACACAATTCCCCATGCACTCTGTCTTTTTTTTTCTTTTTAGAGGAAATACTTTCAAATATTTTGGTTGGGCTCTCGCTTTGAGCCTCTCTTCAGTGACCCATTTGGGTCCGGAGGGAAACTGAGCAGAGAGAAGCTTGAGGAGTGAAGCCACAGTGTGACACAGTTGGGTTTGATCATGCAAGCCAATGCAAACTGTAAACCACAGTAGCACTCAGCTGCTGCACTCTTAAGTTCACTGCTGTGTTCTTCATGGTGGAAATTTCTGTTGTTTTTCTTTTCAACTCTTGCAAGGAATGTTTTTCTATCTCTGTCTGACAGATGTAGCATATGTAACATCATGCAACTGTTCAAACTTTTCAACTTTTCTGGTCGTTTAACAAATGTGAGACCTCGTGTTTACTGTGTAACCCTCGAGCTGGATGAGATTTCAATGAATCTCAGCTGTGTGTGTTTAGTGCTAACTAGCAATAGTTAGCATATTAACCCTCTTAAACTCAGATGGTGAACATGTTAAAAAATAAATAAATAAATCTTAATATAACTGCAAAACATCAAAATGGTATCTTTGTATTTCAGAGTATGTTGCCTTGTAAGCGTTAGCATGTAGCTCACTTATTTTTCTCACTAATTATGAGATCAAGGTTTTTGTAACAATGTAAACTTTGTGCATATTTGTAAGTTAAGGCTTAGGACAGAACCATGCTAGCTGTTTCCCTCTGCTTCTGATGTTAATGCTAAGTTAACTGATCCCTAAACCATTGGAGTTTTCAGAACTCCCTCATCAAAAAAAAATATATATTTGCTATCAACTTGTCAAGACTTTTGTGCCCAATTCTCTGTATTAATTTTTTGTTTATGCAGCATCTCAATTTATTGTAAAAATTGTTGCTATAGTTACATATTCAATGCAGAACATTTAATGGAAGCGGAGTAGTTTCACTGTGAGGCTTAGACTTAAACAAAGAAACTGAATACATTTTCCACTACAAACTGGTAATGGCCTCTTGTATTGTAAAAAAAAAAAAAAAGAAAAAAAAAAAGTACAGTGTGTCATACTGGGATTAGTGTGTCTTGAAGAGCTGTCACATGCCTCTGGTTTAAAAAAACAGAATACTGTCTTTATAAGTATCTTCAAATACAAAACACGCACATGCATGCCCTGCACACACATGCAAACTTCTGCAGGCATGTCAGCAGTTTTCAGCTGAAAGGAAAAAAGAAACTCATCTCCTGGGAGATAAACATCCGCCTGTCTGTTAAATCACCATCGAAAACACTTCAGACAAACACCTTCCCATGTTTTCCCTTTTATTCCCTTTATTTCTTTTGTCTTTATCGTTTTATTCCTCCGTAAACTGGTTTTACTTCTCTCACTGTTCATCTCAGTGATTTTTATTTAGTCCTTCCTCCAATAACACACTTTGTAGTCTCTATTCTGATGACTGAAGCACTAATAAAGTTCATTATATTTAGTAGCTGAGGGTGTTTAAAAACCACAGGCAGCTGTCGAGCCTAAACACCAATTAGACAGTAAGGATGAAATTCTGTGTTATATCTTTTTTGGGGCAATGTGCTAGATGCCATGTGTCACCATTTCTGTAGGTTTCTTGATCATAACTGGTATTACATGTCATTCCATACTAATAATTAATTAACTAATTACATACTAATGTCCTGTTGGGTTTTTGATAACGACTGTCAGTGGTGTTATCTTGTCAATGACAATGACTTGGAAAGCTCTTGGAAAGTTTTTAATGATTTCACTGTGAAAATAATAAGCATCTAAAGTCATTTAATTTTATATTACAAATAAGAATTGAGATAATTCCACTTCTTTTAGCAAAGTAAGTCAGAATAAAAAGGATAGTGTTGAAATCGATTTGTGTGTGTGTGTGTGTGTGTGTGTGTGTGTGTGTGTGTTTGAAACACTTTAGAAAGAAATATAGACAGGGGTTAAGAAAATCATCAGTGTTTTTTACTAATTTTTATTTATTTCTTCTTCTTAGTTTTTTAAACCTGCTTGATCTCGCATGCAGGTCAAAGCTTGAAGATTCCAGATCAAGACCTTTTCAGTGGATCTATCAATCTGTTTCTCCAGTTTTCCACATGTATCTACATCACCGCTCTCATCCTCAGCAGCTTCTGTTGGCTTTATCTTCTAATCTTCCTGGACTGGTTCTGTCTGTATGACCTGCTACACATCCTTGTAGCGGACGAGATGAACCGAAACTATTCTGCTGCAGGGTGTTGGGGAGGTTAACACTTCTTCTCCGCTACATCTCCTCGTCTTCTCTACACTGTGACCTTTTGTCCTTGTCGCGTCCACTGACAGGAAGTGGTGGCTGGGGGCTGGTACCTGCCACATACTGTGACATGTTCACAAAGCGAGCAGGGACAAGCAGATTTCAGGAGATTCATAGAAAGAAAGGAAATGTGAGCGGAAAAAGAGGCTTTTACTGTGAAAAATGGCTGCCGTTGCTGCTATCAGCAGCTCTTTGTTGCTGGAGAAAGGCCAGCAGGTTTCCTCCACTTTATCTGATGGAGAGAAGTACAAGCTCACTGCAGCTGCTACTGCCTCCTTCTGGGGTTGGACAAATCTTTGGGGCAGAGCTGGCCTAATGGCAGTTACTCTTTTTTAACCACAGGATCAGGATGTCCTTTTAGAGACTGCTGTTGGGATTCCACATTATGTCTGTCATGCCTGATACTGGCCACAGTGTAACGCTGGCCCAAGAGAAGAGTCTGACAAATGCATAACCAGCAACTGTGCAACGGGCAGGGCAGGCGACACAATCTGCAGCCAAGGTTTAGTTCCAGTCATAAAAACATGGCTAAATACTATCCCATAATCAGACTTAATTGGCATCATTTCAAACAATCTCACTTGAGGTGAGGAGCTGTTTTTCTGTTTGTTTCTCTCAGACCAATTGAGTGACATTTCCACCCTGTCAGCATCTATTTCTTTCCATTGACACAAAAGCTGTTATAGTGGTTGCTTCAGGAGGAGCAGTTGACATAACAATTCAGTGACATCCTTTTGTCAATTCGCAAAATATGGTGGAGTTTAACAATCTTATTAATTCTTGTCACCAGTTCTGCTGCCAACAGACTGGAACTAGACCAGGTTAGCTAAACACAATGAATTGGTGTGTGACATTGTAAATCGGCACAAGACAGTTGATGGCAAGCCGATATTTTGGTGCTATACAGACAAATTGACTTAAAGCTGAAGTAGGCAACATATGAAAATCAAACTAGCTGTAGCATGAGATTCGTGAGGAAGGAACTCCGCTGGCCCTTCCCCTCCTTTTTTTTTTTTCTCTGGCTCACATTTTTGTTGTTGTTGTTTGTTTTTTTCATTTGTTCCTGCTCTCTCTCTTAAGTCCAGTTTACACCAAAGAATGGTTGCAAGGAAACTGGTCTGTCTGAGCTCGACTCAACCTGGCTGATGGTGCAACTCAGCTTGTCAAGTCGACAAAAGGCTTACTTTAGAGCGTATGGTACGTCACCTCTTTCTACAGCAAATTAGTTCTTAGTGACATCATCTTCTGCTAAAAGTGCAGTGCAGAACAGTCAAAAAGAACATACCATCTCCGAAATTACTGTGATTGGTTGAAAAAACCCCGTCACAGTCTGAATACAGTGCCAAAGACAGGTTTAGTGTTCTTCCGACCGTGTGAACCACAATGTGCTGAAAGGTTATTATGGATTTTTTTGCCCGATGACACCAAAGATAAACTGTCCTCCTCAGCTTTCATTGTTAAATGGACTGGCCTGATACTTTGCACACATCCTGGAATGGCATTAGAATTTTTTAAAAATCAAATTAATGCAGCAGACAAGCAGCAAAATCTATTTTTTGGCTACAAAAAACAAACAAACAAAAAAAACCCCCAAGTACTGAGTTCACAAAACAAAATAAGACATAAACACAGCCATGGAGCGAGCTAGTTTCCGTATTAGCAGCACATGTTAAATGTCCCATAGTCCACTGGTGAGTTAAGATGTTTTAGCAGTTGCAGCTGAAAAATAACTTTCCAAGAAAGGGTTGAATATTATGACTGTAAATTACACAGAACATAGCCTATATCTGTTGCTATGCTAGGTAATTTTTTGCTGTAATAACTAAGACAGTAGATTCCAGTTTGTTTCAAAATGAAGTAAACTTCTACCATGCTTCATTTTCACAAAGACTGATAAGAGGTGCTCAGTGAGAGAGAGTGCTGGGCTGTGTTTTCATAGGGATTTGATGTTAGAGCTTCAATTCTTTATAACAAGGAAAACAGACACAAAATTTATTACACATCTACATCAGGATGCACAAACTAATCCAGCAGTGCGCTGCTACCAACTTACAAAAGAGACTTGCTGGAAAATGTTAGAAAGAAACATAATTAACATGTCAACATGCAAAACCAATAGACTGCTTCAAAAGAAAAATAAGAAAAAAGGCTTTCAAATAATGCTGGGAGATCAAATATGAGCACAGGATATGTGTTTTTTTTTTTTTTTGGAATACTGTTTTTGGAAACATCCATATAACTCCCTGAATCCTGCCTTTTCTTTTAACTGAAAGCAGGAAAGATATTTTGAGCAAAGTACAACCTCTCATCTGTTTAAAACTGCTCATCATTACTACTCCTCTCCCTCTTGTTTGGGGCATCTTCTCTCTGAGGTCGGGGCATTAAAAATTGAAAGCATTCTTTGTGTTGCAGAGGAAAAGGGAGGGGAGAGAACAGCGACAACGCTCTTTTGAGTGCTACTCCTGTGCTCTTGAAAAGCCGACATCAATGAAACAGGGAGGGAGGAGGGGGGAAAAAAACGGGGTGGGGGGGGTGGGTGGGGGGGCATGAAGAAGTTGTTGTCACTCTGTTTGTTTTCAATGTTGAAATGTTAAAAAAAAAGACGTCGGAGTGCTGTGGCTGTGGCAAGACGAGCACATACAGTACAGGATGTTAGATCCTTCTCCCAGAGGAGTCTGACACAGGGAAAAAAAAAAAAAGAAAAAAAAAATCACATCACAGCTGCTGCACTCGTATTCAACAACCAGCAGCTCATCAGTCACTAATTCGTGCACAGCTGCTCAAACACAGACCTTCTGAATTGGATTCTAATAAATCTCAATATTGTTTATATGATTATTATCTTTATTATTAAGCCTTTCCTTTTTTTTTGTTTTTATCTATCTTTCTGACGACTCGTGCCGTGTTTCACTTCAGCAGTTTTCTAATCAAGCATTCATTCAAGTACAGTGGGAAATCTGGGCCTGGGCGTCATGGAGGAAGCTGCTTGTGTGTACAGAGCAGATCTTTGACCAAGTAGATCAGGTTCAGCTTTCCTAAACTGTCAAGAAAATATCTGCAAATATGTGTTTTATAGAAATGAAAAACTGACGCCTTGCTTCAGCATTATATTTTATCAGAATCATTCAAATTGACAATACTGGGTGAGAGTAGTTCTCCAGCAAAATACAAAAACAATACTATTTCTGTATTACCTTGTCTTTACTTGGATCATAGACTGGTGAGAATGTTATTTGTCACAGCATGTTAGCCTTAGCTAACATGCTGTGACAAATGTCATGTTGTAATCACATGCATATTTAGGATTCCTTTGACAAATTTCTCTTTCCAACTCGAGATGTTAAAAACAAGTGTTAGCTAAATTAGCTTAATAGGTACAGCTTACGACAAGCTTAACAGGTGTAGCAACACTTACTAAAGTGGGGCACTAGCTCAGCAAACAGTCAACTGATCTTTGCTAGTGGAAGGAGGTTAATATTGTATAGGTTTTATTCATTAGTGTCACCAGTTTTCATTATCTCAGTTTTGATTGTAAGATTTTCTAAAGGCCAGTTCACATCAAAGACTCATCACAAGATGAGTAAGTTTGCATCAAGTTGCAATTTGCTGGTGTGCAACAGTCTGAAATCTGTCAGTTTACACTGCTGCAACTAGATGAGACAGTGTATTGTTTCCATAGCAATGACACTCTGCATTTTAACTCTAACTAGGCTACTGGCTTTTTGGATTTTTTCTAGCAGATAACAGAAATTTGTGGCATCTTAAAACATGAACAAACACTGTTAATGATCTACTGGCTGCAGTTGCAGTTTTAGTGCTGATGAAAAAGGGCAAAAACAATAAAATATAATTTGGAGCCGTCCTTGGATGCTTCTACAGGGTAACTCAAGGAGCTTGAAACAGAAATTCTTCATTTTGTGTAAATTTCTCTTGTTCCCAGAGCAGGTCTGAGGTTTAGAGGAGTTGAGTGTCACCATGAGCTGATTGGCTGTTGGCCTCTGGTGATTCGACAAGCTGAGTTGCATGCAACACCGTCAGCTGGCTTGACTTGAGCTGAGATGTACCAGTTTACACCACTGCAATTTTCCCTGCAACCTTTTGTCTCATCGTGAATCTTTGGTGTAAACTGATCTTAAGAGTTTTGAAATGTTGCTGTCTCTGAATGTAACAAAACAAATGGACCTTAGTTGCTGTCGCTATGAAAATATTTCTAAGTCAGAATGCTTTGCAGTTGCAATCTGGGACAAAACACATTCCCAAAGTTACTGAACTCATCTTTATCAGACTTTAAACGCATCTTAATTCAGGGGCTGCACCCTTTGAAGATGATAGCCCAGGCAAGCATGGCCGCCTCCTCCTGACTTATACCTTTAACTTTTTAAGTCAGTGATAGTTTCATTTTGTTCTGATGGCTCAAAAAGGAGAGTTTCAAGTCATTTGGAACCTTGAAGCTCCAACTGCCGATGGAGATATGTCAAGAGTCACTCTTCTCTTCTGCTCCTTCAAAGACCCTTGTGCAGTAACTCCTTTTTTATTGATCATGGTGATACTGCTTCTACAAGGTGGAGTGTACGATTTTTGACTTCTGCTGTCCAAAGCATTTTTGTCAAATTCAGTACATATCTCCTCACTGCATGCAAGGTCTTGGGTCTGTGTGTGGCCTGAGAAAAAGTCCTGTGTTTTTGCAATGTCCCTGCTCTGTTTTCAGTGGGAAAAACAGTCAGGGTCGCCCCCCATGCAACCAAAATTCAAAACACCACACCAAACACTACACCAGTCAATCAGCTGCAGTTGTGCATTTGTGGGCTCCTCGTGCATGAGCTCAGGTAGGGGAGGGGGAGGGGCAACATAGCTATGCGTGGCTTAGTGAGAAAAATTGAGCCAAGGCAAGCAAGCTGCAGCAGAAATGTCAGACAAACCCAAAAGAAAATGCAAGGAGAAAAAGAAAGAGTCGGACAGGAATAAGACAAGGATCTACATTGGCGATGCCCTCCAAAGGTGGACAGACTTATGAAATTTGAAAGGTTTCAAGACTGATGTAGAGGCGGGAATATTTCTACTGGACAGATGAGTAACGTAACAAGTTAGCTAACGTTATTTTTGCTAACCTGACTTGCCCACAGACATTCATCCTTTACTCAGGCTGGTCATATGTAACTTATAGCTTGTGGTAACCAGAGCTGGCCCAAGGCATAAGCGAATTATGCGGCTGCTAAGGGCCCCCAGGCCACCAGGGAGCCCACAAGAGCACAGAGATGTCATGATAAAAGATATATTAAAAAAAAAAAAAACATTGAATAATTGAATTAAATGGAATTACACACGCAAAAAAACAATTGTTAATAATATTTTCATAGTTGGTACACCAATACTAATCAATTCCTGCTGTTGGCTGCTGCCAGCCACTGTTGAGCAAACCGCTTAGGCGGTCTCATATGAGAAATGAAGTCAGTGCATGGCGGCAAACTAAGACATGTCTCAAAAAAGGAATTATCCTTCTGGTGTGGAGAAAAGAAAAAAAGAAGAAGCTAGAAGAAGAGAAAAAAAAACAGCAAGATAAAGGTAAGTTTGCATATTACAATTTTATTTTTAATCACCATTAACCAAGCCTTCGGTTCAGTTTTTTGCTGGATAGGTTAGCTGGCTAGCTGTCAAAATGCGACCACTAGCTAATGTTAGCCTACTGTGTAGATAGGCTACCTACGAAATAAAATCGAAATGTAACCTGTTAAAATATAGACTTAGGTGCAAGTAAGATATCCGGACTGTTCAGTATTTATTCAGTCTGAATTAAATAAATTTACAACTTTTGACTACAGTGACTTCATGTATGCTCGGCATAGCTATGTCCCCATGGTTGTCATAGATTAGCTGTGCTAACCATTAGCTGCTAGTGGTGTTTGTAATAACTCAGTAACTCAATAAACGGTCCATGAAAAAATATTTTTTTCCAGTGGATGTCTAACTTACAACATGATTGAGCTAAATAAAGTAGTTTTGTGTCGTGTGTGTGTGTGTGCGCGTATGACTGACAGAGTTGTTGCATGTATTAGCATTATGCTAGCGGACCTTCACCTTGAGTTTTCAGTGCTATTTCCTGGCTGTTAATTATTTATCATGCTGTTATCACTGCGAGAGACACGTGTTTACTGACACTGGATTTTGCTTAATATGGTTTTCAAGATCGGTGAATGTAATGCAGACTGTATAGACTGCTGTGAGACGTGTGTGTGTGTGTGTGTGTGTGTGTGTGCACTGCGGTGACACACACAGATGGACTGTGACAGTGTCTGCTCAGTTTTTTGGTGACATGGAGGTTTTTTCTCTACAGCCCCAGCTCCAGTATATATATTGACATATGATCAATACCATTTGGTCTAATACTTACCCATAGTAATGCAACAGTTTTCTTGATTTCAACCAATTGAGTATATTTGCAATTTAAGAATGAATGATGTGTGATGCTGCAGGTCCATTTTGAATAGTTTGCATTTATTTATTGATTAAAATGTCAGCTTTTGATTTTATACATTTAAATCTTGCAGGAGCGTTGTTGAAGTATTTTCCATCTCCCCAACCAAGTGCTGGTGCCTCCTCAGCTCATGATGACAGAGCAGGTGAGTACTGAACAAGGGTTACTCCCAAATCATGGATAAATCTTTTTTTTTTTTTAGACTTTGATGGTTGAAAGACATTTATTTTAATTTTGAATATGACATGATACCTTTAACATGATGAGCTTATTTTATTAGTTTTCTCAGCACAGGTTCATTCTCTTGTAGGGCTGCCAGCACCTGAGAGCGGGGAGCAGTTACCAACAACAGCACTGACCAATCTGTCTTTTTCAACATCAGCTGCTGTACCAGGTCAGTTTACAGGACAGCCTTTGTCATCTGTTCCAAATTTTAAAAACAAAAGAAATTAAACTGGTTTACTTGTTTACTGTAAATGCAGTGTCTTGTCTGCTGATGTTACTTTCAAATAGTTAAATCAATATGCCACACTTACATACCACTCTGTATTTAAAAGTAATTAGAACATTTTTGTGAGTTTGCTAACCCTGTGAGGTTAAAAACAGCAGCCAGAATGACACCAGTATGATGTAAGTATTATAAATAATGCTAATGATAGTGGGCACATTACTCACACAGTGTAGCCTATGGAATGATGAAGTACTGAGGTGGTGGTAGGGGGGCCCCAAATGAAATTCTGCTTAGGGCCCCATAAAGGCTTGGGCCGGCCCTGGCTATGAAGGACTTATAAAAAAGACTAGGGAAAATGCTTAACAAAACAAAGAAAGGAATGGATATGGTCTAAGAACAAGGTAGACTTCTTCCATCCCACAGGTTCTGCTCTTTTTGTTTGTTTGTTTGTTTTTTGAGGGTGCTATAAACCCCCTCACAAACGTTTTTCTTCAGCTAATTTATTCTTTATTTTGGTGGATTATGCTGTGTATTGTATGTCTGTGGCACTGATGTTTCTGATTAATGACAAAATAACAACTGAAAACGAAACAACAAATAATGAAGCATAGTCTCTCAAACCTTAGTTCCTGTGGAGTGTCCCTAAACACTATTTGCACCATGATTGGGTTAGCAGAGTAAACAAAGTAAACAAATCATTTGGCACTATAGGGAGGGTTAGTCACCACGTTATCACTAATGGTCTCCTTACTTGATACTCCAGTCTAATTTATCCATACCTTTCACTGTGAACTACAGTTTGGGCGCTTACTTTTCCTTTGTCCCTCCATAAAACTTTTGCTTTGTAAGAACTGCAATCCGATCAGAGTCACGTGCCTAATCTGCTTCTCTATTTTACGAGCTACAGGTTCTTAATATCTATGGCATCAAAAATGTGTTTATTTATGGAATGTATTAGCGTGAAGGGAATATGAATGAATGAATGAGCCTCGATGGGAGGGGGCGGTCTTAGACTGAGTCCTGATGAGATGTTACTTTTCAAATCTTGCTAGCTTACCAGAATAATAAAAACTGCCTAAATAAAATTTAAAGAAAACTTCATCTGTTGTATTTAACTGATGGATTTTTATTGTTTTGCTGCTGTCATGTTTTATTGTTGATCTGTTAAAGTCAACCTGTAGAGTTTCACGTATTGAAGGGATTGTTTCCTATAGTAAAATGCTCCAAGTTAAGTTAACATTGCCACACCTGAAACATGGTGATTCGACCCAAAATGCACTCCAGCTTATGTCACCTGATAAAGACTGATTGATTTTTGCTACTAGATATCTCTGAGTCAACTCAAAGAAAACAAAGCAAGCAAGACTGAGAAAGTGTGGGAGTAGCAAAACATTTTGTCAAAAAATTTGATG
The DNA here is from genome assembly GCA_029783665.1 of Naso thynnoides. Classification (NCBI taxonomy): domain Eukaryota; kingdom Metazoa; phylum Chordata; class Actinopteri; order Acanthuriformes; family Acanthuridae; genus Naso; species Naso thynnoides. The sequence continues at coordinate 27,117,878 of JAQLOL010000026.1, forward strand.
TAATAATGCAGTAATGCTTGATTTAACCCTGAGGTTGGATAACTATTGAAATAAAAAAGACACACAAACACACACACAAACGGGCTTTATTTTTCAGCAAAGGTAGTGTGAAGGATATAACGTCAGTGTTCTTGGTAAAGGGCTGTGGTCACACAAGTAAAATGGGAAACAACACGCACAACAAATGCAGGAAACTAATACTGGCTATGATCTGATTTACACGCGGACTGTTTATTCTTTGATTTGTCTAAAGTTCCACAGTTAATGCAGTTTAAGACATCGCCTACGTGTTGGCACTTAAAACAAATAAAACAAAGACACAGGGGTTATAGACGGGTGGTTTCAATGGTGATAATAAATATTATTAATATTATTTTTATTATTATTATGAGTAGTAGTAGTATTGGTAGTATATTGCTGCTGATTTTGTTATTATGTCTTTTGTGGATATGGTTTAACTGTTCATCCTTTTCCTAATTTTTCATGAATTTTTACAAAAACGTTAAATATCTTGATATAACAGCTTGAACCACTTGGTATAGAACTCCTGAGAGCTCTACCAGGGTACTTGTTCATGTCCTTACGGATCCTTGAGGTGTATGTAGGTGTGTGTGCGTTGATCCTGCGGATTGTTACGCATGGACTGTGCTGATATGTGGCTGAATCATATCCTCGCGTTACACGTATCCAAAACAAGACGTAGAACTGATCATTTCTCCATTGTCCAGCATAGGTGAAGTTACGTCATTTTAAGTGAAAACAAAGAACTGCATCGATTAACCATAATAAAGTAGACTATGACCGGAAGTACTATGCGTTGCCTTCACAATAATATAGATCCAAAAGAAATACGCACAGAACAAATACGGTGGCTGTCACTATAAACAACTGAATCTTTATGGTGCTGTGTGTTGTGAGGAGGCAACTGAAATGCTATAGATAAGTAAGTAAAATAATAACGCACCTCTCACAGAGCTAAGTCCTCACAGTTTTTAAAACATTAGGAACAACATCTACAGCAACAACAAAATGTAAGGCAATAAATAACATAGGCTATTTAAGACATTACGGTTCCGATAAAGAAGCACATACTGCATTGCAGGCTCCCACTACAGGCTATTTGTGTTTTGTTTCTCCGTTTTATGCAATGCAAAATCTATAATCTGTATGCATGTGAAACACACAAACAAACACAAGCACTGCAGTTACGTTACTACGTTAGTCATTTGTTCGATGAGGTAGCCTACGTTTACTTCTAATATCTGTGATTTAAAAAAAAAAAAATATATATATATATATATCCTGATGCTCCGGAATGCACCTCTAAGGCTCTTATTTTGAAAGCGGAAACCGATAATGTTGTTAGTGTTGATTTTAGTCTGACACTGGTTAGTTTTTTAGCACAGTATGTAATTTGGATTCGCGGACATCTCCTTCACCGCAGCGCAGCTGTGATGGGTTGGATTCCGGGAGGGAGGTGAAAACATCGGACACTGGAGACCGATTCGACCGCTGGGACTCAGCTAAAGCACGGATACGTTTTTCACATCGAAACCAACCATGGCATCAAATGTCATTTTATCAGCCTTTGTCGGTGCATATAAAGATGTAACGTTACCGGGCATTTGGCTCGCTTTTTCATTTTTTCTCGTTAAGACTAACGGATAAGCGAATGGGTTAAAGTTTGCCTTCAACGGGGTTTTGGATGCTGCGCGCTGCGGATCCGGAGCCAGATGATGCTTGAGTATTCTGAGTTGATCTTCCCTTTTGTTGGCTCTGATGAGAGACGTGCTGTTCTGCACCGAGCTGATCATCCACC
>JAQLOL010000026.1:27170561-27180650 GCA_029783665.1 Naso thynnoides
CCCCCCCCCCCCCCCCCCCCCTTTTTTTTTCTTTTTCATTTTGTCTCATTATATCTGTGGCCTGCCTTGGCCCACATCTACCCAGCTCTCAGCTCAAACATGTGGCTACCATCCAGAATGAGATCTGTTTTTTGTCCCTTTTGATGTTCAACTGCAGGCTCTTTGAGCAGCAACACTGAGCTTCAGTTTCAAGACTCTGAAAGCAGAAATCTGAATTTAAGCAGATCATCTCAAACACATCAGACCTTCGGACCCCCTCTCTGACTGTTGACACTGTTTGGCTGCAGTTTGTAGCTCACATACTCTCATTAAAACTTGGATGCATATGTTAGTTTCTTGCCGTCGACCTGCCAAAATCGCACGGCCGCAAATGTCATTTAAAAAGCAGCCCCCACCTTGAGTCACCTTCCCCCTTCAGCGTCATGCTAACCATCAGTGCACCTGATAGGCAAATGGGGGCAAACAGGAAGTATAATTCATCAGCTGCAGCCTCTGTGCTGCATTCAGCCTATAATAAGTCAAACTCAAAGTTTACAAGCTGCACTCAACAGTATAAATATTCATATGCATCTATGAGAAATCAATAGGGTAGAACAAAACTTTATAATATTAAAGTATTAGAATATTAATGTGTGGGCGCAAACACTTTAGAAAAATGAAAATGCTCCTCCTCCCTCTTTTTTCTTGCCATTATGCATGCTAGGAGATCAGATTTCATGACCTTTGCCATCCGATGGGAACTTGTCTTTGCTTTGGGGAGCAGATAAGCCCGGATGATCCGCAACAATAAATAAATCTGTGAACAGGCTGGAGAGCCCGAAAGCTCCCTCCCTCCCTCTCTAATCTTTGCAATTTGCCATGGCTGATAAAATTTTAATGAGGAATAAGCATAATGGGAGCCTCAGAGAGATTATAGTGAACTGGGAGTGAGACGTGTCGGACGGATGAAGATGGAGGAACCAGAATCAGACTGCAGATCATTGATGCTCGGCAGTCCCCCCGAGAGGAGGCTGAAAAATGTTTTTATTTCTGAAATTCTCTACAGGCAAGATGCTGCAAACACACCACCTGTTTTTATTTTTCTTCCCTACAACAACAAATAAGCCCAACCTGTAATTATTTAAAATGACATGCTCCATTTTTGGCCCTGAGTTTAGCACTATTATTTAATCACAGTATTTGAAATGTATGCAGAGAGTTACTGTGATATGTTTTGTTTGTTTGATAACACATATTATTTAAAGCAATGACAAATTAAGTATTTATTTGCATTTGCACAATAGATGAATTTCTTCCAAGCGGTGCAAATAGTGCAGGACAAATGCTCCAGAAATAAAATTTCCACGCCAACTTTAGACCAAATTTTTAGAATTTATATTTTATTTATGCAAGAGATTCAGGTGCACATTATTTTATATGAGGCCCTCGTGTTGACAGCCTGATGTAAAACTTTTAATTCCGCTCAACATGCAGAAATATGGGAATACCCCCTGAGATCTTGTTGGATGATCTGGAGGAAAAATGAGCTATCAGGCCCAAATTGAACAAGTGCAGTGAAGCATGTTTTGCCTGTTTGGTTAATTTCTCTTCCACTGATGTTAAAGCCAAAGTCCATCAAACCCTCTTATACAGTAAACCCTCTTTTAAAAATTACCTTGGTCCACACACAGCTTGTGGTGTGACAGCAGAAGAGACAAACTGCAGTCTTCTGTAATTGTAGATATTGCATTTGATTTCAGCATGATTTCAGCATGATTTCTAAAATGAAACCTCTATTAAACCCATCTGCTGATTGTGGGCACTGTCAAGAAAACAATAATCACCAGCAATCTACATAATTATGCAACATCATGCAAGATTTTGCAACAAGCGTATCAGTGTTTTGATTATCCCCTGATCAATTCAGGAAGAAAATGAGCCGTCTTGTGCCATGATTTTATCTCATTTGTTTGTGCTGCTTTTGACATACAGTCCAGTTCTTTTCTACAATAATGTTACTTATCATCAGTTGTTAGGCTTGCAAGGATGCACATACATGCAGTGAATTAAAAGACACTGTGGTAGAGCCGTAATATGAAGGAGAGGAAAGGGTTTTAAAGGGCGACTCCATCTGTATTCTATTAAAAAGCCTTGTGGTGACGTTGGTCACAGCTTTGACACCCTCTCCCTCCTAAATCTAGAGGGTTGCTCTGTCATACAGGGCATGTAAATCTTGTCTGACAATGAGGCTACTTTAAGAGGCGTGTTGGCCTTTTTCTTTGTTGGATCTGAGATGTACAACACACGCTGAGGGTGATGGAGTCAGTGTTTCTGTCCTCTGCACTCTGAACCACAGACAGAAAGAAGCTGCGTGAACACGTTTCAGCGTTTCATCTGCTCACATCCATCCACCTGTCAGGATCATCCACCTCAGCATCACCCGTGAAAACCTCAGCAGTGAAATAACAGAGAAACAGGCGTGACTCCTGTGACGCCTGTTTACACGCCGACGGTTCGTGTCACACACGCCGGAGTCGGTGTGTTCGCAGCATTCAGATAAAAGCTCTGATTGATTGGTCTCGACTAACGTAGCGCGAGACAGAAAACACTCGCCATCTCTCACCAACAATTACCCGTCCCTCCACGCCAGCTGTCAGTGCGCTAATTCATCTGTCATCATCCCACTTCTCCCAGTAGAATCAGGCTGACAGCGAGCCCAGTATCAGTCACACAGCATTACACTCCTGTTGGCTTTCATTAGCTCCACTTTGTCTCTCACCATGAAGGATTCTGGATTCTATTTTATCCTTAAAACTAATGTTTCTGCTTGTTCAGCCTGAACTCTGCTTCACATTCACACTGGCAACCTAACACAGGGCTGTGTCATAAAACAATTACATACATACAAACCAATTCAACCCCCGTGAATCAACAAGTGGCTCTGATTTTACAAACTTTGTATTTCCAATTAAAGTTTAAAGTTTTGGGCTCCAACAAGCTGAAAAAACACATCATTCGCTCTTTAGCTCTGCTTTGGTCTTCACAAATTCCTGAAAAATACATCTGTGAACATTAAACTGGAGAGAGTACCATCACAAAACCACAACAATGAAGTCCCATCTTTCCACTACCTTTAAACAACAAAAGCCCAGACTTTAAAAAGCATTGCAGAGTTCTGGGAGCAAAAAAGATCTAACATTTAACTCAACTGCATGTAGTGCGGTGCGTATCATATTGCTCTGCCATTTCTATACAATAACATACTATTACTAAGCGTCTCTGTTGAACGACAGTCGATAATCCTCCTTTGCTCAGAGGATACAGAGCTGCCAGACCTCACATTCTTCCCAAGCTTACATTTCCATTTGCTTTATTTTCTTTGAAATAGCTGCTATCTGTTGCGAGTTGTTTTTTTTTTCAATCCCCTAGAGGAGGCCCACACACATAAAAGGTAAAGGTATGTCAGCCAAAATTTTAAAATTATCTGAAGAATTGAACAGCTATAAAAGTTTGGGGATGAAATATTTCACCAAAAAGCTTTAATAAAAAGCTGAAACAAGTGCATTCTGATAGACTTGTTGAATTTGTGGAAAATTACACATCAAGTTCAGTTTTTTTAAACACTTCATGATGAAAAAATTAATTCTAATTGGTATGATGGTGCTTTCAAGGAATTAAAATTATTTCTTTGGGGAAGTGTTTCTATTATTTTGTCCGGCCCCTGAACTTTCTACCGTCTCTGGGGGAAGTATTTCCAGAGAGGATGATGGGAGTTTCTGACAGCCCGTCTCCTCCCTCCTGCATGACTTAGCAGCGCCTAGCCGAGCGTTACGACACTCGATTCCCTCTGTGGCAGCTGAAGAGCAGGAGGGTGAGGGGAGGATGGGGGTGAGCTGGTCTCTTGGGGGGGCAGAGGTCATCTCCAGGGACCGAAGGCTTCTTCATATCCTCTTCTTCACACTCAAACTGACTCTTTTTGCAGGTCAACTGATAAGAAACTCTTGAACTTTTTGGTCTGAGTTTAGTTTTTAATGTGTTGGTATCACCTTGACCTCATCCCATCCTCTTGTGCTTCTTTGGGGGCAAAGTCCAGCAGACGTCTCCAACAAAAAAACAGAAAGCTGTAATTGCAGCACATCAGAGTGGTTCTATGGTTTGGGACTAACTTGTTCAGTTGATGCACTGAGTGTATTATTTAGATGTCTGCATACTTTTGGCTACATTTTGTAGTAAGAGTGACATTACGTTCATATTTACTCAATGTTCAGTGGAGTTACTCTCATCCTACAATCTGGTTGTAGTTTCTCAGCTGAACAAGCCTCCACCGTGTGACATCGCCATCGGCTGCAATGAGGCTCATCCTCCTTTTAGTCGTTCTCCCCTGGTGGATCTTCGGCCCTGATCTAATAACTCTGCGGCGGCTGATAAAAAGACTCTTCAGTGAGAGACAAAGAGCCGCTCTGCAGCAGGTGAACCGATGCTTCGATTAAAGATGGATGGGGGCACCAGTGTTTCTGATTCAACCTGCCGCACTGAATTTATTTTCTCTAGTTTCACTGCAGCAAAAAAAAGGTTTCTTTTACCTTCCTCAGGCCGCCATCAGGGCCTTGTTTTCTGCAGCCAATCAGACAGCTTCTTTGTGAGGTCAGACAGAACCAGTATAAAATACACACATACAGCATGTAGTTTAATGTGCAAAACACTTGCAAAACAACAAACATTAACATGGACCTAACTGAAATAATATCAAACAGAACTTGACACTAACATGAAATAATCATGTAAAAAATGACAGTTCATCCACCACCAATTAAACAATTAGCACAATCTAAAGTGGGGAAAAAAATCCCAAACAAACAAAAAACATAAACAGCCAGACTGCTGAGGGTTTAGTTGTGGGAGGATTTCTTTATTATTTCTGCATGATCACAGCTTAATAGAAAAATCACCAAAATGAAGTAGAGTGAAAAAGAGCAAAGATGTGGGCTGAAAATCTCTGGACAATTGGGTGTAAAGTGGATGGAAGTGGATCATCGTCCCACAGTGAAACAATAAAAGTCAAGGGCTGCTGTGAGTCAAAAACAATTAGGAAATTGTTTTTTTAAAATTCAAATATAAAACACTGCATAGATGTTGATATCCCCAATTGGTCTCTTTCAACCCCCGACTTATTTTCGCAGACAAAGGTGTCATTTGGTAGGTTGTGCAAATTACACAGAACTTGCTGTCTGCTTTGATTTTTCTCTCGCTTTAATTTTTTTTTAATTAACCTAATCACTCTCTGTCTTTTGTCTGTTCATTTTTTTTAGGCAACGTCTGGTTGTCAAGCTAACTGAGACTCCTAAGGAAGCAACTCCTTTGCAACATCCCCACTCTGTTTTTGTTCTGTCTCACGTTTTACTTTGTTTGTTGTTGCTTTCTGTTTTAAGGCCAGTTTATACCAAAGTTCATGATGAGACAAAATGTTTGCAGCAGTGCAAACTGGCCTGTCTTAGCTTGACTCAAGGCTGCTAGTGATATCGCCTACAACTCAGCTTGTCAAGTCACCAGGGGCCATTTTAGAACATAAAGCACGTCACTTATTTCAACTGCCAGTCAGCTAATAGGGAGGTCACCTGTCACTAAGAAGCTCAACATAGAGCAGCCAGTAGGAGCATGTGCTTCCTGAAATGGCCAATGATTGGCCGAAAGTCCCGTTATTATCTGAATACAGAGTCAAGGAGAGGTGCAGAAATATAGTGTCCTTTAACACCACCTGAATTACAATATGTTGAAAGGTTATTATGGGATTAATGCCTGATGACACCAAAGATAACCGCCTACCTCATCTTCAATAGATTTTAAGGATCGTCAAAAGCTTTGAGCTGCTGGTGAGGCACAATGAAAAGTCAGAAGATCACAGAAGTTGGCTGATTTATCATGAGTGTCTTTGCAAAATGTAATGGCATTTTAAAATGTAGACATTTCCTCTCCAAAAGCCACAACTTTATTGTTTCTACAAACAGTGACAAAGATTTGTCATTTGTTGTTACTGTCAAAATAGTTGACATGTTAGCATGTTGTTACATTCAATCATTCTCAAAGGCAAACAAAGGGTGTCATTTTCATGTATTTTATCCATGGCTTTACTTTGCTGACTTTGCTGATCCTAATCACATAAATACAGCACATCACCATGATTTGGAATGTAATTGCTCTTCTATTTCTTATTTCTTCCGTGTGCTGCTGCAACACCTGAATTTCTCCTCTGAGGGTCTTTACAGGTTTATCTTGCTTAAGTGCTCTGACACTCATTTTAGAGAATGTCTTTAAAAGTGGAATAATCTCTGTCTGCCACCTGAAAGATTTCTTAACTTTTTATTATGACTCATAGGACTTGTCTCAGGTGGCGAACATACTTTTAATTTCACATCAAAACAACACAAGTAAAATCACATCTTTTCACCAATTATTAGCTGTTCAGATAGTAATTTTACTGAGTGTTTGCACCTTTCTTTGTGCTTGCAGGGAAGAAACTGTGATGTAATATTGAAATGTCATGAATCAGTGTGGATGTTCACGCCAGGCAGACGAATGTGGCGCATCTGCAGCATTATGTTCCAACCAGCTGATAAAGACAGTGGTGCTCAGGAGGAAATTAAATGTCAGGCAACTGCCTTTGATTTCTGATAAATAGAGTGCTAATTACATTCAAAAGCTGAAAAATCAAGCCCCTGTCTTTGCCTGTCACTTCCTCCTCTTAGTTTGGCCCATGAAGATAAGCACAAGCTCAAAGAGCTGTTCCTTCTATCACCCCCCTCTTCCCCTTGAAGTGTGTCTATGTTCCAGTCCCCCCAGTTGAGTATGTTGTTGGACTCTGGGAACATAGGACCCTAGGGGCACAGCCTCTCTTCCTCCCTGCAGACCTGTCTCTAAGTGGAACCTTGTCTGATGAGTAATCGTCGCCACTCTGTGTCACAGTGCCGCCATCGAGGCTGAAAACATACAATTTATACCTTGAATGAGTCAACAAAGATCTGAAAATAGATTCTTTAAGAGCGAGAGAATAAAAAAAAAAATCACGTGTGTGACTCATTACCAACAAAACTAAGCTTTTCTTTGAAAAAAAAAGCTCCTTCTATTATTATAAAACACTTAAGTGTTTGTGCAGCAGTTATTATCGCTCAATTAAGTGTTATACATCAAGCATAATAATATGTTATTGAAGTAACTGCACAGGTTTGGCTCAAAGCATGCTCTGGAATATTGGTGATATTTAATCATGAATTTACTCATTGAATAAAGATTTAGTTGGTTTTTTTTTCTCTTTTACATTTCTTATTTATTTATTTATTTTTAACTGAAGCACATGTGTCTTGCTTTCGCTCCCAAACTAAATGAATACCGAGAATTTTAAGATAGCAAACCACTGATTTTGGGGACTTTTACACACCCTGAATTCTTTTGATTCATTTGTTTTCTCTGTACTTGACTAGCATGGGCTTGTACCTCAGTGCATCATGGGACATGAAGCTCACATGTTAAATTTTTCTGGACTTGATGTTGCATGACTCCCAAAGTCTTCCCTACACAGCAGCTTGTGACTGCAAGATCATGCAGCAGATTAAACAAAGGTTTAGGCCTAAATCTCTGTATTTTAGTGAAATTGTTCTAATCATGCTTCAGCTTTGGTTCAGTTTTGATAAATGAATTCTTGATGGTGACCTTTTCGAATAAAGCCTGAGAGTCTCAAATGCAGTCAGCTACATGATAAGCTGTGTCTTATCATTCAGATTTCCATAATTCTGCTCTGTAGGAGTGTAAACTGCCCCATGGATGAATTTTTGCAGGTAATCAGTGGTGAATAAATGGATTAAAGTTGTGTTTTCTTACTTTTGAATTAGCAACTAACTTAACCAGCTTGCTCGCTAGCAGTCAGCAAGGCAGCTGCAAAAGTAGGTCCCTGCTGATAGCAACTTTTATCACGTTATAATCTAGCCAGCATGCTCCATTTGTGCCATGTTGGCAGTGTTCAGACTTTTAGATGGTTACATACTCTTTTCCCAGCTTGTCAAATATTGACACTGCTATTGTCACATCACTTTCCATCACATACAGATACACAAGATAACCTATAATATCAGTGGTCTAGCTGAGGTCTCGAAGTACTTGGTTAGGTTTAGGAAAAGAAACTAAACCCTGGATTTGGTTTAAGGACAAATCTACACATGGTTAACTTTGTGGAACCGTCTCAGATTGTCCAGTTTTCTGAGCCAAAGCAGCTCAGTAAGGTTCATGAGAACATTGTTAGTTTGACATTTAAGGTTTCACTTTCAGTCTCGCACTAGCCTGAAACAGCAACATTTGCTGTTACCCATTTGGAGCTGCTCATTTACAGTGAAAGCAAACAAAATAAACATTTAAGCATATTAGCTGGCTCCATTGTACAAGTGTTAATATTGGATTTTATTTAGATGTAACTGCCAGTGATAGTAGCTCTGCAGCACTTCTGCAGCTGGTATAATCACAGGCTAAATAATGTGACATGAACATGATGTTTAAATGTCATCAAGCTTCCAATACAAAGTAGATTGTGACTGGAAACTGAATGAAGGGACACAACAATGTTGGTTTTCTGAGATAAACCAACAAGCTCAAACTGAAGCACAGTGATTTAGAGGTTTTCTACGCCCTTAGTTTTCATTAAACAAACAGTCTGTTTTCAGGTCACAGGGAGTGTAGACATGAAATACACACTGTTAAATTACACTGATGGCGTGTAACTGTAATTTTACTGTTGAATCTGATGACACTCAGCAGCTGAGGGATGATCGAAACTGCTCTCCAAAGAAAACTCTGGAAATTCCTTCAATATTAGACCCATAATTCATAGCAGGCCTGTAAGACTGTAGCAACACCGTGCTTTAAAAGAGCCATAAAGCTGTAACTAACACACAGAGAGCGCCTCTGTAATTGACAATAAAAACAATAAAAACAACTTGTGAATGGAGATGTGGAGACGGCAGTCAGTGCTAATATCCCACATCCTTAAAAGTTGAGGCTGCTTGAGTTTTTAATGTTCTGTAGAGAGCAGCGGCTGCTGTAATGAAATGTAATGAAGCTCTGTAATCAAAAGCAATTTCACAAACACACACAGAGAAGAAGGGAGCTGCAGAGAGCACAGAGCTTACAACGCTGCAAGGATAACACAAAGACTCGCAGTTGTTTTATTTATTTATAAAGCTGTGCGGTTGAAACTACCTTCACATCTCCTTTCTCACTGAGTAACTGTGGAATACGACCCAGTTACTATTAGACCTGACCAAATAAAGATTAAAAGTACAGGTGCAGTAGGAAAGCTAGTAATGAAGGAGGAGGAGTGAGTTACTGTCATTGTAGAGGCAGCTGCAAGAGTGATTGTAGTGTTCTGTTGAAGCCTATTTGCTGCAAGTCTCAGGTGTGCGTGTTAAAATTTCAAATAACGAGAAAGATCTCAGTTATCCATGTGATCTATAAACTCTACTCAGGTTGTAGGACCGCATGGACAAATATCTAGATTGAGTTTGTAGTTGTGTCTTTGTTCTGGACGCGGGAAACATGTTGCTGCCCCTCTTTGTTTTTGTTTTTTTTCCTCAGCTCGCTTTACAATCTCTACATGATGTTTACACAGTTGATGCTTTGACCCTAGATTAAGAAAGCATTAATGTTTGATTATTCTATGGAATTACCACCTTGAACTAATCCCAAACCCATTGGTGGACTTGGCAGCATCTCCGTTTTTGGGTGACATGTCCCTGGCTAGAGCTGTACTGGGGAATGTCCCCGATTTCAAGACTAATGCAGTGCCATCTGTGACCACAATGTGGGTTGTAATGGCAGAGTGGCGCTGTTTGTATTGTCACTCGTTTACTCCATGGAAAGAAGAAGAAGAAGCAATCAAAGATATTCATGAGAGCAGAAGCAGAAATAAGACAGGTTTGAAGCAAGACCTATTTCATGGACAGTAACATGCATTGTCGCTGGTGTGGCTGTAACATAGTTTATTGTAAAGATTACCATGTGATAGCTATTACAATATTCTATGATGTAGCTCTGTTTTTGGAGAGGAGGATTACTGATAGAAAGAAGAGT